>OX438786.1:11795330-12331665 GCA_949316455.1 Acleris holmiana | reverse complement strand
GTGACTTTTTTAGAAACATTCTACTGAGGTGGAGTCTGTCAGACGTCATTTTTGATAAAATATAGAAAAAATACTGATAAGTATTGTTTATTTAGTGTATAGCATGATAATTCAATTTTCATGTGGAATTTGTAATTAACATGGTACTTATATGGGTTTTTAAATAAAATAAAAAAAACTTGATAAGGTAAAAAAGTTAGGAATTTTGAACATAGTTTAACTTATAGTGTCTTTAGAAGAAGTTACAGAGCGATACAGAGCTATTTCACGCTATAGACGTCACGTCAGTCGCAGAGGGAATACAATGTTCTTTCATATGTGTTTTACGTTACAAGCCTAGCTTAGTTTAGGTCAAGGGCATTTGTGTGAGATTGTTTCCTGTATTTTTTATTACAGCTCGTAAATAAACACATTTAGAGTGAGAATTTATGACGACCTGAGACGTTATCATAGTTTCAAAACCTGCAAAGTTATATGCAGTGAAAGTGATAGTTACAGCATTCGTAGAGCTTCGTCCTTTTCACGGTCTGATTTTTTAGTTAGATCAACCAGGGCTCGGATACTGGTTAAATTTTCAAACCGTTATTGTGTATTTTACGCAAAACCTTTTCATTTCGGTTTTCCCCGTTTATTGGAGGAACCTTTATATCGCTCTTTTCGAATTAACCGGTTTCGACCTATAAAACCGGTTAATTCAGACGCACGTCGGGCACCATAATTAAGCGCCGCTTACAATACAATACAAAACACTTTATTGCACACCAAACAAAAAACTTACAGAGAAATAGCACAATTAAAAAAATCTACTCAGGTATATAACAGGCGTTCTTATCGCTAATTAGCGATCTCCTCCAGACAACCTTGGATGGGATAAGGTGACAAATTAAAACATTTTACACAGTAGGTTAGCAACAGTAAGGTAGTGTTTTTATTCGATTCGATTAAACCGGTTAGTTAAGGTTAAAATAAAGTTCTCAAAACGTTCACATTCCCTAGAAAACTTCAGAGCAAAACCGATATTAACCGGTATTAACCGGTTTTTTTAAACCGGTTCCGAGCTTGAGATGAACTTCACAAAATCGCTAATTCTTAGTGATGATGATGATGAAGCCATCATGGCGTTTTTGGCAACAGCGACGCTCCAAGAACTCTCAAATGCTGCAGAGCTATTAATTCTTAGCAGCAGAATTTCTACTACGCTTTTTCCAAGCTTTAGCTGTTACAGCTGTTATAATATTAGAGGGGCATAGGTACCTAATTCACGACAGTGTCTAAGGTATCTGTGGGCTAGATTATCCAAATCTGTGCAATAATTTAGTTTCAATCTTTAACATTTAACCCATCGTATGCCAGACAAAATAAAAGCCGGTCTAGTGCGAGTCGGACTCGCGCACCGAGAGTTCCGTAAAAAATTATAAGCATGAAAAATTGTATTGAGGGACAAACTTGACTTTGCCGTTGGAAAACTGTTGTATTCATACACAGACATAGGTCGCTATTAGTTTACCAACTGCAATCGCAATAAAAAAAATTGTTATGTAGCAACAAATTAATTATTTCCGGATTTTTTGCTTAATTTCAGTAATCTAGAAAGTACCCTATAAATTTTGATTGCGTTACCGAGACAGGGTCTTGACAGGGAGACGGACGGACGGACCCGCTAAGTAATCCTTTAGGGGTTCCGTTTTTCCCTTCTGAGGTACGGAACCCTAAAAGTACCAGAATCAGAATCAGAATCAGAATAATCTTTATTCAAGTAGGTTTACAAATAATAAACTCTTTTGAAACGTCATAGTAGCGACTTAGCCTAAATTGACTGCAGGTTCAAATCGCGACCGATCAGAGAAGAACCTGTAAGAAACTCTGTCGGATGCCTTTTTTTTTTCGACGTTCGCAACCTTTTGTCGTAAGGACTAAACATTTTATTACAAGCAATTCAGTCCCAAGCATTGTTATCATTAATATAGTCTTTAATACTAAAATATGCTTTAGAAATTAGTTTACGCTTAACGTAACTCATAAATTGATTTACTGATAGTTCAGTAACATTAATTGGGAGCTTATTATAGAACCTAGTTTTAGTCTCTTTAGATAATGATTCTAAACACAAAATTGCATCAAAAAGTAATACAAAAAGGTTCTTCAAACTGTACATTAAACATTGACAATACACAATCGTATTTCCCATAGCATACATCAAAATGCAAAGAAACCATGACATTGTGTAGATGACTGCAGCGTGGCAGCAATTACCATTGTCCATTACCAATAGAAAATTGCAATTCTCATGGTAATCAACAGAAGAAAGTATTAATCGGTAGGTACGTATGAATAATGATAACTTTAATACGCTGTGGTTCCCACTTGTGACTTTGTCATGTGAAATACGTTATCACAAGTATGACAACTGTAGGGCTTCCAACCTCTGGTAAAGTTCTCCAAATCCTGGACATTTATGTTGATGCGCAAGTCAGGCACAAATTATCAATATTTACACTTAAGTAGCTCGACTCCATTTAAATATTTCCTAAATTACCCACTTCTACTAATTCCTCGGACAGAAATACATTACTTATTCATTTTATAAAACCCTAATTGTATACTAAAAGTCTGTTTATTTTTTAATATATTAATTATAACTTGGCAGCTTTGACATAGACATTGTATTCCAAACACTATTATTACTAGATGATTTTGTACAAATATAATTAGTTTCCTGCTACTTCCCCTATTTTAACCCCCCTAGGTCCAGCGGTGCGTTGTCTGTCAGTCAGTCAGTAACAGTACTGTTTTATATATTTAGATTAAGAGTTACGGGAAATAGGTTTTATACGTTTTGAATTTTCTTTTAATCAATAATCTTCAACACACAATATGCTGATTGCCAAATTTTAATATAACAGACTCCTAAAGCCTATGGCCCTACCATAGTACTTATTATCTTTGTCATGTGGAAGTTTGCATGGTAATGTACATCATATTTTTTTTAGTTCTATCATTTTCTTATTTTAGAAGTTACAGGGGGGGACACACATTTCAACACTTTGGAAGTGTCTCTCGCGCAAATTGTACAGTTTAGAAAAAAATGATGTTAGTAACCTCAATATCATTTTTGAAGACCTATCCATAGATACCCCCCCCCCACACGTATGGGTTTGATGAAAAAAAAATTTTGAGTTTCAGTTCTAAGTATGGGGAACCCCCAAAATTTATGTTTTTTTTTTCTATTTTTGTGTGAATCACTACAGGGGGGGGACACACATTTCAACACTTTGGAAGTGTGTCTCGCGCAAATTGTTCAGTTTAGAAAAAAATGATGTTAGTAAACTCAATAGCATTTTTGAAGACCTATCCATAGATACCCCCCCACAAGTATGGGTTTGATGAAAAAAAAATTTTGAGTTTCAGTTCTAAGTATGGGGAACCCCCAAAATTTATGGTTTTTTTTCTATTTTTGTGTGAAAATCTTAATGCGGTTCACAGAATACATCTACTTACCAAGTTTCAACAGTGTAGTTCTTATAGTTTCGGAAAAAAGTGACTGTGACATACGGACGGACAGACAGACAGACATGACGAATCTATAAGGGTTCCGTTTTTAGCCAAATGGCAACACCTAAGTACTTGGGTCTGAATGAGTATAAAAAGTGGTACTACTGGTAGGACTATGGGCTGTAGTGACTACATGCTGAATTTTTTGTTGGGCCTTGGGAGGCAAAATAAGTATTAACAAAACAATAGTAATGCTTCTCCAACATACAATGCTTCGCCATAAATAGCATTAACCCAGTTCCATAGTCATAAATACCAGGAACCTGTTTTTCTCAACTCAATCCTCATGCCTTTCTTGCAATAAATGACTCACTACATCTTCTATAACCATTTGGTTAATCTGTAATTGGTATTCCAATAACTCTTAAATGATGAGTCATGTGTAAGTATGAATGGTTGGATAACAGATTTACTTTCAACTGGTTTTTTAATAATGTGGGAAAGATAACTGAGCACAGGTCACCCGATGGTATGGGAGGGATTTGCATGTTGTGAACCCATAGGACTAGGAAGGAATGTCTTGTGCCAGTCATTCTACCGATTGTCTTATCTTAACAACACTTTACGGTTAGCACTTTCTTGCTTATTGCTGTGTAGACAGTATCACCGATAATTCGATTTTTATTACCAGATTAGATGCCAAAGACTTCATTAATTATGTAATATTTAATTTATAAATTATTAACCAACGTTAATCAAAATTGCTGTATCTTTTATAAAATATCAGTATTGATATTGCTTTGAATAGATAAGTTTACAATACAATTATCAGCTAACTGCACTTTATAAGAATATTATAATTTAACACCTCAATATGGACAATTTAAATAGCTTTACAGTCATATTAAATTTTAACCCTTTTTCATACCACAATATTTAGCAATAAAAATTTAAACTTTTTGAATTAGTCTGACAATATTATAGATAAACAATTACTTATGTCAGTTAATATGTAATGTATCAAGTATGTAAGCAATGTTTTTATGCATTTTTATTCACTCAGTGCACACAGTTGCATTCAGACCTTGGTAACAACAGCAAGGTCATTTATCTCGATAATACTGCATTTATCAATGCAATAGCAGTCTTATAAGAGTAAAATGACTAACCAGCGTTTAGGCATCAAAATAAGAACCTTTATTAGTCCAATAGAACCAATTAGCGGTCACTTTCCGATTCAATTAGAAAGGTTACAACATAATATGATACCAAAGCATGGCGCCTTGAACGCCGGGCGACCAAATATGGCCATTACAACACTCTAGGTATGTTCTTTTTGCCGATGACATAATGCATAACCAAGAAAACATTCAGTAAACAATGAACGAAAGATTCGACACCTACACGAGAAAACTAGAACGCTAAAACAGTCTATAAATATCAATGTTATTTCGTAAATATCGCGAACTCACCTGTTGCGCTACTGGCTCCAGTATACTTTCAATGATCTTTGTGTGAAACACAGGCATTTTGAATGTTCACTGGCACTATTTAAGCATTAGATGATAAACACAAATAAGAAAAACAACTAATGAGTTTGGGAAACAACAGAACACAACCGAAACCTAAGAAGGATAGAAAAATACTGTCAGTCAGCAGTCAGTGAGTGACAGTAGTAGTATGCAAGATGACGTTTGGGACTAGTGTGACCATGTAAATTAGTTAATTCTACCAAAGTATATTATGCTTACTTGACATGCATTAAACTCGTTAGAACACTACGTATAATTATCAAATAAACTGGTTTTTAAAGAGCCATAGGTACATTTACAATGCTTCTCCGATCTGTGTAGTTTGTTGACAAAAACTTCATGTTCAATTATTTGTTCAAAAGTATATAAAATTGACTACATTTCACGTTTTCTTTGCAATTACTATTACTTTTGATACATGCAGCATGGCCAGCACATGACGGCGTGCGAGGTATATCGCCGCGAGATAGACTACCTGTCTTAATCTGACCGTTCTAATTAGACAATGACGGGCTGTCTATCTCGCGGGTGACATAACTCGCGCGCCGTCAAGTGGTAGCCGTGCTGCATGTTTCAAAAGTAATCTTAATTACAAAAAGTACCTATTTATTGCACAATGTAGTTAATTTTATTTACTTTTTAACAACTAATTGAATATAAAGTAATGTGCTAGTCGTGCTGTGGATCAAATTAATTTCGTCTGTAACTAAGCGCTAAAAATTATATTTAAAGTTTATATTAGGTAAATCACTTGCCATTGGATGGGTTACCCAAACTTAATTATTATTATCTAAGTGTTGGTCCAGTCGGTTTTTAAACTGTTTGATCTGTGATTACGTGTTCTGATAGTTTGTACTTTGTTCAATGGTTTCACAGCCCTGTCTTGCAATTTGTAGCCTTGCAGGTGAGCATGTGGATCAGCAGCAGCAATAGCTTGAATGCAAATTTTATAACCAAGTAATACAATTAAAAGCAGTTTATAATCAAATTATTTAATATCTTACATACTATACAATTCATATTTTAAAATCTTACACCTATAAGTCTTCATTTACGTGCACATGTACATAAAACAATGCCGGACCAATAATAATAACTTAAAAATAATAGTTGCACTTTGTAATATCTACAGGAAACTAATTTTCTTTGAACAACCAACTTTTTTTATAATTATCGCGATTACAAGTATCACAACTGATTACGGAAAGGTAAACTTAGCGTGTGATCATTCTCCATCCCTTTAATTACGGAAGTTTGAGATAAGAGTTCAAATTGAGCACAAACTACGCCTACCTCCCTATTTCATCTAGACATTAAGATTTAGTTGAATACATAAGGTGTGCGTTGAGTCTTGAAAATAAATTAGTGCGAACAAATATTATACATTTTTAATATTCGATGTTAAAGAATTAACAACACTTTGAATTTACATTTTACTCTAAAACCCGTGAGCGAACTTGTCGTTGAAAAATTGAATAACTTACTGTAACATTTATTCATAACTTTTAATTAATTTAAAAAACTGTACCGTTTAAACTGAAAAATAGGTACCACTAAATATAAGAACTACGAAATTTTTTATATAATACTTTCTACAGTTTAATTAAAGTAATATTTTAATAATCATTTAAAATACAATTAGATTTTATAACTGTTATACCTTTCGTTACATTGTCAGGCTTAAAGCTAATCAAGACAGAAGTAGCTTTGAAATCCATGAACGATATCATTTACTGACGCATTTTATTCGTTTAGGTAATATGGCTCGTCTTATGCAGTCACGAGGCACAATTTGTTTCGGTTACAAATTTTTGTGTTTTAATGTTTATAATATTAAATCATAGTGTATTTACTGCATAGGTACTAATCACAACATAATTTATTATTATTGCTACTTATTCAAAATAATTCCCGAGTAGAGTCTTTAACTTCACAGTAAAAGACCATTGTGTTCGCTATATTTTAATATTCTGAAAATGAAATTATAAACGTTTAACTAGAACTTCTACACTGTTGACTGTACTGTGACTTTTAAAACTGCATCTAGGATTATTTGTTTTTTAAGCTATTGCTTCTATCGCGGGCCTTGAGCGCGGGGACCGAATCCAGAAATTCCGTAACGAAAAAACCTCACGCTCCCCACTCCGACAGGCAAGGAGGTGTGGCTTGAAGGCTGTGCATCGTCTAACGTCGTTTCAGTTCGGCAGTCTTCGACACGGCGTTGTGTCCGATTAGACGTATTGTACAACTCTACGAAACTCGCACGAATCGAGACGAGCTGCTCCGAAATCGGACGAATACATAAGCAGCTGTTTATGAGAAAGTATATAGGTAGAAAAGTGTAACTTGAATTAATATCAAAGAAAAAGAAATACTGCATGAATAAAATAAATAAATAAAATTATAATTGCATAAGTGGATACAAAATGCTATGCAATAGCTTTACCGGGGCAGTCCCCGAGTGCCACGTCTTTTTTTTTTTCTACTATTTTTACAAAATTGTATTAATATAGTAACATTACCAATGTCAAGTGACAATGTCACTATGACATTACAGATTTCCGCAACCTACAGTACAGTTTTGTTTTGTTCGTAAAGGTTCACAACACAGTTGAAAGTGGTAATTTTAATCTTGACTGTATAAAATTGACATGGTGAGATATGAATACTGTTGGTTTGCACATATTACTCTTTTACATGCAAACATTAACTGTAGAACTTACAAGTTACAAATATTCAACTATGTCACATTTTATTGAAATATTTGGGCAGCTGACTCCGTAGGTGAGGTTGAGGCTATGGGGCTGGCTTTTATGCCTTTCAGTTAACAATTTCTGGAATATTGGGAGGATGGCACATTCAAACAGCTCTGATTCGGAACTGGCTGTGTACATTTTTCTTTGGTCCACTGAATCCTGGCGTTTGGAGTCCGATCGTCCGTAAGGAGCGGATTTGCGGTCTTCCCGTTTGTTTGGTGATCCTGAAAATATGGATTAATTTAATTTAACCCCAATAATCCATTTCTATTCTGCCCAGCAACACGAACGGCAGTATCTCAGACAAAAATCTTGTAGCAAATGCAACCTTAATACCAACAGTATAGGATTGAATTTGAGATACTGCTTATTGGCTTAGGAGGCAGTATTAGTGGCATTAGTTCGAGCTGTACCTACTTACCGTTTAAAGTTAGAGTTTATCTTTGCATGACCTTAGAAAAACATTGTTGAAACTAAACTAGGCTGATCCCTATGACAGCCGTATTTCGTAATTGCAATCAATACTTACTATAACTCACTAGCATGGTGTTTAAAAAACTTTCTGTCATTTACTGTT
This sequence comes from Acleris holmiana, assembly GCA_949316455.1. NCBI lineage: Eukaryota > Metazoa > Arthropoda > Insecta > Lepidoptera > Tortricidae > Acleris > Acleris holmiana. The sequence continues at coordinate 12,323,308 of OX438786.1, read as the reverse complement.
TCTCAAGACCAACCTAATGAGTCCAAACACGGTGGGTCTATTTTAAGTACCTATAGTGGAGATCCTGTCACCATCTTCTGACTTCATCATCAGATCAACTCTTTGATACCATAGGTAATATTGTGTGGCGACCTAGCGAATTCTAGTGACAACATAACAAACAACACGCCAGCGTCAGACAGCGCAACTAAATCTGACAGTGCGCTACATCGCGCTAACGAAGTTTCTTCAGTCACTTGACTTATATACAACTTCCAACTTCATCCAAATGTACTTCGGTCCCCAGGCATAACACCCGCCTGGAGAGAGATCTCTCTATTGTCCTCTCTTCCTACAATTGCATTGTTGTCAGGTTTACATTTGTGGCCCATATTCTATTAACGGGAACTGGTTCAAAATTGACTTGCAAGCTTTAAAGTAGACAACTTACTATACATATGAACAGGACAAGTTAAATGCGATAATTGATGATTGTGACATTGAAGCTGTATACATGATGGGCGATTTTAATGCCCACCCTAATGGACGTTTTTATACAGAAATGATTAATTATTGCAATGAGCAGAGGTGGTCCTGTGTGGATGTAGATAGGCTTGGGATAAATTCGGATACCTACACCTTCCTGAGTGAAGTACATTTTTGTAGGAGGTGGTTGGACCATTTTGTTGTTACGCAGGCTGCGTCGTACTCTGTGCGTAACGTGTACGTAAAAAACTGGGTCACATGGTCTGATCATTTCCCTATATTTTTAGAATGTGATATACGTGTGATAGGGCCTAGGGTATCTAGTACAACTTGTGTTACAAATGAGAAAGTATTGTGGGGGGCAAGAACTGCGGAGCAAATTTCTTTGTACAGTAAGGAATGCCATCGAATACTACGATTGATTGACTTTCCTGTGGATCTGCTTACTTGTGCGGATAGATATTGTAATGTTCATAGTCATAAAAGTGTCATAGACAAGTTGTATTATGATATAGTCAATGCCCTCAGGGGAGCAGCGTCCCTCGGAAGAATAAATCGAAAGTCAAGGGACAAGAACCAGATCATGGGATGGAACAAACATGTCAGAGACGCCCACGGGGTGGCTAGACAAAGGTTTCAGGAATGGACTTTGTTCGGTAGGCCCTCAGGCGGTATTCTGTTCCGTGAGATGTGTGAGAGTCGAAAGATCTTTAAGTCTCGTTTAAAATGGTGTCACGATCACCAAAGACAGATTAAATTAGACATCATCGCCTCTCACCACTCTAGAAAGGACTTTCGTGCCTTCTGGAAAACTACAAACAAAATGAAACCCTTGGCTAGCCGTCCTGTTGGAGTCGATGGCGTGAGTGATCCTAAAAGCGTTGCTAATCTCTTTAAGGACCACTTCTCTATAAGATCTCCGTTAGGTACAACGAGGGGAGGGGGGTTCGATGGTGAGACCTGTAGTGAGAAGGTCGGGCCTAGATTTACTGCAAAGGAGGTGGATAAAGCCATTAAGATAATGTCTAGGGGTAAATCTCCAGGTCACGACGGGCTCAGCATCGAACACCTGCAGCATGCTGGTCCACATATATCAAGAGTGTTGGCAATGTTTTATACAGTATGCGTGAGACATTCGTACCTGCCGGATGACTTTATGCGTACGATTGTTGTGCCTGTGGTCAAAAATAGAACTGGAGACTTAGCAGACAAAAATAACTATAGACCTATATCTCTAGCGACGATCGTAGCTAAAATATTTGACAGTGTGCTAAATTCGCAGTTGAGCACACATGTAAAATTGCATGATAACCAGTTTGGGTTTCGACGGCAACTATCTACAGAGTCTGCAATACTGAGTTTGAAGCATACTGTCAGATATTACGTAAACAGGAAGACTCCAGTGATCGCTTGCTTCTTGGACCTATCTAGGGCCTTTGACCTGGTGTCCTACGATATACTGTGGGAAAAATTGGAGGGTACTAACCTTCCTCCGGAGACCCTACGTATTTTCAAGTACTGGTATGGAAACCAGGTCATTAGCGTTAGGTGGGCAAATGAGTTTTCTGACTCATATAGGTTGGAGTGTGGGGTCAGACAGGGAGGGTTGACATCTCCAACTCTTTTTAACTTGTACGTTAACGAACTGATCGAGGCGCTCAGCAACACACATGTAGGATGTCATATTGATAACACGTGTGTTAATAATATAAGTTACGCGGATGACATGGTGCTGCTGAGTGCGTCGGTCTGTGGGGTGCGTAAATTGATAAATATATGCGAAGGGTATGCGGCCAGCCATGGCCTTATCTATAATGTTAAAAAGAGCCAGTATATGGTATTTGAAACCGGTCGCAAAAAGACAGTCGAGGTTCCCAAGGTTTGCCTTAACGGTACTCGTATGGAGAGAGTAGACCATTTTAAATATCTAGGTCATGTGATTGCGGCCGATCTCAAAGACAATATGGACATCGAGAGGGAGCGGAGGGCCTTGTCGGTTCGAGCAAACATGATTGCGCGCAGGTTTTCCGGTTGCTCGACAGAGGCAAAAATTACTCTGTTTAGAGCCTATTGTACCTCTCTCTACACTGGCAGCCTGTGGGAGCATTATACTCAACGGGCCTATGGGGCCCTCCGGGTCCAATATAATAATGCGTTTCGGGTGTTGATGGGGTTGCCTCGCTTCTGTAGCGCATCAGGGATGTTCGCGGCGGCGCGTGTGGACTGTTTCTACACGGTCATGCGCAAGCGCGCGGCGGCCCTGGTGCGCCGGGTGCGCGACAGCCCCAACACCATCCTGCGCATGATAGCGGGCAGAGTAGACTGTCCCTATATAAATCACTGTGGGGGACTGCATTCCCCTACTAGTGCCATATTGTTTTAGGTTAATGCAACTAACACCTTAGACTAAGTAACTATTCTTACTAACAAAATTATGTGTCAATTATGTTACACGAAATAAATAAAAATAAAATATAAATATAATAAATAAGAGCTTGTTAAAAATCTACCTATTTCAATTCCTGATTGGCGTTGCGATGTTTTTACTATAGTATTTATGTTAAGTTAAAGAGATAAGTGTAGGTAATATGTGTTTATAATTATTAGCTGTCACATGCGTCACCTTAGCTTAAACAATCAGAGTATAGAAGTAAAAATTGGAATTGGTATAGTGTCAAGTAAAAGGACTTTATCACTATCATCATCAAAATCTAAATGTTTAGGTATTCAGTAAATAGGCCACCATAGGGCTTTTCATTATAACATTTATCCTTTAAGCAAATGTATACTTGCTACAAACTTTTGCCCATGACTCCATCCATAGAATTCCTTTAACCTTTTTCCTATATGTTGCTACTTGTATGCAATTTTCCGAGACAAAAGTATTATTTATGTTCTAAACATTGTCTGGCAGGGAGTCTGCGGTAAAACTATTAAGATCAATACTGAGTACTAAGTATCAAGCTAGGTACCTAACCCTTTTTTCTTGTAAATTTTCTATCACTTTTACTCAGGAGCTACGCTCTTATTGATAGTATAATTGTGGTTGTTACCAGTGTTTTAGCTCAATAATTCCATATACATTACTTGACCAGCAGGCTCTCCAGATATGTTTCTGTTCAACTCACCCGATTTATGCCTCGATGCCACATTAGGACTGCTCTTATGATGATCAGGCCGCGGCACATGCGCCTGCGTCAGCCTCGGCGAGTCCCCCACCCCCTTCGCCCTCTTCAGCGGCTCTGCTTCGTGCTTTAACCGCTTCGCTGGAGAATCCTGCGACTTGGCCACTCGTATCGTGTCAGGGTCAGGTCTCCACTCATTCTCCTGTTCTGGAATTGTGCGTGGTTCCTCGTGCTTCCGAGGCGTGCTATCGGATTTGGTTTGCCGTTCTTGCAACTCTTGTTTTTCTTCTGGGTAGCCTCTTACCTGAAGAGAAAAGGGTTTTCGTCAACATAGTTATATTATAATATATAAATAAATACATATTATAAAGAGGTAAAGTTTGTGAGTTTGAGAGGTTGTAGGTGATAATCTCTTGATCTACAGAACCGATTTAGATGAAATTTGGTATTGAGATAAGTAAGGTCCCGGGGGAAGGACGAAGTTGCGAGCCAGAGGCAGAATAAAAAAGTTTTAAAGGAAAAAGTCTTCACAAAACAAGTGTTGTAACGTGTTGGTAACGTTACAGCATTCTCTTTTCATAACTCCTTAGAACACGTTCAGTCGGCTACAAAGAGAAGTATCCACTTTTGAACCTTATTAACCCTTTAAAACCCGGCAAATCACGTCATCAGCCCCCAATCACACAAAACTTTACAAGTGTACAATTTAACAAAATTGTAAGGTTTTCCATAGAAAAGACTGACAATATTGTCGACTTGTACACTTGTAAAGTTTTGTGGAATAGGGGCCAGATTTTCGTGCCGGGCCGCTGGGCGCTCGGTACGCTCCATAGGTAAATTTTGTATCGGCACGGATGCGGTATATGACGTCGTTGGCGTCAGGGGCAAATAAGGTTAAAGTTAAATTATTTCCTGAACTTACCAGCCCAGAAGACTGTCGCCTCTTGCTCTGGCTCTGAAGAGGAGGTGTGCTCACAGGTTGAGGAAACTCAGAACCTCGACGCTGTTAAAACAAGTAAAATAAATAAATATCAGGGGATAATCTCACACCAATTGACCTAGTCCCAAACTAAGTGAGTCTGTTGTGACAGTTTTGCATACTATTTTTTAAGAACAATGTGTAATTTTTTGGTTAATAAATAAATAAATAAATAAATAAATAAAAGCTCTAGGCTTGTACGATGGGTACAACGATAAACATAGGTATATAGAGAAATACATACTTAAATACATAGAAAACATCCAATACTCAGGAACAAATATTTGCGATCATCACACAAATATCTGCCCTTACCGGGATTTGAACCCAGGACCGCTGGCTTCGGAGGCAGGGTGACTCCCAACTAGGCCACCGTGTCTTCCAGTTACAAGTAAACTTAGATACAAAAGCGTTGGTGGCTTACTGCCGTACTCAGAGACGTCAATTAATTTTAAAGTGTGATTAAAGTTGCTGCTGTCACTTTCTTTGCAATAGAAATAGAATAAGACAACACATCAATTAACAAGCATAAAATTTAATTGACACCCTCTGATATCATCATCCTCCTTAAAATGCTTTGCAATGATATTCAATTTGGTGACCGAATTAGAAAATGGAGTCTAGGTTTTTGGACCAGATTTCATACAAAAGTGCTTAATGTGCCCATAGTCCTAGGGGCTGGTAAACGATTAAGTTTTGACGGCAATTTGTGGCTGGTTACGGGTCTTATTTCACTTGTACCTCGTAGTATTCGCTACTTAGCGATAAGACCGCCTATTGACTCACTTAGTTACTTTTTATTTGTATTTTACTTTTCATGCTGTATTTGTTCAATGAACAATATTTTGTATTGTATTTTATTGTATTGTATGTTAGAGTAAGATACGTTTAGCCGTGAAAATATTGGAAGTAAGATCAGATGGGGCAAAAGTCCGATAAACCATATAGTTTTTAACCACGTGCTCATGCAATTTTTTTATAAGCAAATAAGGGCTAATTTGCAACTGTGATAGCACAAAGCACGTGAGTGGTCATAGGATATTTTTGTTTTGAATGAATGAATACAGTTTTAGAAGCTCTTAAGGCAGATGAACCACGTAAAAGGGCAATCGATACTATCCATATTAATATTATAAATGTAAAAGTAACTCTGTCTATCAGTTTGTTACGCTTTCACGTCTAAACCGCTGAACCGATTTCGGTGAATTAGTATGGAGAACTGAGGTCTCGGGGAAGGATAAAGAGTATTTTTTATCGGAAAATTGGACAGTTCCCTAGGGAATCGCGATAATCGGTTTCTAGGCGGATGGGGGCAATTGCTAATCAGCATCAAAAGCAGCTAAGCAGAATTACATGCTTAAAGTGATGGTTGAAATACAGGCTGAGATGGCTCAGATACGCGTCATACTCGTGAACGGGTGCTGTTTGTGGGGTCCGGTCGGTTCACGTTTGCAAGGACTGGTTCTTCAGTTTATTATTCTAGTTATGGCTTTTGACGTAGAGACCTCGTCGTGTTGTTCTCCTAGACTCATTATTTTTAGTTTAATGTTATTAGCCTTACATTTGTATTGATTTTATTGGTTCTAACTTTAATAATTATTATTTATTACTTTATTAAGTACTTGTAATGTAACTTATTTTTAAAGTTTTACTTATTATGTTTATGTTTGAAAAAAATACCTTCTGCTTGAGTTTCTTGGCGCTTCTTCTCCGCAATGATGGTCTTATCTGAAGCGCTAGTAAATTCACTTCATATTACCGACGTGAAAAAGAGTCCCGTGGGGGCCTATTTACTGAATAAACATTTTGATTTTGATTAGACACGACGCATTCTCTTGAGCCGAGTGCAGATCATTTGGAGCCCTTCGGTGGCTTAGCTACTGCAGCTGCTGTCTGTACGAGTATAAAGAGGTATGTTACCTTGTTAGCTCGGTCAGTCATCCTGAGGGTGTCAGCTTCCCTGTATCCTTCTGGAGTGCTGCCTCTCGCTGTACCTGCTGTCAATTAATTAGATTTATCTTACTTGGTGTACTTAGGTATCTAGTCTTTGTAACGTCTTTGGGGACTTTTGTAATATCTTCCCTTACCGGGATTTGAACCCGGGACCACTAGCTTCACTACCAATCACGCCAACGTGTCATCAATAAATAAATAAATATCACGTGACAATGTCACACAAATTGACCTAGTCCCAAACTAAGCTCTACGCTTGCACTATGGGATAAACATAATTAGAAAGAGAAATAAATACTTAAATACATAGAAAACATCCAAGACTCGCGCTCATCACGTCATCACACAATTATCTGCCCTTAGCGGGATTCGAACCCGGGACCTCTAGTTTTGTAGGCAGGGTCACTATAACTACGCCAACGTGTCTTCAATGCATAGACTTGGCGTTAGGACCAGACGGACCCCTGCTAGAATGAATCTTCTTTTAGAACTTGATAAAAGCGAAAGAATTGGGTTTGAATTTTGGATTTCGTCGATGAAACTGCAATACCGCGTATATAACAAATGCAATGAGTAGCAAAATGTGCCTTACTGACTTACATGTTAAGGAGTATTTTGCAACTTATTCAATTTGTTTGCTACGCGTTATTGCAGTTTCACCGACGATGTGCCTATTTTCTATATTTTAAACGGTAGAAATAACATTATCTTACAGTAATTGATAGATGCATTGGAAGCTCTCCTTTCTAAACTCCTGTTATCCACCTCCCTGTAAACAAAACTTGACTTAATTATCATGACTCATACCAGGTACAGTAGCAGAAGCAGCTGATGATACGAGGTCAAAATACCTGCACACGGTCTTATGCTCTTCTGAATAACGTCCAGTAGGTATTTACTTTACAGGTGTGTTTTCAGTAAGATATCCTCACTGACGAATGTAATTTTAACCTTTTAGCCACAGTCGGCTACAGCCGACAACAGATTGTTGTACCACTGACGCCACGTCGGCCACAGCCGACACAAAATTTTAGATTAAAAAGACTTTGTTTTTTATGTGTCGTATTGAGCATGGCAAACATCTTTGGTGTGTGAGTGACACATTTTGTATTTGATGTATGTTAACTATCACCCCGTATTATAAACCTAATCTTAGAACAAAAAGAATAGAAAATAAAAAATCTTCTAGTTCGACCTTAGTAATTCAACGCTCGCCTGTCAAGTTCGCATGAACGGTCGGCCCTATAAGCAGCACAATTTACTGCTTTATCACTTTAACGTCATGTTTGAACCACTGCACAGATCTGCCAAAGGCCTTAAAGCGACAAGGTACAAAAGTGTTCAGCAACATATAAGGCCGACTTTATCCTCTGTAACACAATGCCTTTGAGCAATGGTAGGTCATTGCCCGTGGTCCACCTAATTAGTTAACCTCTGTGGATTGCCGAGACTAAACTGGTTAAAACCTACCTATAGGTAGGTTTAGGTTATGTTAGTTCTTCAGGGGGCCCGAAGGGCCAAAATACCTCAGAAATAGTCGTCCGTCGACTCGGTTACGGTGTGCTAAAATGTCCAGGTGAACTAATTAGGTGGACCACGGGTAATGACCGGCAATGTTCAAGTTTTGGCTACTGGTCGAGTTGACCGATCAAAGGCCTTATTAACAAACTGATCTAGACCTCATTACGTCTTTTTTTTTTTACGTTAAGGAGAAGGCACACGAGCACTCAGGCCACCTGATGGTAAGTGGAATCTGGGACCCATAGACATTTGAATTCTCAAGACTACAATCCTAAGACCTCAAATGCGTTGCCAACCCAACGGTTGTCTTATCCCCACACCGGAACACAACAATGCGAACACTGTTGCAAGGCGGATGGTTAATGGATAAGATGATGATAGTGATCCGGACGGACGATCGGTATTTTAGGTAATGGAAGATCCGGCCCTTATATTCCCACAAATACATACATAACTACACGCCTGTATTCCCAGAGTGGGGTAGGCAAAGCTACAGAAATACCAACAACTCTAAAAAGACTTGTTTATAATTCTGTAACCACATTTTGCACAAGTAGTGTATAATTGGTGAAAGGTTGCAAGCCCATCGCCTAACAATGCCTACAAGCCTTTATTCCCAATAATAATAAGAGTAAGAATGGTTTATTTGTATACACATTTACATAAATTACATTATGGCAGTTTGCATTAAACAGTGGAAAACGACAAGGGACCAAAGGGTGGCAGCTACTGTACATACAATACAACTCCGTTAAAATGTTCACCTGTGGTGATGAGGCGACGACTGCTGACGGCTCTTCTCTGAAACACTCCTCTGCATGGGAGAGTGGTGATGACCTGCACAAAGAAATGCGTCAATATTAAATTTGACAAAAGCAAAAACATTAAATACGAGTATCTAGCTTTAAATACCTGGGGCATGTACTTAATAAAAAACTAAAAGATGACGAGGACCTCGAGAGACAGCGACGGGCCATTGCTATTAAAAGCAATATGTTGGCGCGCCGATTTGCTCAGTGCTCGGATCAGGTTAAGATAACGCTGTTCGGGGCGTACTGTCAGGCGTTCTACACTAGCAAGCTGTGGTATCAGTACACCAAGCGATCTTTTGACAGACTTTGAGTACAGTACAATAACGCAATCCGAGCGATGCTGCGGCTACCTTGGCGGTGTAGCGCGTCTGGCATGTTTGCCGTGAACGGAGTGGATGACTTCTTCGCCGTGTTGCGGAAAAGACTTCGGTCATGTAATGCGAGGCTGAGCGGGTCGGGCAACAGTATTGTTAAGGCGGCCACGAATTACTATTATTATTATCGGAGCGAAGTACGTTATTATAAATTATAAATTCAATTAAATTAAATTGTAAGTTATAAATTAGATTAGATTAAATTAAATTATACATTATTAATTATGAATGTTTGATATTAATATTGTTAACTATTTAATTAATTAATGGGTTTATACCTAAATAAAGAATCATTTTTTTATTTATTTTTTTATTTATAAAACGGTACCGTTATTGACTGCCTGCGACCGACACGGCACAGACGAAACCGCTGGATCTAGCGACTTGAAATTTGGAGGGATATCCTTGGATATCCTTGTGTTGCACTAAGAAGGGAGTTCTGGAAGTTCATCCCCTAATGGGTTAAAATAGTGGTAGCGGAAAACTAACTCTACGCCTACGAAGTCGCGGGCGTCCTCTAGTTTTGAATAAGTATATTACCAAAGTACCAAAGTGTGTCTTAAAACTCTTAAATGTCCAAAGCCTTGATGGCGAATAAAAATAATCTAGCTTTTATGGCAATGAGAAAGCAAACAAGCACGCAGACCACCTGATGGTAAGTGGGATCTGTGACCCACGGACATTTGCATTCCAAGTGTTTTTCATTGGATTTTTAGGGTTCCGTAGTCAAACTAGGATCCCTTTTAGTTTTCGCCATGTCCGTCCATCCATCCGTCCGTCCGTCCGTCTGCAGCCTAGCGAAGAGACTCTTAGCACTAGAAAGCTATAATTTGGCATGAATATACATATTAGTCACGCCAACAAAGTGGTACAATAAAATGTAATGTCTGAATAAAAACTTAAATGAAAGAGCATATAACGAATTTTAAAGGAAAACTGTCACAACTAAGTAGACTTTTTTTTTTTATGTTAAGGAGAAGGCACCCGCGCACTCAGGCCACCTGATGGTAAGTGGAATCTGAGACCCATAGACATTTGAATTCTCAAGACTATAATCCTAAGACCTCAAATGCGTTGCCAACCCTAAGGACTAAGATGGAATGCCTCTATGCTAGTAATTTCACCGGTTGTCTTATCCCCACACCGGAACACAACAATGCGAACACTGTTGCTTGGCGGGTGGTTAATGGATAAGATGGTGGTAGCGATCCGGACGGACCCTGCACAGGGTCCTACCACCACTAAAGATACAGGCGATAAAAGTGATTGACTTTAAATAGAAAATTAGTTATTATTTGTTGATTTTATGTTTGTAGTGAGTACTTAATGGCTTCAGAAAGGGTTCTGAAGCCATTAAGTACTCACCATGCGGACGCCATGTCGGACCATGCTCAGTGTAGGGACACTGAGCATGGTCCGACATGCTCTGGCCCGGGTATTATAGGACGTCTATGGTGTTATTGATTAATCACTTACTGGTCTCGGTTTTGGCCGGGGGAGACTTCTGGCAAGTGTACTGGAAGGTGTTCGTGTCCCACAGGTCGCTCTGCACCACGATGAACTCTTTCTTCCTCTTCTCCGAATCCCTTCTCTGACCTGCCAGCAAAAGGAGTCGAGTTAGTCAATACAAGAGTTCGTGATAAGTTTAGGTCAAATTCGTATATTTTAATACGTGGTTAGTGTTGGACTCTAAGCTTACAGGCACCAATTTCAAAGATCATACGATCATAAATAGATTGATGCAAAACAAATGAATAAGCCTTATCTTCTGTTAAATAAGAATCAGGTGTCCATCATTGGCCCCTTGTCTATTACTATTCCATCAACCCTTTGAGGAGTAACTGTTAAATGCAAGAGAAAGCATCAAAGTGATACCAATTTATTGCTACTAAATGCATTTTGAACTCTAACTTGGCAGTTGTCTATTTAGTTCGAGGTATCATATTATTGTGATCTGATGTTTTTTAAGAAAACTGACAAATTTCCTCAAGAATCCAGAGCCAAACCTATAAAGATATCACTACTTTGGCGGCACATGAGAACTTGGTCTATTTATCTAAATTATATAAAACAGTACCGTGACTAATTAACAGACAACGCATAGCCGAAACCGCTGTATAGTAGGAATTTTATAAAATGTCGGAATCCCTATTACATTCTCTCAAGTGAATTCCGACCAAATTGCCATTTTATGTAGGTCGGAATTTACTTGAGAGAATGTACTAGGTATTCCGACATTTTATAAAATTCCTACTACCTATACCTTTTTTATTTTTTATTTTTTTTTATGTTACGGAGACGGCACACGAGCACTCAGGCCACCTGATGGTAAGTGGAATCTGAGACCCATAGACATTTGAATTCTCAAGACTATAATCCTAAGACCTCAAATGCGTTGCCAACCCTGAGGACTAAGGTGGAATGCCTCTATGCTAGTAATTTCACCGGTTGCATTATCTCCACACCGGAACACAACAATGCGAAAACTGTTGCTTGGCGGGTGGTTAATAGATAAGATGGTGGTAGCGATCCGGACGGACCCTGCACAGGGTCCTACCACCACTAAACCACTAACCACCACTAAGAAGGGATTTTTGGAAATTCATCCCCTAAGGGTTAACCCCTTAACAGGGGAAAATTAATTCAACACGTACGAAGCCGTGGTGGTCCTCTACGTATATGTACGTTTTTGGTGGGATTATATTTAAAAAAAACTTACAGGCTTTCCGCCTTTCTGCTGTAGAATAATCCGCGTCTATGTCTAAAATGTCTTCTGGTTCTTGCTTCGGCTTAGGAGGTATTGGTGGATCCCGTTCTTGACCTGGAATAAAATTTCATCTCTTCAAATACCAATAATTCTATATTGGCATCGCTTTAATTTTTGAGGTTTCGAACGTCTTATAGGACTACTCGTGTCTGTCCGTCCGTCTGTCACGCACGGCCGATTTGCTCTAGATGTAACTGATGGACTAATGATGGACTAACTGATATCTGTGATGTAACTGATGGATGTGTAAAGTAAATTTATGAATTTTAAATATCGGGTCACTTTTCGGGGGCTAATGAGAAAGTTTAAACAAAAAACTTGTACAATCTGTTCATATCAAATGAAAGGGTTTCTTACACGGATCTCGCGAATGTATTTTATTATTTATTTTAAAGTTAATATTACTAAAATTATTTAAGAAACTAAATGAAAACTGACCCCTGATCTCCGAAAAGCCTAAATCAAAAAAAAAACAGGATATAGTTTTTTACTTACAGATTACCTAAAAACCTATAAGAAGTCTATGGTACTCAAAGTTACCTAGGGAATACGATAACGAACACAAAAAAAAGGAATTAGCGAAATCGGTCCAGCCGTTTACGCGTGATGCCGTGACCAAGGGAAATTGGGATTCATTTTTATATAAGTATATGTATAGATTCATTAGTACCTACACTTTTTAACTTACCTATAACCTTTCTCTCCAAAACAGGTGGTGGCTCCAGGTCATCTTGATCCACGGACACGTGCATCAGGTCCGTGAGCAGGGTTCCGCTTACGCTGGACATGCGCCGGTGTCCACGAGACTTGGTCTCGCGGGATGGGGTAGTTTTATTAGAGTCTTGAGGCTTGACCTGCTTCTTTTGGAGTTCTGGGGTCTGAAATGTATTGGGATAATTTTAAAAATGAAGTGATTCGTGCCTTAGGTGTCCATAGGGCTGGCTTTTTCCTCGGCCAACGGCTAGCAATAGCTATCCAACGTGGAAATGCAGCCAACACCATTCCCGGTGGCAGTGGCCTAGGGGACATTTGTACATAATCATAGTTATTTAGATTAATTGCCAACGCTTAAGGGACTCCTATGAAGTTTTAGCTTTTACATATTTTATAGCAGGCGATGAATTACAATATTTGTACCTAAGATTATAATGACTAAGCTCTAGGCTTGCACTGGACAACGATAAACATACTTGGATAGAAAAAGATATACTTAAATACATAGAAAACATCCAAGACTCAGAAACAAATACTCGAGCTCATGACGCAAATATTTTCTCACACCGAGAACCGAACCCGGGACTGATAACTTCATAGGCATGATTACTATCAACTAGGCTAACACGTCGTCCATATAATAATGATAATATAATGAATTGGTGTGATTAGCAGTCGACATTTCATCATGCAATAAATGTATCGATTTCCAGACTAAGAGATAGATGATAGTCATTGGCTTAATACATACCTTATTAACTTTAGGAGTAGCTGCTTTCGTATACATCGGTTCCTGCACTTTGGCTGGCACAGACTTGGCAGTGGTGGTGTCTCCAGGCTTGAGAGCGGGGATGGTCTTAGCCTCAGCCTTGACCGGCTCTTGGGACTTGAGCGAGGACTTGGGGACAGGCTCTGGTGGTTCCTGTCAAAGGCATGCTCATGCTATGAAGGTAGCAGGCAATTGGGAGGTATAGTCTTGGTTGCTGAGGTTGCTTACATTTAAGCTGAGTGGAAATAGGTGGATATGCGCACATAGATTATTCAAGCATTTCTCTTCACTGAGATAAATACGCTTGAATGAAAATGCAACATGAAAACCAGGGGATAATGTAATACTGTCAACTTTTGAGATTTTCGTTTATTTTAAGTTGATTATTAACATTGGCATGATGGTTTTAAATTAAGTAGAGGAAATAGTTTGGGTATTTGAGGTTTAAATTTTGGGGGAAATTTTAATTTCATCATCAAATCTTGAAAAACTTGGCTTACCATCCTCACCTCAGCTGACCAACCGTAAGGGAGCTTAGCTAGCTGGTCTTTCTCCGGAACAGCCTTGGAAGAAGGTGGGCTGGTGTAGTCCAGGTGGTTCTTAAAGGAGACATTCTTCGTCTGTTCTTTCCTCGGTTCTTTGATTACTTCCTTGACAACTTCTTTAACAGGCTCCGGGGTTGCTATAGGTTTGGCTCTGAAAAAGGAAATATTTACTTTGCTGTACTGTTTGCAATCAATATTATCCCATCATCATCATTGTAATAATATTTAGTAAGTTATAAGGTGTTTTTTTGGTCAGCAACTTCCACATAAGGGGTTACTATATTCATGATTCTGAGCTCAAAAAAAACTAAGAAAGAAAGGATGTCCTCACTATCATAGTTATTCGTTTCGGTAGCTACGAAGGGGATAGGCAGCTTATCGTCACTACGTTATTGTTTAATAGGTTCCTCCCCTCACAAAACTGAGCCTGTTACAAGCATGAAGTGAAAGTTGTATCATAAATCATAACGTTGTGCACGGTGATTAATTCATTAGGCTTTAGTAAACACGGCGCGTGGTGTATAATGAGAACATATTAAAATGCATTTTCTCTGACCTCCTAAGGTTTTTGACTTTTTTATTGTGATATTCGGATTCAGAAGTAATTAAGCTATTTCTTCAGTTTTGGAAATTGTTGGCCAATAAAACACCGTGTACCTTTAGTTGTTTTCAAAGAAAGTTTTAGACATTGTAAACCCGCTAACTTTTCGTTTGCCTGATTCTGAAGATTGATGTATTCAGCTTCTGCTCCTGCCGACGCGCTTAAGCTGCATACTGATGTTATGTCACTAGTCTCTGCAAACACAATCACCATCAGTTGTGTATGTGGAGAGGCCCTAGCCAAGATGCAAACTCTAGCTACTAACGTTTTTCTTCCCAATGGCTCATAATGTATGGGATATTGACCAAGTGGTTTATTGAAACGCACGAGAATGCCATTCCATGAGTGATAGAAAAGAAAATAGGAGTTTGCATCTGGGCTAGGGCCCCAAGGAAATCTGCACTAATGACGTGGATCAGGCATATGTATATATTGACTACTTGATTATACAAATGAAATTGGTCTAGCACTTGATTACATCATAAGTTGGTCAAGGTTACAATAATACAATGGGTTAAGACTGTATTGCTGATACTATAACATGTAATGGCTTCCAAATGGGACCCTTAAATTACTTGCTTGCTTTAATGATTTTAGGGTTCCGTAGTCAAACTAGGAACCCTTATAGTTTTGCCATGTCCGTCCGTCCGCAGCCTAGCGCCGAGAGTCTTAGTACTAGAAAGCTGTAATTTCGCATGAATATGCATATAAGTCACGCCAACAAAGTGGTACAATAAATAGTAAAATAAAAATAAATAGGGTACCTCCCCTACACGTAACGTGGGGATGTATTTTTTTTTCTCGTCTTCCCTATAGTGTGGGGTGTTGTTGGATAGGTCTTTCAAAAATATTACGGGTAAGTGAAAAAAGTTTTCCGATTAAGTAGTCCGTTTATGAAATATTAAGCTTTAAAGCGCTTATTTTTGTTAGATTCAAGTGTCCCCCTTACAGACAAAACTACAACTACTGAAAATCTGAAAAAAACATAAATGAAAGCGCATATAACGGATTTCAAAGGAAAACTATCACGATTAAGAAGACATCATTGGTTCTTGAGATACCTACAGGTGATTAAAGTGTTTATATCTACTAAAATCACCTAAGACAGCACCAATTGACTTTAAATATAAAATTAGTTATTACGTGTTCATTTTTATGTTTGTAGTACTTAACGGCTTCGGAGCCCTACACTGAGCATATTCCGACATGATCTTGCCCGGTATTTTTATTTATTTATTTATTTATTGCATTACATAAGTATGTCAAGTGCACAACACTAATTAAATACATATGTACCTTGTCAGGCATCGCAATTTAGAGGAGAGGTAGACTTCTTTTTTCCATAGCTTTAGAAGTTAAAATCCTCTATAACCTTACTTCTTCCTAATACACCCAGGTATCTCATGTCAAAGTTCCCCACCGACCATTTTTACATTGTTAATTGGCTACATACCTGGGTGGCTTATGTTTTCTTTGGGCAATGGCAGCTTTGTTCGCTGAGTAGCCGGTGACCGAGAGTCCTTGGCTGTGGAGGACTCAGAACCCGCGTCACTGCCTAACTTGCTGAGCAATATCTAAAAACAAGAAAATAACTGATGGATTATTTCAGAGCTTTAAAAAGTACTAATTACTACGATGAATTATTTTAAAGTTTAACTTAGCTTTCAGGACTGGCATGGCAACGCAGGTTACTGTTGGTGGTGGCCTGAGTGCTCGTTTGCCTTGCGAAACGACTGCTTTTTGAGCTCGTGCTCCAGCTGGTGATCATGATGATGACCTAGCTACGATATATTAGATACCCCGTCCTGGTTTTTTTTTTTTTGTATGTTAATGAGAAGGCACATGAGCACTCAGGAGGGTAAGTGGAATCTGAGACCCATAGACATTTGAATTCTCAAGACTATAATCCTAAGACCTCAAATGCGTTGCCAACCCTGAGGACTAAGATGGAATGCCTCTATGCTAGTAATTTCACCGGTTGTCTTATCCCCACACCGGAACACAACAATGCGAACACTGTTGCTTGACGCGTGGTTAATTTATAAGATGGTGGTAGCGATCCGGACGGACCCTGCACAGGGACCTACCACCACTAAACCCCTCCTCCTCGTCCTCCTGTTACTCCTTTTCATTGGCATTGGCTTGCAGCGTGCGCTGGTACCAGTTGTTATACTGGCGCAGCTCCTAGAGATTACGCTTCAACGAATGATGATGAAGACCTGGCTATATAGCAGATACCTCTGCGCCCTCACCTGCAGTTTGTTCCCCTTGGCCTGCAGCGTGCGCCGGTACCGGTTGTTTAACTAGTGCAGCTGCTTGAGCTTGCGCTCTAGCTGATGATGATGAAGACCTGGCTATCTAGCAAATGCCTCCTCGTCCTCACCTGCAGTTCGTTTTCCTTGGCCTGCAGGGTGCGCCGGTACCGGTTGTTGTACTGGCGCAGCTCCTTGAGCTTGCGCTCCAACTCGGGCCCGGGGCTGCGGCACTCGTGCGTGGAGGCGGGCCGGAGGGTGGCGCGGATGCGGGACGGGGCCGTGCCGGGCTGGCCGTTGCGACGGAGTTCAAGTAACTATAATCAAAGAGCGTATTCCCAACTACTCCCGTTGTTGAATCACTATAGAAACCATCGGAAGACAATGGCAAATTTCGACGAAGTTGTTGCGATGGTTTGACTAATTCGGTGATTACGGCGTCTTTCATGAAACGGGCACTTATTAGATTCATGCTACCTTGCTGTGTAAGTGAAGAAAGTTCTTACCTTCGGCATAAAAACAAGGAACAAAGTAGTCGTTGTACAGAAGATGATGAATATGGCAATGAGAACGAACAGCGCGTCTTTGTGATCTGCCAGCACCTGTAATTTTGAAATTAGCTCTGAGATACGTATTAAAGCTGAATACCTGACATTGAGCCAAATCCGGCAAGAAACCTATAATAACTTCTATTTCTAACAAATCTGCTGACTTTATTGTAATGGAAGTGGCAAAGCTTAGATCAGGTTAAAAAACAATGTGATTCAGATTCGAGTTAAGTTGGTTTAGTACGTTATTAATCTTAATGGAAATCTCTAGCTATTTAGGAAATCAGGTCATATGAAAGATAATAACCAGCGCAAGAGGAGCTCCAGTGATGCAGACTATGAGCACGTTGTAGACTGACAGCCCGATGTGCTTAGAGTCGTTCAGGGCTGGGATGGAGACGGACCGCGTCTCCCACGCCAGGAAAGCTCCGAACACCTGGAAACATCATCATTAGGCAATTCACCAACGGCCATAGAACCGTGTAACGTCAGCGTCATGCCACGAGAAATAAATCCGCTAAATGATATTAAAATAGAATTTCCAGTCAGCAGAGAGTCGATTTAGCTGAACGACATGAAAGCAGGATGAGCAAGTAGCAAAATGGTGGAAAATGTAATTATGGTCGTTATTGTTCGAATATTTAATTAGCCGAAAGGATAACGAATAGGATGACATGAACTAATTAAGAAATTCTTAAATTCAGACGTTGTGCTACTATGTTCACGTCTTTTTTTTATGTTATGGAGAAGGCACACGAGCACTCAAGCCACCTGATGGTAAATGGAATCTGAGTTCCATAGACATAACTAAGACAATCCAAGGTCCAGAATTTTTACAACGGGGGTTATTTTGAATCGTAACATTTTAGATCTAGACGTTTTGCTACTGAGGTATTGGTTGAACGGTGTAATTTTGCTACGTAAGTATTCTAATATTCTGATATTTCTGATAGCTAACAAATAAATTACGTTTACAGTAAACATTGGTTGACTACAATGGTATAAGGTTCTAAAGTGACTGGCTCTACAGTTAATATCCGTGGTCTACACGATTACAAAGATCTAATCCAAGGTCACAAGTAAAGTACCTACACAGACTTCCCTTTAACAACTCGCTGGAGATCATATTGATTGATTTATTAACACTGGTTGATCCAGCGTGCGTAAATTACACGTTCTTGCGTGCCTTGAACTTGTTCTGACTCCGACGCAGTTGGACCGAGGGCATACTAACGAACAATGATGGTTGTAGGAACCCGCTATAGCTATATCCCGCAACTCCGTCCGCGTAGTTGTTAGTCGCTAAGCCGCCTTCAGGAACTATCCAGTTTTTCGGGATAAATTACCCTATGTTCTTCTCCGGGACTCAAACTATCTTCATACCAAATTTCATCAGAATCTGATCAACGGTTTATCCGTGAAAGCGTAACCAACAGACAGACAGAGTTACTTGCACATTTATAATATTACTATAGATATCACTCAAACAATCACCAAAGGGTGTGGTATTTCGCATCTCCATTCTGCATCATTATGTACATATTCTGCTTCTTTAGTGTCTTGTATCTTATTTTAGGTCTTACCAGGAGGAGACCCTTGTAAGCATAAATAACTCCTATGAAGATGGACATCTGCTCCGATTGGCAATATTCGTTCTCCTGCACGA
The DNA here is from genome assembly GCA_949316455.1 of Acleris holmiana. Taxonomy (NCBI): domain Eukaryota; kingdom Metazoa; phylum Arthropoda; class Insecta; order Lepidoptera; family Tortricidae; genus Acleris; species Acleris holmiana. The sequence continues at coordinate 12,304,217 of OX438786.1, read as the reverse complement.
TCTCGATGTCTTCGCTCGTTGGGTGAGGCTGTAATGGAATTTCGTCCATGGTAACTCATAATTAACTCATTTTAAGGTTCTTTATGGCACGTAGAAGGAAAATGAGGAGCCATACAGGTCAACTCTGTCCTGCTAAGCCAAATTAAACTCCTGTAGCAATTACAACCTCATTACTAAGAGGAGAGGATTACATCTACTTTGGAAATTGAATCAGAGATTCTGTTTATTGGTTTAGGATGCTAGAACTGATAATACTTAAATTAACCCTCATTTTCAATCTTTTCAATGCCATGAAGAAAATGAGAGTTACTCACGACTGGATCCATCTGCTTAGTGGCACGGTAGAAGGGATCAGCGACCTGCCATGTGATCATGATGCCGAAGTCCACGGACAGCAGAACTCCCACCACCATGAAGAGCTGGTAGTCCTTGATCACCTGCCACGATATTTAGAACAGGTACCATCAGCCCAATCGGACCCTGACCCAACAGAGGCATGTGTCGCAGTGACGTTATGATTCAAGTCGTAAGAAGTGTCAAACAAATTATTTATAATATCGCTGTGACAACGTTCTATGGTGGGTCGGAGTTGTAAAAAATACTTTAACCATAAAAAAATATAGTTCTTAAAGTAAAAAGGACAAACGAGATCCTCGCAGACATAGCTAACAAATTACAATATGACGATACCTTCTTGTTAAGCTTGACGTCAGTGAAGATAGAGTGCACTCTCCAGGTTTTTGAGAACATGGCTCCAAAGGCGAAGCTGAATCCTGCCATTAGGAGCCAGGCGCGCGCCGTGCAGATGTAGGGAAACGCAGCTAAAAAAAATATGGTCAGATGAGTCTAGGACTGCAAGGAAGGTAGCTGATACCGTTCATCCCACAACTCAGCCAGTTGATAAAGATAGCAGATGAGAGGCAGAGAAGTTAATGGAACTGTTTATGTCTCTGCTTTGTAGTTTCTCGTCTGTTATTGCCTATTTGAGAGATAAACGGTGGTACGGCACACGATGCCTTATTGCAATTCGTAACGCTCATTGAAAAGCCTGCCACAATAAGTATGTAATGGACGCTTATAATTTACACTCAAAAGATCTACTCGCACTCACTTTAGAAACTATGAACATTCATTACAATTTACAAGTTGGTTATTGTTCCTGTAGAAGACAATCCCAACATGCTCTCAAGTGACCATGACAAAATAATGTGTCAAAATCAGGATAGTTGCTCAAGACTTGACGTATGCAAAGAATAGAAAAATGCCATTGAAAATATATTACCATCGAAGCATAACATGACAGAAAACCAAGCACTAAATAAAGCTACAAATACGACAGACCACATACCACCAACCGACAAAAGCTTCGCAGTAAAGGAAAATGAAACCAAAGCTTGGAAACATGCTGACGACTCCTCGACCTAGAAAATGACCTAGGTCTTTCTCAGAATGAAATTCTAATCTAATAGTCAGGGGTAAGAGTTCCCAAAGTTTGGTTAACGGCATCCACATCGCCCGGGGTTGAAGCTCAAGCTGGGGGGAGCAAGCTGTCGTTACCTCCGCGCTGGGCTTCCTGAGAAAGACCTAAGAATACATGAAGTGATGAGATCAGGTGACACGCGCCGTGCATGCCGATTGACAGTGCTCGAGTTAAAGCTATATTCCATCATCTTGATCAAAGTTGTTTCTCGGAAGCGAAGCTTTGAATCAGCCGTCTATTCTAGGTTTAAAGTGAACTTTCAAAGCATGATCGAGTTTAAATTTGAAACATGTGATGGTCTTTGATGTGGTTACCTTGAATCCGAAAAAGTTGAAGTAGAAGATACAGATTAATGACATTGCGATAGGATTGACAGTAAAGAGAGCGAGGTGGATGGTATGACACGTACCGATGCTGCTGAGGCTAGAGTCCAGCCCCAGGAAGATCACGCTGGTGTAGGTGAGCATGCAGCCGATGATGATGAGGTTGTTGAGGTGTGGAGATGACATCTTTATGTACCTGAAATATTTACAGAGTTATGCGTGCTGCATGACCTGAAGGTGAAATAAGCTTTTAGTAAACTTAAAATTTTGATTTAAACAATATTCCAGTTACAACTAACAGGTAAATATGGCCCTTCCTACAAGACCTGTTCCTGTTCTGGAGCAACTTACTACTTCGACCTTGTGGAAATATCAGAGAAGTGACCACCTTCATCATAATATAAGTGTCCTACATTGCTCTTTATTTCGTCCGAATCGCCCTCTGCCTCTTTTTCATTTATATTTATTAGATCTTTTATGGAATTAAAGATAATATTATATATTCCATGCATACTGCATAATAACGGTGTGATTAAAAATGGACTATAACGTCGGTGATCCTGCAATAGCTCGTAAGTAACAAATTAAATACGGTGAAAAATACACCTTAGCGAGTAACTCAATTAGGTACATTTTGCAACTTATTGAATTTGTTAGTTACGCGGTATTGCAGTATCACCGACGATAACTCATAATATTTAACCAAAATAACAGACAAACGAACGAAGCAAGCTTGTAAAAAAGATTACAAAGAGCGTACCGTTGGTTCCTGTAATGGATGTTCATGGCAAGGAAGGCGGTGGCGATGAAGATGCCGAGGATGGAGCAGGACACCAAGAACGAGTAGATGGTGATGTTCACCTGCGAGTGCATGATCAGCAGCAGTGTGCGGTCCTTGGGCGGGTTCCTGACAACAATATTATATATAAGTACCATTGTATATCATTCTATTTAACTTAATCCCTAATGGTATTCTCTACCAGTTGACCTTGGGGAAATCAGAAAATTATTGTAGGTGGTGCAATATTGTACCAACGAACAAGAGCATTAAGAAAAAAAAACAAATATAAAAAAAACTGTTCTAATTGCAAATATGTGTACAAATGTTACATACATACATAACATCACGCCTTCATTCCCAGAGTGGGGTAGGCAGAGCTACAGAAAAACCAACAACTTTAAAAAGACTTGTCGATATTTTTAATAAATTTCAGACTACTACTACTTGTTTTGGCTTCGTCTGATAATGTACAACACGCAAAATGCTAACTGCACGCATAATGTGCATCATGATAAAAAATGTACAAACAATTAAATGTACATATGATAATTGTACAATATGTAAAATGTATTCCACGAAATAGTGGCAAAATGTGCAAAGTTAGAATGAGCCACACGCAAAATGTACAATTCGAAAAAATAACAATACGAAAAATCTACATAATTATGTTGGGTCGATACTTTGTAGGGTCTGGTCAACGAAAGCTGATCAAAGAAAAACGCGGCAATTTAAAAAAAAACATGTCATGGTAACACATCGTCACTCACACAGTCGCAATTTTTCAGATATCTGGGAAATTCTGGAGTTTTCTGGAATAAATCAGTTTGGTCACATGATATGTTTGGGAAATGAATCAGTTCAAAAAGTTTTTGGGTTATTCTCATCTTCCAATCTGTCCAACCCAGGTATATAGAAATTTTGCCATATAGGTACCTGGGTGGGATAGGTTGGAATATTAGAATAATCCAACTTTTTGACGAAAGGAAGGCAACCCATCATCAGGACTTACTTGCCAAACCACTTGAACATCTGTCCACTAGAGAGGTCGAGGTGGTCGCGCTCCGCGCAGTACTCGCCGACCTTGATCTCGCCGATCTCGTCGCCCTGGAACTGCTTCAGCAGGATGGACGCCTTCCGCTCGTTGTCGTGGAATCGGACTGGACCCTGGAATTTTTAGGCATGGAGAAAGAAAAAGAGAGCACCAAGAATAAAGAACGAAAAGGGCAATAATAAAGACCTTATAACAATATAACAATATCTTAAAACTAACACTGAGGTGACAGAATAGCGAAAATTAGAGTCATGGTTGCCGTTGGTAGGGTACCAATCTATGGCCAAACCTCACACGATTGCAAATTTGGCACCATTCATGACACTATTAGAATCAATTGTCTTCTGAGTCTACGAGTTGTAGAAAAAACTCAGTGATTCAGTCCGAGAGTCAGTGAAATAAAGACGACCAAACTCTAAACAATTTCAAAACCCCAAAACAAAAGGCTGTCTTCGTACACTTCGTATCATGTTAATTTAATTGAAAATTGACCGCAACAAAGCATTTATGTCAAAGATAAAAACAATGCCTACCGTAACTCCTTCAAAAGTGACGTTGCTGAGGGCATCGAGGAACAGCTGTTCCCACTCTTTGTCTCGGTAACGAAAGTCTAGAACCGTCTTCTCCTTGTACCGAAGTTTCACACGCTGCGCCACTGTTTGGATAGCCAATGCCATAGCCCAGATACCTATAACCGAAAACATAAGGATTCGAGACAATGTTACCAAGAGTTAGGTACGTCAGGACTTTCGAGTAAGGTTGTGACAAATCATCTTTATCAATTTATGCTTAATGTGTATTAGTCTTATTTAAAATAATATACGAGTTTAAAAAAGGAACTTACGGATGAACTGGCCCAAACCGCTACACTTAAAATATGTAAGCGGATTTGCAAAAATTCAGCCCCGGGGAAAATAACAATAAGCGATTTCTACAAAGCTAAGTCGTGGGCAAATTTCGGCTTATGCATATGGCTTACACTATTTACTTACCATCGTATGTATAACCATGAAATCTGGAATATTCGACGCCTCTTCTCCGATCGTATTCGACTTGATAGTCTTTTGCGGTCTGAAAATGATGGTTATACTTTAATGAATAAGACTTAAATTAGATTGTTTTTATCTATAAAAAAGTGTGCCGTTAAGACTGGCGCCTTCATTATCATTCTACCATCGCATTCTTCATTGGCAGGATGTTCATTCACATTTTATACCTATGTGCTCATCTACGCTACGTCCACGAGGACGTTCTTTGGACGTTCGGTCGGCCTCTGCAGTGGCTGCACATTTTAGTGCTTTGTCAATTTAACGTCATGTTTGAACTGCTGCACTCTAATGAAATTAAATGAAATTAAATATATTTATTCAACAAAAACATAGAACAAATAAATCATGGCTTTGGATCCTGCCCTAGGATCCCCGTGTTACAGGACCCAGTGAGGCAACAACATTAGCTTGATACATGCCTTCGTACAGATAGTAAGTAGAGTAAAATCTAAGAATGCAATTATATAAATATTTATTTTTTTATTTGCTAGGATCACCAACAGTGGATACAATGTTTTAGTAGCTATAACCATTACATCAGAATTGGTTCAAATATTGTTCCACCAATTACATGTGAGCATATCATGCTTTACCAGTTATGAAATAAAGTAAAGTACGAGTATAATTATATTGACATGGGTGTTAATATTGGTTAAAATATGTAGGGTTGGAGTTGTTTATTTCACTACAATCAGATGCAGCTCAGTCTTGGGGTAGTTATAAATATTGCATGAGCCACTGCGTTACTAGTTTCCTATGGGGTGGTCTAGTGGCATAATAATAATGTGTCAAAGACTTTAAAGCGACAAGGTACACAAGTGTGCAGCTACTTATAAAGCTGACGGTTCATACGAAAATTGATTCGAAATTAAGTTCCTAAAGAGTTTCCTGATAGTGGGAACAATACGAAGTTTATATAAGAATGCCCCTTGTGTTACTGATGATCATCAGGCAGCAGTTGACTTCATGCTATTAGGTGGGTCATTGCCCATCAGAGCCTATAGCCAACTAACTAGCATTTAGATTTGTTTTGTTTTTAAACCAATCCCGTCACTGGTACATCACGTGACACGAAAAGTCACGTGATCTACCAGTGACGCGATTGGTTTAAAAACCAAACGAATAGAAGCGCTAGTTAGCGAACGCATCTTGACTATAGGCTCTGTTTGCTAACTTTGAAATAAGAACCACTCTTCGCTTAGGTGTACCAAAACTACCAACGTTATAAATGGTGTTGAGTGTAATGACTTTTGAGTTAAGGGGTGATAGAGGAGGTCAAACTGAACCTACCTACATGTTTTTCTTTAAATTATAACTATACACTCAATGGCGGACATGTAGATTCCATTCATAGCTCAAAAAATCATTGAACTTTAACCTTCAACACGAAGCAATTTTCTATTCAAAGAAAATAATTGTTGTAAAGGATATTAAACTGTAAATTTATACATAGGTTTGATACTGCATTTTCAGTAAGGAATTGACTGAAGTTTATCTTCTGTCACAACAATTCAATTAAGGAACTTACGATCCCCGAAACTGTAGTTTCACCGGTTGTGGAGAGAGGCAGCAGGTCTGTCAGGATGGTCGTGTCAAGCGCGGTCGTGAGGTCCCGTTTGGAGCAAGGAGCTCGCCTCCGCCACCATTTAGGATTGTAGGTGCCCAGGAGTAGCCACGTGTACGCTCGGCCGTACATCTCCAATCTGAAGGAATATAACGATGAGGCAAATTAAATCAGTAAGTACAAGAAGCCCGTAACTTTAGGCCTACGCCAAATTACCATACAATACTAATCACATGATTTGGTTGCTTGTATTCTTTGCAGAATAACACTCGAGAATCATGCGCACCAATTTCATAAATCCTACTTATTATGTGTGTTAGTTTGATACTCCTTCACGCTGTAACGGCTGGACGGATTTGGAATGGAGATAGCTTTTACCACGAATTAGCGCATAGGCTACTTTTCATCTGGAAATGTAATAATTCCGTAACGATAATCAAAGCGGACTAAGTCGCGGGCAGAAGCTAGTTGACACATAAATCCTTACTTATAAGCCTCACAGAAGATCTCGACAGCCCAGGTCTCGTTGAAGTTCCCGAGGATGATGCGGATGTCCTTCTCCTTCAGCTTGGCTAGCGCTCCCTTGATGTCTGTCGCAAAGCTCTGCTGTTCCAAGATCTCGATACCGTGGACGTCTAGGTCAGAGATGAGGCGGTTGTGCGCCTGTAAACATGAGTTGGGAAGATTGAAGGTCATGCTGGTTACACACGGAGACAGAACAGTGGACATCAGATCAGAGTTCTGCTACTGTAGTATGAACGCACAACACAGTACTGCTGTTCTGTCGCGGCGTAAGCGTTCATACAGAAGCAGTACTCTGTTGTCCACTGTTTTGTATCCGTGTGAAACCAGCATCGGAGGCGAGAGCTTAAAGTCAGGATTAAGAACCTTACAGATTGCAGGATTGTTAGTGTTTTGTAGTCAACAAGAAACGTCATGTCCGTCTGACCATGGTTCAACTCTGAGACTGTCTGTTTTAAAAAGCTGTTTGGCATGGTTATAGTAATTAATCACGCCGACAATGTTGTAAAATGAGCCTTTAACATATATTTTTGGAAACATCCAAGGTTCAGGATTCGCACTCATTACACAAAAAACGCCTGGACCGCTATCTTCATACTCAGGGTCATTACCAACTAAGGGTAATCTCGTCATCTAACCTACCAGCGCGTATCTCGGCTCATTCTGGTAGATGGTGCCGACGCGGGTCCAGTTGAAGTGCTGCAGCAGCCGGATCCTCGGCATGTTGAACGCGTTCTCCGAGGGCACGATGCGGAAGAAGTTGGGGAACGCTTCCTTTGTGAACATTGGGTGTGTGTCGGCGTATGACAGCTGGATTAACAGAAATACAATATAGTATTGACTTGATTGGTCGCGGTGACGATATCACCATCTTACCCCATGACCTGCCACTAAACCATGTGTTAACGTTGTTTGTGTTGGGTGAGGGGGTTAGACAACCGGTGAAATTACTAGGCATTCCATAATAGTACTCAGGTTTGACAACGCAGCAATCAAACCAGAGCTAGAATTCAAATTTTTATAGCCTCAGATCCCACATTTACCATCAGGTGGCCTGTGAGTTCGTCTGTCTATGCCATGCCTTAATAACAAAAAATAAAACAAGCGAGAAGATGGGCTGACTGATGGAAAGGGGTCACCTAAGCAATGCCAGGGGCATAGTCATACGTGTAATATAAAGCATCACAAATCAAAACTGAAACTCTGAAGTGAAGTCGTTCTATGATGTGTTTTCCAAGAGTAATTACAAAACAGTAGCATTTCTTTCCACATTCAAGTGACAGATGAGGAATATGTACATTACGTATCTCAAAATTCCACCAGGATAAAACAGAACGAAGCATTACGAGGACGATTGTATACTTGTAACACCACTAACCTGTGTAAGATGCCAGTGCTTGGACGCCTTGGCGATGGGATCGGTGACGTGGGTGCAGGCTGCTCCGAACAGCATCAGCTTATGCGGGCCTGAATGCATCATGTCGAAGAACGACTTTACTCCAACCGCCGCGTTGCACTAAGGAAATGAACATCTTATGGTTATATAATTCAGGTTGCATCTTAATTGATTAGTTCAGTACAGCTACAAAGGTCTGACACCGATTTTCTGCCATGAACTGATATTAGGGACTTATTTAAAAAAAAAAGCTTTTTCTATAGTTTTCGCGGCGCTCAGTAGTCTCATATTGATTTTGTAGGAAGCGCTAGTAGCTTTACAACAACCGGACCTCATACCTCGGTATCATTCCACCACATGTGCAGTCGTAGGTACTCGTTCACGTGGTCTAGCTAGCTTCACGCTCGGCATCACGCCTTCCTCCTGTAATACGTAACGTCATACCTCTGTATCGTTCCACCTCATGTGCAGTCGGTAGTTGCGCAGCACGGAATCGTGTTCTTTCACGTGGCCTAGCTGGCTTCACGCTCGGTATCACGCCTTGTTACTGTAATGTGTGACGTCAAACCTCTGAATCGTTCCACCACATGTGCAGTCGGAAGTTGCGCAGCACGGAGTCGTGTTCTTTCACGTGGCCTAGCTGGCTTCACGCTCGGTATCACGCCTTGTTACTGTAATGTGTGACGTCAAACCTCTGTATCGTTCCACCTCATGTGCAGTCGGTAGTTGCGCAGCACGGAGTCGTGTTCTTTCACGTGGCCTAGCTGGCTTCACGCTCGGTATCACGCCTTGTACTGTAATGTGTGACGTCAAACCTCTGTATCGTTCCACCACATGTGCAGTCGGAAGTTGCGCAGCACGCAGTCGTGCTCATTCACGTGGCCTAGCTGGCTTCACGTCCGGCATCACGCCTAGCTGCTGTAATGTGTGACGTCATACCTCTGTATCGTTCCACCACATGTGCAGTCGGTAGTTGCGCAGCACGGAGTCATGCTCGTTGACATGGTCCAGCGCCAGCTTCACGCTTGGCATCACGCCTCGACCTACAGTAGAGTTTACGAGAACGTTAATATCGATTTGACGATTTTATTAGTATGTTAAATAGCATGTTCGCAAAACACGATATTCGCAAAACATGATATTCGCAAAAGACGATATTCGGAAAACATCATGTTCGCAAAACATGACATTCTCAAAACATCATTACTTATCGCTCCTATTTCTGGGTATTTTGGCCCTCCAGGCCTGCTGTAAAACTAACATAACCTACATCTACCTACGATTCTATAACCTAATTCCACTATTTGCAAATATCATGTTTTGCGAATATCATATTTTGCGAATATGATATTCTGCGAAGTACGGCATTTTGAGTAGAAGTGAGCCAGGAATGGATTGAAATCTTTCTACATTAGAACAGCAGATTAAAGCGTTGGCAATGTTGGAGAACTTCAATATGCAGGGGTAGGTAGTTAATACACCATTAAATATAGAATAGAATAGAATAGAATAGAAATCATTTAATTCGAGAAAATTACAACTCATATTAATGTTAATAGTTCAACCAAAACCAGCCAAAAAAAAAATATGCTGGAACTGCAGAAAGTGTACAGGGCGTCTATTCTACTGGTTTTAATAATTCTTATTTACTTGACTCACAAAGGCAATCGTTTTAACCTAGTTTTTTCTGAGTCGTTCACTCTTGACAGAGTGGTCGTGGTCATGAGGGGTCGCTCCCCATTGCGGTTGCCGCCTTCGCGATCCTTCTCCACCGGTCTCTGTTGGCTGCCTGGCGAGCGCACTCTGCCACAGGGGTCTTGGTAACAGATTTGATGGTATCTGTCCACCGGGTTGGTGATCGACCACGTGGTCTCTTGCCCTCAACTCTGCCCTGAATCACCAGTCGCTCCATTGCGTTATTTTTGCGGCTAACGTGCCCAAAGAACCTGAGAATTCGTAATTGCACAAGCGACGACAGTCTTTGTTTAATGTTTAGTTCCTTAAGTATGGACACGTTAGTCCGATGGGCAGTCCAGCTTATTTTGAGCATGCGTCTCCAGCACCACATTTCCAGAGCATCGATCTTTCTTCGGTCTTGCATCCTTAATGTCCAGGTTTCCGCTCCATAAAGAAAGATCGGGAAAACCAGGCTGTTCATAAGGCGTATTTTGGTGTGTTTAGTTATCCGGCGGTCTTTCCAGATCTTATCCAGTCTTTGTGCCGCCGATCGAGTCATTGCGCAGCGTCGCCTGATTTCGGGATCACAGCTTCCGCAACTAGTAATGGTGGAGCCCAGATAGATGTAGCTGGTGACGACTTCACAGTTGGAAATCGGAGTATTATCCGGGTTGCTTTCGTTTGCTCTATCAACCACCATCATCTTTGTTTTGTCGCGGTTCAGGGCGAGTCCAAACTTTAGGCTAGTAGCTTCGAGTATTTTCAGCAGACTACTTATATCCTCCTTAGAAGACGCAAGAAGAGTTGTATCGTCTGCATACCTTAGATTGGATATCATCCTGCCCCCGACTGATACACCTTTATCCCAGTCCTCCAGAACAATGCGCATAATGTATTCGGTGTAAATGTTGAACAGCAAGGGCGATAGTATACAGCCCTGTCTGACACCGGCTTCCGTCTTGAAGGATCCAGAATCGACACCATCCAAGCGCACACATGCTGTTCCGTCTTCATAAAGGCTTCTGATGAGATGCACCAGATGGCGAGGCACACCCATCTGCAGAAGTATTTCCCACAATTTGGACCAGATCACGGTGTCAAAGGCTTTACTAAAGTCAATGAAGCAGATGTAGAGCGGCTTACAAAATTCTCGGGATATCTCGATAATTTGTCTCAAGATGAGTATTTGCTCTCGAGTTCCACGACCCTTGACAAAACCCGCCTTTTTAACCTAGTAAGTATACTCAATAGAGGGCCTCTGTTGGAAACTTGCAATTAGGAGACTTCTTCTTAAATAAAGTTTGAGTTATTATGTCATACGATGGTTGTTGACTGCAAAAATCAAAATATTCTCTTTTCTATGCTACTTATACCATAGAAAACAATCTTCAAACCCCCATTTGCTAATAGATTTATTTGAATATTATATTATGCGAAAGTGATACAGGTAAGTATTCTGATTTTCATAGTGTTAGATACGAAATGATCCGAACTCCGGCCGCTGAATTATTAATAGAAGGTTGTACCTAATCTAGTTGTATTTCTTTCATAGCTGCTGAATTGATTTCTTCTCCTCTGGGAAATACGAGAAAAGTAATAAATGAAACAGAGGCCGTATATTCAACTTTTTTTTTATGGAATAGGAGGCAAACGAGCCGACAGATCGCCTGATGGTAAGCGAATATTGTCACCCATAGACACCTGCAGCACCAGAGGAGTTAAAGGTACGTTGCCGGCCTTTTAAATGAGAGTACGCTCTTTTCTTGAAGGTTTGAAGGTCGTATTGGTCCGGTAAAACCTAATTCGGTAAAACCTCATTGCAAAATGTCAAATTTTTTATCGCATTGTCAACAGTATGGTAGCGGTTTTTTACTCAACAGTAATGGCGCCGAGACCTCGTAAGACCCGGTGTGCTATAGGAAGTGCATAATCCAGGCAATTTAATTTAAATTTTATGTCAAGGAGCATAAAGTTTATATCTATTTGTTTCAAAACTGAAAATGCCATTTGAGAGTAAAGGAAATTGAACTTTATTTCCTTGGTGGTAGATTCAAATTCCCACTCATCAAAATCTCTCGGTTTCTAGTATGGTGGGCCTCAAGAGATTAAAAACGATAACATGTAAAGAGACACAAGATTTTACCGTGTGCGTTAAGCTTCAGCCCCAGGAAACAGCTATAACTTGGTGTACTTTTTTCTAGCATGAAGTTGGCAAACGAACACCTCTTTGACGACACGTTGACCTAGTTGGTAGTGACTCTGGCTTCGAAGCTAGGGGTCCTATGGGTTCAAATCCCAGTAAGGGCAGATATTTGTGTGATGAGCAGTGGGCGGCTGACGGATGCAAATTACGTCAAAATAATGTCGAACGTTATACGTAATATGGATATGACTAAAATAGTCTATAAAATATAAAATAGTCTCCTCCAGCAAAATGTATGGCGTACACTGGCAGCATACATATTTAGCGAAAATCTGTCGAAAAGCGGCACTGTTAACACGTTTCCGCGGAATATTGCTTAAAACTAAAAAGTTTATCAAATCAATATTAAAGTCTTCTTGATTCTGTTTCGTGCAAAATTCTTGACGGCGATGCGTATTAGATTTAATATGTCTATCAATCACGCTTTTTCGTTTCGCAAATAAACTTACTTGACATTTTGTACAAAAGATCGATCCTTTAGAAGTATCGTAAATTAGATCACGTTTATCTATTATCCACTTACGAATTGTGGTTTCCTTTGCCATCTTAAATATGAATATTGAAAACTAAGCAAATTTAATGGACAAGTCTAAGACGTAATAGACATAAACGCTCATCAGTCTCAAGAGAAAAAATAATAAGTGGCCAGTATCTTCTTAGTAAACAATCTACGTACAATAGAGGATAGCTTATTATGTATTTACTAATAATGTAGATAAAGATAAAAACTGCATAATTTTGTATTTATAAATATTTCTCGAAATTTAATAAAAGTCTTATCCATGTTCTGTTTACGTTCCTATTTTGCATCCGTCAGCCGCCCACTGGTGATGAGCACGAGTATTTGTTCCTGAGTCTTGGATGTTTTCCAAGTATATGTTCCTCTATATAAGTAAATTTATCTAGTAACCATATTACAAGTCTAGAGCTTAGTTTGGGACTAGGTAATTTTTTGTGTGACGTTGTCCTGTGATTATTTATTTATGATACCACTAGATGGCACGGGTGCTCTAAGGCCTCTGCAATATTAATCTCTATTCCTATTCACGGAACTGGCTTTATGTCCACCTATTTCGCCCTTCAAGCATCACGACTTTGGAACGACCTTCCCCTTAAAATCAAGCAAGCTCCTAACAAGTATTCCTTTAAAAAGAAAGTTCGCGAATTTCTTAGCAGGTAGAATTGTCATCATCTTGATATTATGATTGCTTTATCTGGGCCTCTATTCAAGTGCGTTAAAACGATATCGTGTTTGACACGTTTAAGTATCGTGTATGTCACAGTCGCCATTATTGTAAATGACATAAGAGTTATCAAAACGTTGTCAATACGGAAACAGGTCAAAAACGATATCGTTATAACACAGGGCCTCTATTCTACAAGGTTCTATTCTAAAATTCATGGTCTTCCTTTTATTTCTGACACTATGTTATTTAGCAAAAAATCATCCTTATGATGAAGCCTTTCGATCGGTATGATAAAGCTACAGGGTAATTATTTTTCTCGTGTAACGGGTTCGATTCCCGGTTCAACCATGTAATTATTGAAATATCTATGAATGCAGTAAAATTGTTTTTTAAATTAAAATAATGTCTGCTTTCAGTAAAATGTTCCATCTACAATATTCAAGGTACTTTCCTTCCATGTCGCATAGCCGTGGGACGCCCTGTATATTATGACCATTATGTATTTTGAACTTTATACATATATTAGGATATGATCCCGGTCTTTAGATTAAAATAAAATATTTTTCTTTCTTTCTAATACGGTACTAGTGCTAAAACGTCAAATGAGCAATGTCAATCTAGATTTTAACGACTGCATTACTCCAACCCTAGAACACAACAGTGCGAACATGTTACATGTAAATAGGTACCAGTGTGTGAGTTCTCCACGCCCTTGCCGAAGGGGAAGAAGCCAGCGATGTAGACGTCAGTGCGCCGGTTCAAGATGGCGTCGAGGTTGGGCTTCTGCGCGTACGCAGCCAGCGCCAGCAGCAGCACCGCCCACCACATCGCTGCCAAAATAACAGCTGGTTAGACTTTTAACCCTTTGAACGCCAACGACCACTAAAGTGGACATGAGGTGTCGTGCCTACAACCTACAACGCCACCGACCATTATACAGGGTGGAAGAAATCTATGGGTCCTACCTTAAATCCTTTAGTTAGCTCATTTTGCTAAAATGAAAACTTCCTTTATTTTTTAAAAGAAACAGAACTTGCCTTCAATGATCTTCTAAAAGTCGCTGGTCTCACCCGGAAATCGAACCAACTAAAAATTTATTAAATAAACCCTCGCTATTTTATTATGCGAATCGGTAGGAATTCGTTCGATTCATTCAGGATAAAAAATCTAGTAAACATTTGGTCTGTAAAATGAAAAAAAAAGAGTGAAAACTAATATTTATTTTATTTTATCATCAATACGAAGAACACAAACATGAAACGTTTTTTTATCGCAGACGGATATTAAGAAGAGAAAAGAGTCCTGAGGCCCTAGACAAGATGCGTTCGCTAACTAGCGATTCGATTCGTTTGGTTTTTAAACCATTCGCGTCACTGGTAGATCACGACATACGAAAAGTTACGTGATCTAGCAGTGACGAGATTGGTTTGAAAACCAAACGAATCGAAGCGCTAGTTAGCGAACGCATCTTGCCTAGGGCCTCTGGGGCCCTAGCCAAGATGCAAACGCTCCTAACGTTTTTCTTTTCTATCGCTCAAAATGTATGGGATGACGTTCTCGTCCGATCGATAAACCACGTGTCGACTGTCATCCCATACATTTTGAGCGATAGAAAAGAAAAACGTTAGGAGCGTTTGCATCTTGGCTAGGGCTACTGATAATTTAACTGAAAAGTTGCTCGAAATGACCCCCTCGTTCCGGATACACAAATTTAGTCTACGTTGAAATTAATTTCGTGTAGGAATACCTAATACTTTTCACTTGTAGAAGAACTAAGGGTCGCGGTAGATAATGTTATTAGGACCACACCCACACCACAACACTTTGCAGAGGGCTACACGAAATTAATTTCAACGTAGACTAAATTTGTGTATCCGGAACAAGGGGGTCATTTCGAGCAACTTTTCAGTTAAGTTATCAGGACTCTTTTCTCTTCTTAATATCCGTCTGCGTTAAAAGAATGTTTCATGTTTGTGTTCTTCGTATTAGGAACCCTAATAATTTCGCCATGTCCGTCTGTCCGCCTGTCCGTCTGTTCGCAGCCTAGCTCGTTGAAAGTTGTATTTTGGCATGAATATACATATTAGTCACGCCAACAAAGTGGTAAAATAAAATCTTGGAAGCCATTTTTTTGTGTATTTTATTTTATAGGGAATGTATTTTTTAAACCCCGTGTGGTTGCCGGGTTAGAATAGTGCCAATCCATGTCTTCCCGTGGATGTCGTAAGAGGCGACTCAGGGAATAAGGGCTTGCAGTATTGTTAGGCGATGGGCTTGCAACCTGTCACTAATAGACTAGTAAACTTCTTGGCCTGATTGTGCAAAATGTGGTTACAGAATCATCAAATTAAATCGTTTTGGAGTTGTTGGTATTTCTGTAGCTCTGCCTACCCCACTCTGGGAATGAAGGCGTGATGTTATGTGTATGTGTATGTGTGTATTTTTTTTCTCGTCTACCCCATTGTGTGGGTGTCGTTGGGTAGGTCTTTCAAAACTATGGGGGTCTAAGGTAAATGCAGCTATTAACGACCCTCGTAAGGCAATTTTGAAATTGATCATACTTATTAGGAATATTGGTAGCCGTCACAGTATTTTTATTATTTTTATATGGTAATATTGAATATTGGGTTTATATTTACCACGTTAAATGCTTCAAAATAAAGCATTTTCTTGTGAAAAATAATTAATAAAGTGGGTAAGTCGATTGTTTCTATTACCGACCCATAGTAACAGCTGTGAAGCTATTAACGTTTTTTTTGCAGCTATTAACGACTGTCAAAAAATGATACAACTGTAAATGGTGAAAAATACTTTAATAAAAATACAAAAGATCCCTTATTGGACTACTTTCAGAAAAAAACACTGTTATAAACCAATCGGTTTTAATACCATCGCAGAATTAAATAATCTGTTTTTTGTTGACCCATCCCAAAAGTTTCAAATTAACATACACGGGGGTGTTTCAGATTGGCCTAGGCATGAGGCATCTAGATTCTCAATTATATCGTCAAATTTTGGACCACCAATGTACACCATCATAAATAATATTACTTAACATGAAATACTTAAGTATAATAATTTGTGTAGGGTCGCTAATAGTTACCCATCGTTGCTATTACCGACCCACATGGGTCGGTAATAGAATATGTAGGTATAATAGTAAAATGTATTACCGACTCATAAAAAGTACATAATATTTATAATCAGTGGTTTCCTGACTGTAAAAGAGACCGTGATTGATTAAAGTAATACAACATTTAACTACGAAA
Organism: Acleris holmiana; assembly: GCA_949316455.1. Classification (NCBI taxonomy): domain Eukaryota; kingdom Metazoa; phylum Arthropoda; class Insecta; order Lepidoptera; family Tortricidae; genus Acleris; species Acleris holmiana. The sequence goes on along the minus strand of OX438786.1, from coordinate 12,287,715 downwards.
ACAACGTTTTATTAAATTATGGTTAGTTAATTTTTGTCTCTAAAGTAAATCGAGTTATGAATAATGTAGTCATTTTCAATAAATTTACAACGCAAAAACAAGAAAACTACACAAAATATTGTATAACGCTAAATGATTTATACAAAGGCTGATTGTTTGTTATTAAAATGGTTTATACAAATACTTGGATAATTGTCAAATTTCAACAGAAAAGATATAAAAACGAAAGTCTACGTGGCGGCCATTACCGACTCATGGGTCGTTAATGGCTGCAACTAGTAAAATTGAAGAAGCTATCACCGCCCTATTTTCAGTTAAAGTTTTATCATATAAAGTGACGTTTTATCAATAAAATGCATTACAAATTCGAGAATTTATAAGTAAATGAATACATTTAATACTACACGATAATTGTAGATATCGTTTATATGCATTAAATGTCTTAAGCAGAAAAATTGGGTACTTACCTGCCGGAACAAGGGCCAGTACGACAAGACCTGCGTCCACGCCGGCCGCACAGAAACTGATGTATTTTATTTCCTTTTCGCACTGCCACGCACACTAAAGTAAGTTTATCCGATGCTCAACAAACAAACGCGTGTATTTCTTCTATTACCTGTAGCTCAAACAGTTGCAGAAACGTTAAAATTTAGAATTACACTAATGGGTCGGTAATACCTGCAGATTTTCGATGGGTCGTTGATAGCTGCGTTTACCTTATTAAATCAATTTTTCGATTAAGGGATCCGTTAGTGAAATGTTAAGCTTGAAAGCGCTAATTTTTGTTAGAGTCGAGCCTGTAGTATTGGCTGTAGGGGGAGAGAGTTTTTGCAGGAATGGACTTAGCCAGAAAATGAGGCCTTAAAAACGTTAACTTTCGGTGTGTCCACAGGAAAGACGGTAACCTAAATCTGTGTATGACCCACCTACTAAAATCATCAAAGTCGGCACCAATTGACTTTAAATAGAAAATTAGTTATTACTTGTTGATTTTTATGTTTGTATTAAGTACTTAACGGCTTCGGCACCCTACACTGAGCATGGTCCAACATGCTCTTGCCCGGTTTTTTATTCTGTTGATTAACATTAACTATAGCCTATCCTAGTCTTATCCAATTGTCTCTATTAAGAACAACTCGTCATTCATTTTGTTTATTTGGTAAATATCCGGCAATGTAACCGAACTATTCGACTGAAAAACATTGAAAAACTTGCCGAATTGGCTGAATACCGAATACCGATCTCTAATTAGCATGCTCTATTATCACTGGGCTATGTTTTTTATTTATAAGCGAATGGAGTCGCGGGCAACAGCTATGTCATATAATATAACACGTGATTAAACTAGGTGATATTGCCCGTGATACACCTAATTAGTTCACCTCTGTGGATTACGGAGACTAAGTACCAATTTTACCATACGATGTTAACGAATTAACAGACGATTAGAGCGTTAACAGTTGTCAAAATGTATGAACTAACAGTCGATTAACATTTATTAAATTTAACTTCAAAGTTAACAGGTTTAAGCTATGCTAGTTCTTCAGAGGTCCCGAAGGGCCAAAATACTTCAGAAATAGAAGCTCCATCGATTCAGTCAAGGTGTTCTAAATTTGCTAAAATGTCCAGGCGAACTAATAAGGTGGACCATCGGCAATGAGCGAACATTACCTACCTTAAGAAACGTCAAAATTATGGTGAATAAATATTATAGAAAATATGAAATTATGTCTTATTCTGCACCCAACCTTGTGGAAGAAGCAACGTCGTTAAAAATAATGCAGCTTTAATGTTGCAGTCAGGCAATGCACTCGGCCTTGAAGTAGCTGCACAGTTTAGTGCTTCGTCACTTTAACGTTTTGTTTGAACTGCTGCGCTAATCTGACAACGGCGTTAAAGTGACAAGGTACCAAAGTGTAGCTGTACTTATTCTATTAGGCGCAATGTACAAGCAAGTAGTGACTATGTCATTAATATTTAACAGCAACTGTGTAACTTTTGAATGCATAGAGAGATAACAATGTGTAATCTTGGGTTTTAAAATTGTAATTTGAACCCTTGCGAAATCAAACATAGTTAAAGATAATTTTTTTCTATAATTATACATATAAAAACTTTCCTTTAGCGTTTTCTGTCGTTGCCTTTTCGTGATGCTTTGGAAAAATAAGTCATGATCATGTTAACTGGAAGAGATCCCTTAAAGGGACAAGTTAACCCAAGGTTCACGTTAATCCTTAAGTTTCCGTGCAAACTAACTTGTAATTGTTTTTTTTATGAAGTAATTAACGTGGAATTACCGTTGGGTAGCTTATACCATGCTTTGGCATTTTCTGTCAGATGTAAATGTCACAATTACAGGGCCTCTATTCAACTGCGTTATAACGATATCGTTTTTGACCTGGGCTGGAATTCTACAAGGTAATAACGATATCGTTTTTGACCTGTTTCCGTATTGTCAACGTTTTTATAACTCTTATGTCATTTACAATAATGGCGACTGTGACATAAACGATTCTTAAACGTGTCAAACATGATATCGTTTTAACGCACCTGAATAGAGGCCCTGTTTCCGTATTGTCAACGTTTTGATAACTCTTATGTCATTTACAATAATGGTGACTGTGACATACCTAAACGATGCTTAAACGTGTCAAACACGATATCGTTTTAACGCACCTGAATAGAGGCCATAGGTATATAAGGACAAAGCATGGCATAACCTACCACGGTTTATTCCACGCTAAATAAACGTGGAATAAACCGTGGTAGGTTATGCCATGCTTTGTCCTTATCTGGGCCTCTATTCAGGTGCGTTAAAACGATATCGTGTTTGACACGGTTAAGCATCGTTTATGTCCAGAGATCGGACAAATGGGTGTCATTACTCGCAATAATGTGGACATGACTCCATATATTTTAATTAAACTAATTAAGTATATTACATTAATTGATTATTTACCCTAAAAATAATTTTGATCCTTTGCAAGGCAGTAATAAATGATACAAAGATTTGTTATTGTGTTTATTTCTTAAAGCAAACAAACAGGTATTTTAATATTTTTTCCGGGACTATTTTATTCCTTTTAACGGCTAAAATAATCTTACGAGGTGAAAGCTCCTATCGAATCCACGGAAGTTAATGGAGCAAACTTATGTAGGTACTTAAATTAATATAATATCAATGGCCACTCCTGTATTATTTATTTATAACTATCCTGCAAAGGATCAAGATTAAAGTTCAGGTACGAAATAAATTAGTATAATTTCATTTGTTTAATTAAAATTGGAGTCATGTCCACATTATTGCGAGTAATGACACCCATTTGTCCGATCTCTGTTATGTCACAGTCACCGTTATTGTAATTGACTGATAAGGGGATAAGAATTGAGATTTAAAGTTGCGTGCTGTTTTTTTTCTCTACAAATCCATCTACCGTTGTTTACCTCTAGCTGCTTTAAGTTACTCCAAATGAGTAGTCGCCAATGCTACAATTTTAATAATTAATTTCACGATTGAATGCAGGACTTTCAGCAGACAGCCACTAAAACGTTCGGCTAGCTATCGATACCACACTTAATTTCACTCGCAACTGACAGCAATATGTCCCTTGTGTTGTAAAGAAAGACTATAGCTTCCCGTAACTATTTAAAGAGCTGTTATTTGGTTACAATATGTATGTTTTAGAAAAGTACTTTCAGAAAAAGAACTCCATGTTTTTTTTTCTTATTATAGCTTTCGTGACGTAACTACTTATTTTATCCACTATCATCATTCTAATTTATAATCAACACAACCTTGCACAATAAACTACTCAACTCTCAACATCCGTAAAATGTTGCATTGAAAGTCGTCTAAAATAAGAACGATATCGAACTAGGTTGCAATGTGATATAAATACAATTAAAAATTCGTTTCGACTTACACTGATAACTCAAAAACATCACTGTAACACTAATTTAACACAGAAATCACTAAAAAACACAGTTTCCAGCTTAAAACCTCATTTCACGTAACCTTTTAAAACCTTGTACTTAACTTGGGACTCTTCAACGACCTTAAAGTTAAGGCAAATTGAAATAGACTTACCTAATCTACGATCCCACTTATGCCCACGAAGCCTACACGACTCACATGCCCACTGCCCACTTCTGAGACCCTCCACTCCCGGACCCAAGCGGAACGGTCATAGCAAACCACACATTTTCCTGGGGACTTCTTTTCAGAGCTAAGGTTTAATAATTCCCAATTGAATATGCAATAAGGAGAAATAACATTTATCTTGGTTTGGATAAAACACATAATTGAATGCTAAGCCGACTAAGGAAGATATTTAATCGCCATTAGAACAGTCCTGAATTACTAAAGTTAGCATTGTAATTTAAACGGTAATGAAGCGATGTAAACTTTATTTTAGTTTAAAGTGGCATTGTAGTTAAGACGTTTGGTTATGAGTAGGATTGGGCAAACAGGCAAAATTAGGCTTTGAGGGTGCAGATCGATAGAGGGAGGGCAGCTTACGTAGTGATGTGAATACTCAGAATATCGACAATATTCCTTGCAGACGGGCACTTTCGATTCTTTTTCGATAGTCTAAATATACTATTGTAGTATTTAATTCTACAGAATGTTTAAAGTATCATATTATGTACGAAGAAAAAATATAAATATGTATACATAACATTCATTTAATATTATGTAATTATCTTAGATAGGTACTAATCAAAGTACTTAATGTATAAACTGCTTAAAAAAATCGACTTTTTTGTCCTGCAAAGAGGTTTATTAATAGAGATTATATTTTTTCACGCCTAATTTAAAAAGGAGAGTAATGTTTTCAGGGTTCGTAATGTAGTTATAGCTTTTATCCGTGAATTCGTCTTCGTGTAGAAATCGATTGACATTATTCCACCCGAGCAGAACTACCATTCTATTCTATTTTAACACGGAATTAAAACTAGGTAGGTGAGCCGTTTTCAAAATAGGTGTACGTAACACAAAAATAAACACAAAGGATTTCTCTGTTTTCATTACACAAATTAAAATTTGTTACACAATGGAGTACATAAAGGCCAGTTCACCATTGATTTTTTTTACCCTTGATATATGTAAAGAAAAAGCATTTTATTATCATCATATTTATTAAATCCTTTTTTAATTATCAAAGAGATTAAATTTCGTTATCATGTGTGATTTTGTTACATTTACTAAAATAAAAGGTAACAAAGATTAATGTTTTACAATAATCATAATGTTGTTGTGATAGTTTTTTGCAAAATTATCATAATACAGACATAATTCGTCTCCATGGAATAAGGCATCTTATTGCAACAAAAATAACTAAACAAAGAATTAACGCTCATTCCCGAAATACCATAATTTGAAAATACCAGATAACACTTTATACCAGATTCCCAAAACACCGGATTCAAAATTCTGGTTAAGTACAATATATTAATCCTTATTTTGAAAATTGTGTTTTGGGAATCCCGTATGAAGTGTAATCTGGTATTTTCAAATTATGGTATTTTGGGTATGAGCCAGAATTAAGTAAACAAAATAAAATCTTTATAAAATTATCGAACATAATGACAATGACAAACAATATAAGAACCTTGTGTGATTTTGTAATTTTTACTAAAATAAAAGGTAACAAAAGGTTAATGTTTCACAATAATCATAATGTTGTTGTGATAGTTATTTGCAATAATTTTGCACATCATAATACAGACATAATTTGTCTTCATGGAATAAGGCATCTTAATGTTACAAAAATCGAAAATAATGATTTAGAAATCTTCTATGAGTCATGTAACAAAATTTTAAACATTGTAAAATTTAACAAAGATAAAATGTTATCAAAGGTTTTTTTTGGAACGTTAAATGAGATCGTCTTTAGCAAAAATCACCTAAATAGAAAATGTCTTTATCTTGAGATGTAGAAAAGACATTTTACTAAACAAAAACTACTGGTCGTCATTACGAACGACGAAATAAGTAAAACTTAACAAAAATAACTGAAATACAATTATAATCAAAAATCAGTCTCAATGTCCAACTAAAAGTAATATAGAAAAGTGTAATTATAATAACACTGAAATAAGTAAGGCATTTTTATAATAAAACATATTAACTGTTTATGAGGATGTCTATGTAGGATTGTATGCGAGAATATTTGTGAATGATTTGTTGAAAAAAAAAAGCCATACCAATAACCTAACTAAAATAAACGTGATCTTCATTATCTTTTAACGTATAGTCATTAGCGAGAACATTTAAATTTATAATCTTTACAATACATTCAGTGGGAACTGTATCTCTATCATTTTTTTTTGGTGTTTTGAATTTTAGATGAGGCTTTTTCACAGTTTTTAAGAAATTAATAGTGTAATAATGAGTTAGATTTGTTTCAATTTTCACATCTTCTATAAATCCTACATAATATATCCAGGTTTTTTTTTGGAAATACCTGACCAATACACTATCATTAATATTATATTTAATATTTTCCAATGTTTCATTATCATTAGCTGTTCCTTCAGTCTTATTTTCTCTTTTAGCATTGTCTTTATCTCGTTTATCATTTTCATGTTCTTTTTTTGAATCATCTCTTTCTTCTATTTCCGTATTCATTTCCATTTTGTCAATATTGCTTTTTTCTTTCATGTCTGTTATTACTGATGGATTGTCATAAATTGTTTCGTTGTCTTTTTTTGTATTCTGTTTTAAGAGGTATTCGCTAATGTCATTCTCTGTGCTACTGTTTTCTTCTCCTAATATGATCTTCTTTTCTTCCAATGCAGATTCTTTGCTACTACCCATACTCAATTTAGTTTCCGTTTGTTTTTCCATTTCCTTACTAATATCTTTTATTTTTTTATTTACGTCCGATTTAGTTAGTTCTACTTCCGTATTCATATCAATTCCATCAGTAATGCTTTTTTCTTTCACGCTATATGCTATAGATGGATTGTCATAAATGGTTTCACTGTTTTTTATTGTATTCTGTTTTAAGTGGTATTCGCCAATGTTATTTTCTGTCATCAAACTGTTCTCTTCTAATATAATCTTTTCTTCTTCCAATGCAGCCTTTTTCTTAATACCCATATTTAATTTTATTTCCGTTTGCTTTTCCATTTCCTCACTAATATCTTTCCTTTTTTTATTTACGTCGCATTTTATTGTCACCTGATTTATATTACTTCCAATTGTATCGACCTTGTTAAGATTTAGTGGACCATAGTTCTTTAAATTGAAATATCTGCAGTTCTCCGGAGTATTTTTTATTTCAGACAAAATTGTTACTTTCTTATTAATGTTTTTAACTGAGTTTTCCGTATTATTACTCACAATATTGTTTTCATTTAATACTACTTTATCTGCATCATTTTCGTTTCCACCGTCTTCATATTAGTCATCAGGGACGAATTCGTCATCAAGCTTCCAGAGACTGTCATCTGATTCGGCGTAAGTAATATGGGATTCTATGCTAGTATCACTATCAATTGCCTGTAATGATCTCTTCCGTGATTTTTCAATACGTTTTCTCTTTCTGGTCTTTTTTATTTCATTGGTTCCTTCGTATTTTCGCTTAGGTTTTTTAATCTTTAAATTATGCTCTTCTAGCCCAAAACATTCACACATTGGTTCTTTGCAGAAACAAGCCAGTTTTCTAAATTTAATGACATTGACTTCATCCGTAGTAATAATTTGATGAATTTCCATTGTATGTGGTACAGGAATTAACCCTGTTAAGTCTATTTCTCGTTCAACAGGTTTCTCATTTTCGTTTGATATGTAGAAATACATAATTTTAGACTGGCACTTTCCTAGAATTTCGTAAGCAGTTTTTGCGTCTGTAATGTCTTCGCCGTAAGTAACTTTCCTATCTAACGTTCGTTTAACTGCACCGCCTATTCCGTCTGCGGCACCTTTGCCGTGAGCAGATTCGAAGAATGACCAAGTTGATTTCTGAAACCCCAGTTTTCTTACCATTTCCGACATCAGATAAAAATTGGCCTTTTGTCTGTACTGTGTCGTGGGGCCGTCGGAAAAGAAGTGTACCGAAGTAACACAAGGTGTTGTTTTTTTTATGTATTCCAAAATCGGTGTTAAATGAGCCCAAATGGCTATTGGACCATGATTATTAGTAGGTGAAATAGTACAAAACGATTTCTCTTGCAGGTCTTGTCCATTTTTGTAATAGATTACTCCAGTGTGCAATGTAAACTGTTGTTTGGATGCACCAAAATGTGTTGCTTGTACTTCTTCGCTAGATTTACAAAGATAGTTTTCGGAGAAATCGCAGTGAATAATGCACTCAGTTTCAGTTAGTGTCTCTTTACATTTCTTGTACATTTGGTATGCATGATAAACGTTGAAATAGTGTTTCTTGAATTTTCCAAGCTGATCAGAAAACGACTTTATCAGCGTTTCTAATGTACCTTGTATTACGTCTTTAATAGTTTTCTTGGTTTTCACTACACTTTCTTCGTTGTTGTTACTTTTCGTGTATTCATGTGTCTTTGTCACCCAGGCATTCCAAGATACAATCATATTTTGGTTTTTTTGTGTCAAATTAAATGAAATCGTCTTATTTTCACAGGTTTTACACTCATTGTACATGCATTTATCATTTTTTTTGTCGCAAACAATGGCTGAAACTAACTTGTCCAAATCATCGGTTTCAAGAACTCTAATTGTCCTTTATTTTTGGGCTAAAAATGATAAATTTGCATGTTTGACACATGCACATGTATTTCTTTGTGTAATTTTAGGATCTAATATATAAAATGGCTTGTATCTGGTGAATACTGTGTAAGAAGCCAAACCACCTTCTTCTTTATACTTCTTATGCAATTTTTCCAATGAATCTAGTAAATATCTTACCTGTTTTTTGGCTTTGCTATGTGTTCTAGTTTCCCTTTTCCCAGCAGTTATTCTGCTGTTATCATCTCTTTCAAGAAAATGTAGTATTTCTTTCATCTTCCTAATTTTTTTCTTTTCAAGTGCTACTTTTCGTTGCCTTAATCTTCCTTTCAATCCCAAGCAAGAATATCCGAATTCAGTCTTTAATTTATATTTTTTCACTACGTCACTATTTACCAGATTCTTCATAACAATTTTATCAAATTTTGATTTTGCCGTAGAATATTGATTTGACAATGATTCTTTTAAGACGTAACCTTCAAATATCGCCTTTTTGACTCTTTTTTTATCAGGACTAGGAATATTTGGAACGGTTTCTTGTAATAATCTTTCTGTTTTTGAGTTTGGCGTTGCTTCTTTATTTTCTATTGTAATATTTGCATTCGACTTTCTGATTTCTTCAAATTCCTTTTCCACCTTCTTTAATGATTGTTGTAAGCTATTCATTTTTTTTTTGTAGCGATATATAGCTTTTCTTTGTCTTTTTATAATTTTAGACATATTTTGTACTCTTTCTTGAAGTATTAAATTCTCTTTGGATAAAATGTATCGAACCTTTCGTTTTTCTTTTTGAATCCTTTTGTCAGTTTCGGAAACTTCAAAGACAGATGTATCTTTCTCTATCTTCTTTTTTTGTTTCGCTCGCCATTGTTTTCGTTTTTCTTTTTGCACATTATCTGGTAATTCGTTAATTTTTTTATAGTTCTTCTTGGTTCTTTCAGCATTTTCTTTTTTTAATCTTTCTAATTTTTCGGGATTTTCTTTTTTTAATTTTTCCCTATATTTTCGTTGACGTTCTGCTGAAGTCATTGGAGTCATTTTTCATCATCTATCGACAAAATGCACAATTTATTACATACATACCTTTATAAAGACTAGTGACTTATTTTTTTTAAAGTTCTGCAAATGTATTTAACACAGCTTTGTGCAGTATACATACAGCTTTATCCTTTGTGTAACGTTACACAGTGTTACACAATTTTTTGTGTAACACTGATCGTTACACAAAAGAGCCATTATTTCGTGGCGTTAACATAACCTCAAACAAGTTACAGAAAAATCTTACTAGATTGATTTATAATTTCTTTTGTATTACCTTATTATTAAACTAAACTACTGTGTTCAATAAAGATTTCGTGTTAATCAAAATTACTTACCTGTGAAATTCACGTTATACAGGACAATAATTTTAGCGACAAAACTCAAGCACAACCGGTTTGGATCATTACGAGTGAAAACAACATGGCCGAGCGGTCACTTCTTAAGTTGGTAGTACAGTAAAGTATTGCCAGACTAAAATAAATGAAAGTCGCGTTCAGAATTAGATCGAATATCCGTGTTATTGTCGTTACACATAGGTGTTACACAAATTGATAGAAAAGTGGACATATAATTAAATTCGTTTTTATTGAGTATAATTATTATTATTTTATTAATAATACTCGTATTTAACTCAAATACTATCTCAGCTGATATAACCCGTAACAAATGTATGAATATTTGTAAGTTATATAGGCATAAGGACACTCGAACTTGCGAGAGTAGGAGTGGGACAACGTAATTTTGTATGAAACATAAAAATACTTTTTAGTCGTATCATGCTTTTTTGCTATTTTTTCTATAAATTATATATAATCCAACTTAAAAAAGGATTTAAATATAGTATGAACAACGTAATTAACATACCAAGTAAACTTTACTGGCTATGTGACCTTTATAATATAATATTTTTCAGTGAGGACAAAAAAATATAAGAAAAAGTACACCTTTTTTGAAAACGACTCAGGTATCTTCTTTCGCTTCGTATCCCAGATATTGACTAGGTACGCGTGTGCCAAATTTTATCCAAGTCTCTTCAGCGGTTTCATCGGAAAGCATTTTTAATATTAGTGATTTTCGGTCCATTACAAGGGCATAAAGGCGTAGAAAATATCGATAACTCGCTACCCTGACCGAGCACCCCGTCTCTACCAAACAGCTCCACTGCGCAAGCGTAGTAAACACCGGGGTGTGTCGTCCCAATCAGTATGTGCTCATACACACCAGCTTCCTATCAACGCACACTATCATACTTCACTATACATTACCACCTTTAACTTGCGCAACTTAAAACGCTCGTTAGTAAAGCGGCATTGTATAAATCGTTTGATATTTAGTAAACGCTTTCAAGTTTCATCACGTACCTAATTGAGTTACAAAGTTTGTTACGAACTTTCTCGAGTTAATTACTAATTATGTTTGCGTCGACTAAGGGATATTGTATTTGATTGGTTATTCTTATTCATACAGTTAACGTAGGTATTTAACGGCGTGCCTATAGATAAGTAGGTGCTATAATATTGCGTTTTTTTATTTAAAATAAACATATAACATTAAGTATTAACAATGTGTGGTTTATATAAAATAGAAAAGTTTTTTTTAAACTTGATCTTGATACAAAGTAGGTTAAAGTACTTTTTTATTAACATCATAAGTATCAGTACTATCATACGATTCTATGATAAACTTTATTGCAAGCGACGAATGTATAATTTCGTTTGCTACAATATTTACTGTGACAGATGACTTTTTGCGTTGCCATGCTGTGTCACAGCGCTTCGTTTCACGTATAACTATTTGGCAAATAACTGAAAATTAAACTCTCATTGATTTTCAAATAAATAAACTACTAGTAAATAACGCACTACGTAAAAGATTCTAACTTATCCTATGTCAAAAATATAAAAAAAATATGTCCGTAAATGTGATTTTCCAAACTATACGCTCTTTTCCACGCATTGAAAGTGAGAAGTCAAAAGTTCCACATAAGCGTTCGGACGCTGACAACACTGGCAGGATACGTGGCCCGTGTATATTCAGCTAGTCGTGTTCTTGTTTATATTTTTTTCTCGACAATATCGTTAAAAAACCCATCGAGGGCCGTAAGTATCAAATACGGATTCTTCACCTATATTCTGTGTAAATTTCAACGTCGTAGTAATTGTTTTAAAGTGTAAAAATAACTCCAGAATTTGCGACGGCAGCTGTCAGATTTACTTATTCCAATATTTTAGCGATATTTCGACAGATTTGAGTGATTTTCAGTTTTAATGGGTATTAATATACGATATGTTACACAAGTGATAGCTGATGAATGTTTTTTACTCGTAAACAAGTGATGTTTATTGGTATTTTCGTAATGCCAACTGACCTAACAGGTTTTAATGAAATCGTAATTGGTGTAACAATGTTCTGTGTTTAGTGATTTAACTCATCATCAGAGTTCATTTTGTGTGCCTCCGGTGATATTTTCAAGTGGTCAACGAAAAAAGAACACCATTTGTTTATAGAAAACAAATATAACCTAATCATTCATCTCCTGTATTGAATTCTTATCAAGTTGAGTGACACAGATTGTGTATCTCTACTAAATGGTGCAATAACATTTCTATAAGCATAATCTATCCTCCTTTATGCTTTGGACTTTGAATTTTATTCTGACAGGTTCTTTTCAACAAATCTGTGCATATGTATAGTATCAAGTATTCATGTCATTCCATAAATATTTTAAGGTGGTAACAGAATAACTATGAAATCCTCAAGTAGCAACCATGGCTTCAGGTAGCAGTTTTAAAATTTATTATAATTCTATATATACATACATATCATCACACCTTAATTCTCAGAGTGGGGTAGGCAGAGCTACGGAAATACCAACAACTCTAAAAAGTCTTGTTTATAATTCTTTAAACACATTTTGCATGATCACGCCAAGAAGTTTACTAGTGTATTAGTGACAGGTTGCAAGCCCATCGCCTAACAGTACTACAAGCCTTTATAATTCTATAATATTTCTAATTCCATTTATGCTGAATCAAAAGCACCTACAATGTTAACTATAAGCAGAACCACTGGGCGTGAATTATTTAAATCATCAACACGAGAACAAGAACATATACGATTGTGCCTTACATACTATAAGAGCAAAAGAATAATAACATTGATAATTTTTCAACCTGCTCCCGTGATTAGAATGTCATGGTGTATTGATAAACAAATGTTCAGTGAGATGTTATCCAGACATGTTCAAGTTAATTTTTAGTCTTCCGGTAACCTTCGGGGAAGGAAGATACACGGATTTTTCTTCTGATTTATTCTGTTTACTGATTTACACTCACATAACGTAATAAGTAAAGAAAAGACGAAGGAGAATCAATTTAAGTTATTGACAGCTGTAATTTTTGACGACACATTAGCCTAGTTCATATCCCGGTAAGGAGATATTTGTGTGATGAGCGTAAAAATTTGTTCCCGAGTCTTGGATGTTTTCCATGTATTTAAGTATATGAGTAAGTTTATCGGTGTCTAGTAGGTACCCATAGTACAAGCCTAGAGCTGGGTTTTGGACTAGGTCGATTTGTGTGAGATTGCTGTGTGATATTTATTTATTTATCTATTTATTCTTCTTAAACCAGATGCTAGGTTCAAGTATTGTCACGCAAATTTCTATTGCTAACAATACTTTGAGGTATCTTGAGACTCGAGACCAGGCATTTAGTGGTGGTACTTTATGTGCATGGTCCGTCTAAATTCCTACCACCATTTTACCTCCCAGCTATGGGAGGTAAAAAATTATCAAGTTTTAGTATCTGCAGATTGCATTTATACCCAACAAAACCAATATAAATGTAGCGACACCTCTAAACTGTTTGGCGGCGTCAACAATGCTGTATTCTTGTAGGCCCGGACTTGTTGATCGGTCCGTTGATAGCTCTCGACACAGACAGTTAAACTTTGTATGTTAGGAACTCCGCTCCCACCTGGTCACTAAAATAACAGTGTTACTTAAAAACGGTTGTCGCTACAGAAATACAAAAGGTTTTAAAATTTTAAGTACTGATCCGTGCCCAAGCATGTAAGGGGATAGAACTGGAAAACGAATGCAACGAAAAGTAAATTTTTGATTACATTTTAATTTTTAACCTCAACAATTTCATGGTAAATATATTGATACCTTAAATTTCAGCTTGCTTAACTCCTCATATGTTGAGGCACAGATATGTGATCAAAATATAAAAAAAAAAACAAGCTTAATTTTATGGACTATATTGTTATCAGAAGAGATTAGACCTTGGTTCTTTTTTGACCTCCAAATATCAAAGTTTAAAGCATCATTTGTGCTTTCCACAAACTGTAATTGATATAACTTGGATATAAAAGTGCTTGTTCAAACAACATATTGATTGTATTGTTATATCCAAGGAGTAAGATGCGACTGCTAGGTTATTATAAATACAAGATTGTTTTAGTCTGTAAGTGTATGTGTGTTACATTACAAAATAATATTTTGTTCGAGTGTTGAATCACGTAAGAGTAGTTTGTATATAAACAATTTATTGTACTTAAACAGTTACATTATGTATGAACATTAAAATTATTAAAATAAAGGAGAATGTATCCGTTCAAAAATAAAAGTTTTTTTTAGTATGATTGTTTGCGAGTTTTTCATCAAGATCACTAGATTTTATGCTTTAATTTGTTTTTATTATTTTTTAAGCTATAAACCAGTTGGAAATCTAGCACAATAATTTATTTATATATTTATAAAGGATCACCAACAGGGTACAACACTTTTAGTTAATAGGTAACATGGTCCAAAAGAAAACTAGAAATAATTGATCTCCCACTTAGAGGTGATTACAGCATGGACTAAAAACATGCAATAACAAACCCTACACAAAAACGAGCAAATATTAAACATACATTACGTAAACATAAACACATCATAATTAAAATAGAGAAGCTCAGGTGCTTAGTGTTCGAGGACTGTACCTAATGAGGGTGGCGACAAGGGTCCATAAATCCGTCTTGAACTTACCAGAATATAATGTCATGCTTCAACACCGCATCTTCAAACTACCCACTCCCGCTGTCCAAACTTCATTTGCACAACGCTTCTCAAATTTCTTACATCCCCGAATTTATAATAAACTAATTAAGGCTTACAAATTTAAAGAACACTCCGTTCTTGAAGTAAAAAGGGTTTTAACAAAGGGCATGTTACAGTTATCATACGCAGAGACTGAACATTTCATTAAAGTGCAATAAACACACACACACACCACACACGAACACACACACCACACACACACCACACACGAACACACACACACCACACACGAACACACACACACCACAAACGAACACACACATACACACACACTTTTGTTTTGTTTTAAGATTTGAATTATTGTAATTTTTGTTCTCAATTTAATGTTTATTTCTTTTTGGAGACTATTGCTATATTTTATTAATTACACATTTAAACAAAATAAAGAATTATTGTTGCCGTTAGCCGCTAAAACATATATTTGTCAACCATACTATATCCCCCACGGGACAGGCAATGCCTAGTGTGGGGGTCAGTCTAATCTGAAATTTTTCTTACAGGTAAACGGCTTCGATCACTGCCATGAATCCCCAATTCCTGCCTCCAGGGCAGAACAACAACGCGCCAGTCAATCCACTAGCTCCCTCCGACTTCAATGGAATCCATAATGCCAACATATACGGCCAGCCTCCAAACGGACCCCACAAACCCTACGACCAGACTGAAATGGCCCAGAAAATGCAGAACATGAACTTAAACGGACCCCAAGGGTTCATCCCTTCCACTCAGCTGCCCCCAGGCCAAATGCCACCAAGCCATATGCCGCCAGGCTCCTTTCCCCAATCTTCCAACTATGGACCTGGCCAGTTACCCCCAGGCCAGCAGCCTCCAGGGTTCAGGCCACCAGTGACCAGTGCCCAGTTTCCTCCTGGACCGCAAATGCCTTCTGGGCCAATGTCGCAAGGACCCCAACCCCCGCAGAGCCAAACACCCAATCTAGATCAGAACAGGCAGTTCTTAACAATGCAACCTAAACCTCCCAGCTCGCAGCCTAGCCAGGTGCCACCCATGAGCCAGCCACAAGGCCCTCCTGGGCAGATGCCTCCGAGCCGTCAAGGTCCTGGTCAGATGCCTCCAGGCCCACAGGGGCCTCCTAGTCATCAGGGGCAACCAAGCCAAATGCCTGGTCCTCCAGGTCCTGGACAGATGCCTCCTAGCTCTCAACCGGGTCACATGCCAACTGGCCCACAAGGTCCGCCTGGTCAACTGCCACCAGGTCAACAGGGGCCTGGATCATTGCCACCGAGTTCTCAAGGCCCACCGCAAGGACCCCCTGGTCAAATGCCAGGTCCTAGGCCGTCGCAGCAACCTCAAATGCCAGGTTCGCAGCAACCAGGGCCGCCTCAACAACGGCAACAGGGTGTGCCGCCATTTGGTGCGCCTGGATTCCCTCAAGGTCAAATGCCGGGGCAACAGCCTCAGCCGGGTATGCCACCGCAGCCTGGTCAAATGCCAGGTCAGCCACCGCAGCAACCTCAAATGCTAGGACAGCCACAAATGCCGGGACAACCGCAAATGCCTGGCCAACCACCCATGCCTGGCCAACTACAAATGCATGGCCAACAACAAATGCCTGGCCAACCACCCATGCCTGGCCAACAACAAATGTCTGGACAACCTTTACCGGGACAACCACCTATGCCTGGTCAACAACAAATGCCTGGTCAACAACAAATGCCTGGTCAACAACAAATGCCTGGGCAGCCACAAATGCGTCAGCCAGGCCTGCCGCCTCAGCCGGGCGTGCCTCACCAGCCCCCGACGTCGCAGTTCAACAAGTTCTCCACCATGCCGGGGCTCCCGCACATGCCGCCGCCGTTGGCACAGCAGCAACCAGGGTACGGGCCGCCGCAGGCGGCGCAGCCAGGGTTTGCGAATTCGCCTGGACCACAAATGGGGGCTTATGGTGAGTGAAGTCGAATGAAAGATTTTGGTGTATGTATCAAGTGGTTCGATGGCTCGTTTGCGTTCTTGAACATAAAATAATAATAGTCATTTTCTATTAAAAGTTAGTATCGAAATATCAGAGCATCTCATATTTTCTACTTCAGGTCAGCCACCTATGCCAGGTCAGCCACCCATGCCTGGTCAACAATTGCCGGGACATCCGCAAATGCCTGGTCAGCCTCCAATGATGGGCCAGCAGATGCCGGGTCACCCGCCAATGCCAGGTCAACCTCAAATGCTAGGTCAACCTCCAATGCCAGGTCAACCTCCAATGATGGGGCAGCAGCCCATGCCTGGACAGCCACCTATGCAACAAGGATATCAGCAACAACCTGTAAGACTGTTTTTAAAGTATCAAAATTGTTTCAGTATTGCCTGACTGACAGATGCAAGTAAACTATACGTAGAAATTATATTTGGAATCATACTTCTGTAGTTATTTAGATGGGAGGATTAAAAAAACGGCCGAGCGAATCGGTTCTTAATTTTTTTTATTCGTTAGTGACTCCGGTAATTCTGAAAAAAAAAAGTGCGATCTTTTACTTTCAAAATGAGATATTAAGACAAACTGACAAATAGAAACAGTGATGAATGACGGGAAATAACTGAAACATAGTAAAACACTTAAATTATTATTGCGTCGTCCTTGGCTCACGGGCCTAGAATATTCTACGTCTCATTTTTAATCACGTTATCTCTTTCATTCGTTTCTGGACGGTTCTCAGTATTGCTGTCTCTTTCTAATCGTTCCACCCCTTTCACTCTTAGTGGAAAAAAATGCCATATACTGAAACTAGAGGACGCCCGCGACTTTTTACGCGTAGAATTAGTTTCCCGCTAATCCCCCTATTTTAACAAAAATCCCTTAGTGCACCCCTAGACCTTTTTTATGATAACGAGAAGGCACACGAGCACTCGGGCTACCTGATGGTAAGTGGAATCTGAGACCCATAGACATTTGAATCCTAAGAGCTCAAATGCGTTGAGGACCAAGACGGAATGCCTCTATGCTAGTAATTTCACATACGTGCCAAATTTGGAATCTCTAGACCAGTGAGCTGACACGACGGGGGACCGCTAAGTAAATGAAATAACATAAAATACCCCAGCAGCTTAGAGTGACGTGACAGTTCAGTTAGTGTCAGTTTTCAGTTAACTACCTACTTATCAAATAATGAGCCCTTACTTCTGCGCGACGACTCTTGGATCAAAATATAAAATAAATAAATCACAGGACAATGTCACACAAATTGAACTAGTCCCAAACTAAGCTCTAGGCTTGTACTACGGGTACTAGACAACGATAAACATACTTATATAGAGAAATATATAATTAAATACATAGAAAACATCCAAGACTCGGGAACAAATACTCGTGCTCATCACACAAATATTTGCCCTTACCAGGATTTGAACCCAGGACCCCTAGCTTCGAAGGCAGAGTCACTACCAACTAGGCTAGCGTTTCGTCAATACGAATACCTACTTATGATTAAACTTATAGGGCCACTACTTATTTACAACAAACAAAACAACATAACATCACGCCTTCATTCCCAGAGTGGGGTAGGCAGAGCTACAGAAATACCAACAACTCTAAAAAGACATGTTAATAATTCTGTAACCACATTTTGCACAAGTAGGCTGAGAGGTTTACTAGTGTATTAGTGACAGGTTGCAAGCCCATCGCCTAACAGTACTACAAGCCCTTATTCCCTTAGTCGCCTCTTGAGACATCCACGGGAAGACATGGAGTGGCACTATTCTAACCCGGCGACCACATGGGGGTTATTTTGATGAGTATGAATGCGTGGTGTTGCAGAGCTACCAGTACGCGGCGCCGTTCCCGGCGCAGCAGGCGGGGCACGGGCTCGCGCCGCAGCCGCAGAAGCGGCTCGACCCCGACCAGATGCCCAGCCCCGTGAGTGCACTCACACCTCGGTCACACACACACACACATTTACCCCTCATGAGCAGGTCTTCTGAAAGCAAAACGCCTACGCAGCAAAATGCCTAAAACAAATGTCTATGAAGCATAATGCCTAATAATCAAAATGTATTTAAATCATTTTGCCTAAGAGTTAAATCATCTAAAACGCAAAATGACTAAATAGCAAAATGGTTAAATCTCTTGTTGCCTAAACTGTGTAATGTCTAAAACGCAAAATGTCTGAATAGCAATATACCTAGCAATAAGACTTTATAGTAATATATCCTAAACTAATACTGTCTAAATTGTAACCTGTATGAGAGCTAGTTGAGTGACCAATTGAAACGTATTACAAACAGACAAACAAGTTGTCCACCTTGTTGAACGGTTTGCCCTAGTTTTTTTTTTTTTTAATTTATAAATGCGAAAAGTAACTGTGTGTATGTTTGTTACACTTTATTATTATCGCCGCGTATTACTTTTAAGACATAATGCGGTATAGGTAATTTTCAAAACAAACTTAGTGCGTTTCAGGCTTCCTGCTACTTGGACATAATGCGATTCAGGCAATTAGAAAAGCAGACAAGATGATCAGGCATTTTGATACCTAGGCATTATGCGTTGTAGGTGGATACCTACACTGCTACTTAGGAGTTTTGCTTTTCAGAAGACCTGCTCATAAGGGACATTTACCATAAGAATAAATACTATTAGAAGGGCATCTTCGGCGTCGTTGTATGGATGTGACAGCAAAGCCGTCAAATAATTACCTTCAGCGCCCCACGCCCCGCCTTACCTCTCTCTCGCCTGTCGCGAAATTAGGGTTGACACAACTAAATAAAACAATTAGTTTATTTACCTGTAAAACTATACAATAAACCATAACCTTTTTTTTACACAAGCGGAGTGGGATATAAAGTACTCGAAATATTTTACGTCTCAGTGGTGTCCTTGACAAATCTCTTTTCAGTTAAAAGGTGCAGTTTCAAATAAAACGCTTATCCGGTACTCGTATCAGTGTGACGTAATAATACTAATAATATGTACCAAGAGCAAGATCCTGAAGGCGAATCGCGTTTTTTTACTGTAGTGTTTTAAAATAAGTATTTGTTAAATCTAAACAAAAAGTTCACAGATAAATAATGTATTTATTTAATTCCTTAATTCTTACGATCTTTACTTAATGTGTTTATGTTAAAAATCCTATAATTATCGTAAAGAACGTGGTCAAGTATGGAACTAACAATTTCGTATGGTAAAACCACAGTTTGCGTAGACAGTGGCGCCTTTGAGAGCTTCATTTGAAATATTGTTGCACGTTTACTTCAAGCGCCGATTCTGGGTGGCATGGCAACCTGCTAGTGTCTGCTGCTGCTAGTCTTGGATTGTTGATTTGATTGGCCACGCGGGAGCGAGCGTGGTGGGGATGAAGTTACCCTTCAATTAGTATTTATTCTTATGGTCATACACACATTTAGCTTACCGTCTTTCCTGCATAAACGGCGTCAGGACTGCTTTAGACTTATCATACATACATAAAATCACGCCTGTTTCCCAGAGGGGCAGGCAGAGACCACGTCTTTCCACCTGCTACGATCCTGTCAAAGCTCTTTCGCTTCTTCCACATTCATACATCGAATCATGCATGCACGTCGGTTCCGGGAACTTAGGATTCGGCCCTATTGCAGAATTTCTCCGATTTGATTCGAAAAAGTACGCCTAGGGCGGCCCTTCCTACCCTTCCACTCACTTTCGCACTACATATCTCTTTCGTCCATCTTCTTTCATCCATTCTTTCCAAATGACCAAACCATCGAAGCATGCCCTTTTCAATCTTAGTCACTACATCTTCTTTCAGTCCACATTTCTCTCTGATCTTGTTATTTGTGACTCTATCAATCAGTTTCACACCACAAATACTACGCAAAGAGCGCATTTCAACTGCATTTATATGACCTATAACTGCATTTATGCGACCGCCATCTAACAAAAAATGGTGCTAACTAACGACCACATTCAGAATCCGTTAATGATAGATAATTAAGTAATTTCTTAGCGACGATTTTTCATACGCAAGTTTATAGAAGAGTTAATTGTCTCTAAAATATCTGAGTAACGACCGAACTCTATATTAAAATCGCGGATAGATAAGACTTACTTCGGGTTGAAATTTGACATTTGCCCATACAAAATGTGTTAAATTTTAATCTGAAGTAAGGCTATCTGTCTGCGGTTTGAATATAGGGTTCGGCCGTAAGGCGATAAGAGCTGGTCTGATACAAGGCAAAAATATTTAAAGTATAAAAAAACAATAATTTATCCAATCGTACGGTGCGGAATCTCTTAGATATAAGAATCTTCGAGTTTGTACTGGTCTCTCACTCGCTCTCAATGCTAGTCTATCACTTCAAGATCTTTTAAAGAACTGTACTTTTCCTTACTTTTATTTTTTTATGTTAAGGGTAAGGCACACGAACACTCAGGCCACCTGATGGTAAGTGGAATCTGAGACCCATAGACATTTGAATTCTCAAGACTACAATCCCAAGACCTCAAATGCGTTGCCAACCCTGAGGACTAAGATGGAATACCGCTATGCTAGTAATGTCACCGGTGTCTTATCGCCACACCGGAACACTGTTGCTTGGCACTGTTATTTTGAAGGTTGACAAACAGCTCAGCAAATTGTATGTATTCCAGAAGCAGTTGTGGCCATTCGCAATGACTTGTTATCGGTAACTGCATTTCTCCATTGCTATAATTATGCATTTATCCGTATTATCGCAGATCCAAGTGATGGCGGACGACCAGGCGAACCGCAGCGGTGTGTTCGTGACCAATGAAAAGGGCGCCGTGCCGCCGCTCGTCACGACTGACTTCTACGTCGACGACAAAGGAAACGCCAGTGAGTACTTGTGATCCTCTTTCAACATAATTAGTACCTGAGCGACCGAACTCTACTCGTAGACAAATAGATAGGTAGACGTATTGAATCACCAATTTTGGTGGGTGGTAGGACCTTGTGCAGGGTCCTTTCGGATCGCTACCGCCATCTTATCCATTAACCTACCGCTAAACAGCAGTGTTCGCATTGTTGTGTTCCGGTTTGGGGATAAGACAGCCGGTGAAATGGCTAGCATGGAGGAGTTCCATCTTGGTTCTCAGGTTTGGAAACGCATTTGCAGATTGTAGTCTTGTGAATGCGAATGTCTATGGATCACAGTTTCCACTTACCATCAGGTGGCCTGTGTGCTCGTTTGCCTTTTCAATGCCATAAAAAAAAACAATTCGATAGTGTCGTCTATACTTGGGAACCCGAATTTTCCCGGAGATGACGACTTGACAGATGGATTTTTTGACCCGGTAAACTCCTATTGCGCGATAAAATTGTCGGAGCCGTTTTCGAGAACGTGATTAAAAATAAATATATATGTATACAAATACCACTGGTTTACTAATATAGGATATGTGGTAGATAGTGGTGGTAGCTAGGTTTTAGTTGTGGTAAAAAAATACCAAGTCTGAAAGTGACACCGGTGACTGAAAAGTTGAGTGGAAATCGGTTGTCATGGTATGGGCATGTGATGCGGAGGAATGAAGAAAATATCGTCAGGTAAGTCTTCAGTATGAACGTGGATGGCTATACGAGTAGGGGAAGACCAAAGAAACGATGGATGCACTGTGTGAAAGATGATACGGCTAGAAAGGGAGTGACTACCGAGATGGCGACTAATAGAGAAGTATGGAAGAAAAAGACATGTTGCGCCGACCCCAAATACGTTCGGATAAGGGCAGGAGAATGATGAAAAAAATAACAAGTACTATGACATAGTCCTAAACATACTCGTACTAAGTGTTAACCGAATTCTCCCCTATCAGAATAAAAACCCTTTATTCAGATATTTTAAGAGAGTCTGAGACTTGCTTTTTTCGCTGTTTCCTCTAGAACTTCCCAATTTTCTGCAATTTTATAAAGTTTCCCATGTTGGTCTTCGAGCTAAAAGGAATCTGTGGCAAATTTTATAGTGATCGCTTGAGGCGACGGTAGAAAGAAGATTTTTCTTCGTGTTTCAGGTCCTCGTTTCATCAGGAGTTCTATGTACAACGTGCCGGTGACAACTGATCTGTTGAAACAAACTGCCATGCCGTTTTGTTTGGTCGTAAGTGTTCATACAGAAATTTTATAATTACTAGATAAAAACCCGTAGTAAAATGTAGACTCATAGTAATATTCCACATTTTTTTTTATATAATGTAGATGATACTTCTGTAATCATCGGTTCTCAACGAATAATATTTTGGCTAGGCATAGATTCGTATACCGGAATCCTATCATTTTTTAACCAACGTTTCACAAATGATTCATTTCACAAACATATCATTTGACAATCCGCCTTTTTTTCCGAAACTGTAAATAATTTTGGATTGGAAAAAGTGACCGTTGTTAATTTTAGTCTTTAGGTATAGGTATTTTTTTTGCGATAAAACGTAGAGTTTTCAATACTGGCATTCTTCCTTGCATAACTTATGGGTACGAAACTTGGTCCCTTAGCAAACACCACAGAGATATGCTGGTACACTGTCAGAGAGCTATGGAAAGAAGCATGTCAGGTATTAAGAAAAGAGACAGAGTTCAAAGCTCAATGATAAGGAAGAAAACAAGAGTGACAGATGTGCTCGTCAAAGTTGGCCAGCAAAAATGGAGATGGACAGGTAGTAAACAGGATAAGTGGAGCAAAACTGTTATCGATTGGTACCTGAGAGATGGCAAAAGGAACAGAGGTAGACAAAACAAAAGATGGGAGGATGAGATTAAACGTACGGCTGGCCCCAACTGAGGGAGAGTCGCTAAGGACAGACAGCAGTGGAAATTGTTAGAGCAGGGCCTCTATTCAGGTGCGTTAAAACGACATCGTGTTTGACACGTTTAAGAATCGTTTATGTCACAGTCGCCATTATTGTAAATGACATAAGAGTTATCAAAATGTTGACAATACGGAAACCGGTCAAAAACGATATCGTTATAACGCAGTTGAATAGAGGCCCAGGCCTTTGCCATGAGGCACGCTGAATTAAGATATAATTTAATGTAAACATTTCATCAAAACTTACTGTAAAGCTTTCTTAATTCGGAATAATAAAGGCTTTTGATTGGTTTTTGTGGAAAACGCCCACAGACTAGGTGGAGAGGGATTGTTGAGTGATAGACGCGTCGCTAGCCGTATTGTGCGTGTCGTAGATCTCGCCGATGGCGGAGACGCTGGAGGCGGAGCGGGCGCCGCCGCTGCTGGACTTCGGCGCGCTCACGGGCAGCGCCGCCGCCGGCCCGGTGCGCTGCGCGCGCTGCAAGGCCTACATGTGCCCCAACATGAAGTTCCAGGACGCCGGGAGACACTTCAAGTGCGCCTTCTGCAAGGCCACCACCGAAGGTTACTCATCTAATTATTATTCATTCATTTACTACCAAAATAAATAACTTGTAAATAGAAATATTTGCATATAGTGAAAAAAGGTTATAGAATTGTAGGTGGGTTTAGAATATGTTAGTTTTATAGCGGGCCCGGAGGGCCGAACCACTCAGAAATAGGAGCTCCGCCATAGCGGTGCTCCGTCGCCACTGTCTAATCTCTTGCTCATAATGATGTTTTGCGAATATTGTGTTTAGTGAATATCATGTTTTGAAAATATAATATTAACCTATCTAATGGATCGGATTCGCACACCAAGGGTTCCGTGCTGACTTGTAAATATGTAAAATTGGATTGAAGAACTTTTGCCTCCAAACATCGACATATCGAATAGTTTTATTTTTGTGATGGAACAGCAAATTACGGATTTTAGAATTTTTCCCTTTACTTTTATGTAAGACTTTCCTTCTTGCTAAATTTCAGGATTCTAGGTCCATAAAAATACCATATAGGCTTTGATTCCCGAGTAGCCGCCATCTTGAACTTTTTAGTTATTCGACCGATTGCTTCCAAAATCGATATCTGGGGATGTGTGTGGTCTCTGACAACGAATCTGTTGGCAGAATGAGAAAAAGTAGCCGCCATCTTGAACTTTTTAGTTATTCGACCGATTGCTTCCAAAATCGATATCCGGGGATGTGTGTGGTCTCTGACAACGAATCTGTTGGCAGAATGAGAAAAAGTAGCCGCCATCTTGAACTTTTTAGTTATTCGACCGATTGCTTCCAAAAACGATATCTGGGGATATGTGTGGTCTCTGTCAACGAATATGTTGGCAGAATGAGAAAAATTAGCCGCCATCTTGAACTTTTTAGTTATTCGACCGATTGCTTCCAAAATCGATATCTGGGGATGTGAGTGGTCTCTGTCAACGAATATGTTGGCAGAATGAGAAAAAGTAGCCGCCATCTTGAACTTTTTAGTTATTCGACCGATTGCTTCCAAAATCGATATCTGTGGTTGTGTGTGGTCTCTGACAACGAATCTGTTGGCAGAATGAGAAAAAGTAGCCGCCATCTTGAACTTTTTAGTTATTCGACCGATTGCTTCCAAAATCGATATCCGGGGATGTGTGTGGTCTCTGACAACGAATCTGTTGGCAGAATGAGGAAAAGTAGCCGCCATCTTGAACTTTTTAGTTATTCGACCGATTGCTTCCAAAAACGATATCTGGGGATATGTGTGGTCTCTGTCAACGAATATGTTGGCAGAATGAGAAAAAGTAGCCGCCATCTTGAACTTTTTAGTTATTCGACCGATTGCTTCCAAAATCGATATCTGGGGATGTGTGTGGTCTCTGTCAACGAATATGTTGGCAGAATGAGAAAAAGTAGCCGCCATCTTGAACTTTTTAGTTATTCGACCGATTGCTTCCAAAAACGATATCTGGGGATATGTGTGGTCTCTGTCAACGAATATGTTGGCAGAGTGAGAAAAAGTAGCCGCCATCTTGAACTTTTTAGTTATTCGACCGATTGCTTCCAAAATCGATATCTGGGGATGTGTGTGGTCTCTGTCAACGAATATGTTGGCAGAATGAGAAAAAGTAGCCGCCATCTTGAACTTTTTAGTTATTCGACCGATTGCTTCCAAAATCGATATCTGTGGTTGTGTGTGGTCTCTGACAACGAATCTGTTGGCAGAATGAGAAAAAGTAGCCGCCATCTTGAACTTTTTAGTTATTCGACCGATTGCTTCCAAAATCGATATCCGGGGATGTGTGTGGTCTCTGACAACGAATCTGTTGGCAGAATGAGAAAAAGTAGCCGCCATCTTGAACTTTTTAGTTATTCGACCGATTGCTTCCAAAATCGATATCTGGGGATGTGTGTGGTCTCTGTCAACGAATATGTTGGCAGAATGAGAAAAAGTAGCCGCCATCTTGAACTTTTTAGTTATTCAACCGATTGCTTCCAAAATCGATATCTGTGGTTGTGTGTGGTCTCTAACAACGAATCTGTTGGCAGAATGAGAAAAAGTAGCCGCCATCTTGAAGTTTTTAGTTATTCGACCGATTGCTTCCAAAATCGATATCTGGGGATGTGTGTGGTCTCTGAAACGAATCTGTTGGCAGAATGAGAAAAAGTAGCCGCCATCTTGAATTTTTTAGTTATTCGACTAAGTCTAATTAATCTCTTGCTAATAATGATGTTTTGCGTTTATCATGTTTTGCGAATATCGTGTTTAGTGAATATCATGTTTTGCAAATATAATATTAACCTATCTAATGGGTCGGATTCGCACACCAAGGGTTCCGTGCTAACTTGTAAATATGTAAAATTGGATTGAAAAACTTTTTAAAATAGTTTTATTTTTGTGATAGAACAGCAAATTAACGATTTTTGAATTTTTCCCTCTGTAAGACCTTCCTTCTTGCTAAATTTCAAGATTCTAGGCCCATAAAATACCCTATAGGCTTTGATTCCCGAGTGTTAGAAAATAAGACTCAAATAGCCTCATCTTTACATTGCGTTGACTGAGAAACTTGTTTTTTTTTACACTTTCTGACCACAAACATAAGTATTTGATGTTAATTTCAACTCCATACCTCCACGCGTTCCTGAGAAAAAGGGTCTAGATAGACAGGCAGACAGACAGACAGACGGACAACAAAGTGATCCTATAAGAATACCGTTGTTTTCCTTTTGCGGTATAATAAATTATTTTACAAAAATAAAACTAATCAGCCTTGCAAAAGGTCGCGTATCCGCAACTTTTTGATAATTGTGTTCTACAAAAAAAGGTCTGTATTAGAAGTTCTGCTTTTAATGAAATAAATCCTAAAATTAGTATTTTCAAATTCAAGTTCATTTATTAGTTGACGAATAACAAGATTCATTACAATAGATTGAACATAATTAAAAAAATACAAACATTTATATAATATAAATAAGCTACTTTATAGGCTCGGTTGCTGCTCACGTGTAACCTTGTACAGTGACTCATGTAGGGGCAATCTCTAGTTTTAGAGCAAAGATGTATTCTTCATTTTTTTCTACAAATTCGACATAGAGCTAACATACACATACATACATAACGTCACGCCTTTATTCCCAGAGTGGGGTAGGCAGAGCAACAGAATACCAACAACTCTAAACTTGTTGATAATTCTGTAACCACATTTTGCATTCAGGCTAAGATGTTTACTAGTGTATTAGTGACAGGTTGCAAGCCCATCGCCTAACAGTACTATAAGCCTTTATTCCCTTAGTCGCCTCTCACGACATACACGGGAAGACATGGAGTGGCACTATTCTAACCCGGCAACAGAATACCAACAACTCTAAACTTATTGATAATTCTTTAACCACATTTTGCATAGTCAGGCATAACATGCATAGTTACATGTATAGTTTTATTTCAGTACCGATGGAGTATACGCAGTATATAAACAGTATGCAGCAGTACGGGCACGTGCCGGCGGAGATGGCGCTCGGGGCTTACGAGATAGTGGCCACCAAGGAGTATTGTCGGGTATGAGCGCTATAAATACATCTATATACATACATACACAACATCACGCCTTCATTCCCAGAGTGGGGTTGGCAGAGCTACAGAAACACCAACTCTAAAAAGTATTGGTAAAAGTGGTGGTTTAGTAGTGGTAGGACCCTGTGCAGGGTCCGTCCGGATCGCTACCACCATCTTATCCATTAACCACCCGCCAAGCAACAGTGTTCGCATTGCTGTGTTCCGGTGTGGGGATAAGACAACCGGTGAAATTACTAGCATAGAGGCTTTCCATCTTAGTCCTCAGGGTTGGCAACGCATTTGAGGTCTTGGGATTATAGTCTTGAGAATTCAAATGTCTATGGGTCTCAGATTCCACTTACCATCAGGTGGCCTGAGTGCTCGTGTGCCTTCTCCTTAACATAAAAAAAAAAAAAAAATTTTTCTGTAACCACATTTTGCACAATCAGGTCAAGAAGTTTACTATATTAGTGACAGGTTGCAAGCCCATCGCCTAACAGTACTACAAGCCCTTATTCCCTTAGTCGCCTTTTACGACATCCACGGGAAGACATGGAGTGGCACTATTCTAGACAAATTGACTAACCATAGATAAATCAAATATCAATTTACTTATGTCCTATCCAACAACACCCCACGTCATGGAATAGACGAAAAAAAACCATCCCCAGTTTACGTGTAGGGGAAGCAAAACAAATATTAAAAAAAAAAAACTTTTGGCGTGACTAATATGTATATTCATGCCAAATTACAGCTTTCTAGTACAAAAAGTCTAGTGGACGGACGGACGGACATGGCGAAACTATAAGGGTTTCTGGTTAGACTACGGAACCCTAAAAAAAGGAGGTTCTCAATTCATCGCAATCTTTTTTTATGTAGGTATGATCCCGATTTCTCAAAAGCCCGCTGAAAAGGTTTTTTTTTGTATTTTCACTAACAAGTCCAGCACTTGAATTCAAAAAGTATCATTTAAGTAGAACTGATAGTGAAGACAAGAGTCTGGTTATGTTAAAAACCAGGGATCGTTACCGGTTTTAAATGAGGTATAACCTGTTATAATTGCATTTCGCTATTTATACCGCTAAAGCTCTGATTACCGGTATAATGAATAGCGGTATTCAAGTATATTATCGGTATAGCCAATTGAGAACAATACCTCTTTTTGATACTTTACCCCTAAAAACCATAACCAGTAAACCTGTCAGTGTCAATGTACTCGTTTATTTGTTTCTGTAAATGTTTTCGGTGTTATTACAAAAAAAACTCAGACACGCCTTAGACAAGTCTGAAATTACAATCAACTACCTATAGTCTAATTGACATCTTACTTATCCATGCAATGAATAGAGGTATTGAATACAGGTATAGAATACTGTAAATAGTGTATACATAGCGATAAAAATAAAAGCGGAATGACAATAATACCGCTAATTCGAATATAGGTATTTTTGACGACACGCTAGCCTAGTTGGTAGTGACTCTGCCTTCGAAGCTAGGGGTCCTGGGTTCAAATCCTGGTAAGGGCAAATATTTGTGTGATGAGCACGAGTATTTGTTCCCGAGTCTTGGAAGTTTTCTATGTATTTAAGTATATATTTCTATATGTAAATAAGTTTACCGTTGTCTAGTACCCATAGCACAAGCCTAGAGCTTAGTTTGGGACTAGTTAAATTTGTGTGACATTGTCCTGTGATTTATTTATTTATTTTTAAGGCGGTAACAATTTGTCAATTTAAATACAGGTATTGAATAAAACCGGTTTTACAATCCCTGTTAAAAACTAACACCTGTTTAAAACTGCCCCTAATCTTGTGTATTTGTTTGTTCCAGAACAACACGCTGCCTAACCCGCCGGCGATCGTGTTTGTGATCGACGTGTCGTACAACGCCGTGAAGAGCGGCCTCGTGCACACCGTCTGCGACAACATCACTCAGATCATCGAGGTAATGCGAGGGACTTCTGGCATACACCAGTCGATCCTACAAAGCCAGAATAAAAAAAAAACTAAAGTGCCGATTTTTTTTCAGTACCGCTGAGTTCTAACTATAGGACTATAGGAGTCGAGTACAATTAGGTCCAAAACAGAGTCAATATTAGCATCTTAGTAGAAATGTGAATAACTTGATGATGATTAAAGGTATTTTTAAATGTTTAATACAGACAAGTGCTCACTGAAAGCTACAAGTCCGCCTACCAAAAGATTTACCTGTCATTTGCAGTTTTCAAGTAGTTTTATGGTAAAAATCGGTAAATTTTAACCTCGCTATGGCAACTCTGCCACACCTATGGGACCCTGATTAAATTAAAAGAATTTAGGAAATTATTGAAATTAGCCATGCTTTTGGTGGTAGTTATTGTAAGTAAGTGTTTAATTTATTCAGCGCAAACAAAATAAGACAATATACAATATGACAGAAGAAATAGAACGTGCAAAACACCCCTCAGCAATGTGCTGCAAGCTGCAGCGCTGGTTTTCAGTGGTGCCCTGACTACATACTAGGTACTAAATTAAATCTATAAACTATTATTATTAGGTGGCTTTAGACGATGCGACCAAAAATTACAATAATGCAAACACTTAAAATTTAAAAACAGTACCAACATTAAATAAATTAAACCTACGCAGCAACTACGCAAATTTGACTACTCGCCTCAGCAGGAGGCGCCACTGCTGCGTGGTATGCGCCCCGAATGACTACACTTGAGTGGTGGTAGGGCCCTGTGCTGGGTCCGTCTGGATCGCTACCACCATCTTATCCATTAACCACCCGCCAAGAAACAGTGTTCGCATTGTTGTGTTCCGGTGTGGGAACAAGACAACCGGTGAAATTACTAGCGTAGAGGTATTCCACCTTAGTCCTCAGGGTTGGCAACGCATTTGAGGTCTTAGGATTATAGTCTTGAGAATTCAAATGTCTATGGGTCTCAGATTCTCCTTAACATACAAAAAAAAATGTATTGGCGACATTAGTTCGGTGCACGGCTCACTTTTGCACCGAGATAAATTAGCCATACAAATTGGTTGTTAGTTCACTTATGTAGCGGATTAAAATTATGCAATAACGAGAATACTACGTCTCTGGTTCAAGCAGTTGATAGCACATTTTAAAGAGGATGGAATTCCCTATTTAAATTAGTTATTACTAGTAAACTGAATAACTATGAATGACAAGTAATTAATTTGTTCGGCAGCTTCTGTATAGCGCATTTAAAAATATGTACCTTAGATTGTCACCGACCTGTTAACATTCTACTAAGGTGCTACGAAGTGTCGGCAGGCCTTCCACAAGGTGGAGTGACGATCTGATAAAGGTCGCGGGAAACCGCTGGATGACAGCAGCAGAGGACCGATCGTTGTGGAAAACCCTGGGGAAGGCCTTGGTCCAGCAGTGAACGTCTTTCGGCTGATAATGATGATGAAATTGATGAAGGTGCTGATATTGACCAAGTTTTGCGCCTAACTGTAACTAACTCTTTCACTGCTTGGAACGTGCCAGGATTTCACGGCTCTGTGCTTTTCTATCTCGGGATTAAATTGATACTTGTTTGTTTCAGGCGATGCCGAAGGACGAGCAGACCGGCAAGAGTTGGACCCGCGTCGGGTTCATCACGTACAGCTCCACCGTCCACTTCTACAACATCAAGGTATAGCTTCTGCCCGCGACTTCGTCTGAGTAGCATTAGTAATTCGCTTCACTGAGTTCATTTAAATAAAAATAAATATCACAGGACTATGTCACACAAATTGACCTAGTCCCAAACTAAGCTCTAGGCTTGTGCTATGGGTACTAGACAACGGGACAAGTCTATGACCTACAAAGTGATTTTATTTTTTTATATTAGGTACATGATTTATAAAAGAAGAATAAAAGCATTACAAAACACAAATCAAAACTTGGCTGATAACTAATACGTGGAAAACAGAAGCAGTATCCATAATAGAAACGCAGATAAACTTGTTTGAGATGTGCAAGGTTGTCTTAAGTTGTTAAAAAGGGGACACAGATTAAATGAATAATGTAGGTAGATTGATACTGCCCACACCACACACAACTCAGGTTCAGACTCTGAGAGTTATTTAATGACGATTAAATTCTATTTTACGCACGATTTTTAACCCCCTTTATTTTTTGCGTCTTGGGTTTTTATATTAATACTCAAATTTTAAAAAGGAACGAGTTGAATTGAATTGGGAATTGTAGTTGTTTGTTGTTTTTTTTTTTAATGTGAAAGAGAAGGCACACGAGCACTCAGGCATTTGAATTCTCAAGACTATAATCCTAAGACGTCAAATGCGTTGTCAACCCTGAGGAGTAAGATGGAATGCCTCTATGCTAGTAATTTTACCGGATGTCTTATCCCCACACTGGATCACAACAATGCGAACAATGTTGCTTGGCGGATGGTTAATGGATAAGGTGGTGGTAGCGATCCGGAAGGACCCTGCAAAAGGTCCTGCCACCACTAAAATTTATACCATGCTTTGTCCTTATCTGTCATTGCGACATGTGAATTCGACAGATAAGGACACAGCATGGTATTACTATTCCAAGCTTATTCAACGTTTATTAGTAAGGGGGTTAAAGTCATTTGTTAGTTCTTTACCTCAAAAGCATAAATTCTTTGTAGCGATTCACCGAATCGCATTTCACCTCGAATGAACAAAAATTCAATAGAATCTTTTACATAAAGCAATTTTTCGCGTGGCTTTTTACATTAGAATAATTATTTTGTAGCATTTAATTTTTCGTGTAGTATAGTACCCTAGACGCATTTCGTCGCGATCGATGTTTGTTTGGAACTCTGTTTAATTTGACGCGTTAATTGATGTTCGCACTAAATTTCTGTATCATTTTTTTAAAAGCGTGTTTTGTACCTGTAGTCTCATGTCTTAAATGCTATCAAATTCATTGAAATATTATCATCATCGTGTTGTTACCGCGACGCGAGCGTCTCCTGCAGCGGGACCGTCGCGCCGCGCCGTAATAAGCGCGCGAAAACTTTGACTAAATAAAACAATTAGATTTTATGATCGAGGTAATTATAGTAGATTGGCGAACTATGATATTAAGCGATCGCAGCGATATGCTATTACAAAATATGCGATTGAGGTATACTGTGATTGAAAATATTTGCTAATAATAAAATTGACGATCGAAACCAAATGAAACAGTAAAATAAGCGATCGAGGTAAAATGCGACAAAAGCTATTAGCGAACAAAAAAAATACGACTTTGACACAAAGCGAAAATAAAATACACGATCGAGGTGAAATGCGAATCGGTGAATCGCTACAAGAAATTTATGCTTTTGAGGTAAAGGACTAACAAATGGTATATACCTACTAAAAAAAATCCAAGACGCCACCAAACGAACAACTATCAATAGAAAATAAAAATATTGTTTGTCGAGATAGTTTTTTGGGTTAGTAACGGCGACGGAACCCTACACTGAGCTTGGTCCGACATGGTCGTGGCCGGTTTTTGAATAGTTTATTTTTGCAGGGTTCCCTGGCACAACCCCAGATGCTGTCCGTGGGGGACGTGGCCGACATGTTCGTGCCGCTGCTGCAGGGCTTCCTCGTGGCGCCCGAGGACAGCGGCGTCGTGCTGCAGGTAACGCGGAACCCTTCACTCGCTCACCCCTTGTTATGGCTGGCCTTGTAATCAGAACACGGCAGGGGAAGCCGTTTTTACGCCATTAATGTCAAACGTAGACATTAATATAGATACGCCTTAAAAAGATAATAAAACTTTATTAATTGTCATTAAACTAAAAGACAATGCAAAACGAGTAGGTACTAAGTTTATTAATTTATTCTGAATTTTCTTTGTTATTGCAATAAATATGTAACTATCCTCTTGAGACCCACCTTACTACAATCCGGTAGATTTTTGTTAGTAGGAATTTGAATCTACTAGTAAGGAAATAAAGTTCAATTACCTTTGCACTTAAATGACATTTTCATTTTTGAAACAAATAAAAATGAACTTAATACTCCTTGAAATAAGGTTTAAATTGAATTGCCTGGATTATGTACTTCCTATAGGACACGGGGTCTTCCGAGGCTATAAGTTAATCTATATTTTCTATCTTCAACGCATTTCTTCTTGAGTTTGAAATCAGGTTTGATATCTTATCACTTGATTAAGTTTCATAGTAGCATATGGATTATTATTTAAATAGGTTTGATAAAAAAGCTTGCTATAAATGCAGCCTATATATAATAATTTAATTAGATATTAAAGTACACCACACTATTGTATGACAAAATAATGTATTTGTCTCGTTGCTTCCAAATTTTAATCTTTCAAAAATGATGTTTTTGATAGAAACTTCTTTAACATAATATAGATGACAAAATCTAAAAATGGCCGTCGGGTTTTTAAAGCTTGTTTTTTTTTTTTTTTTACTTCATGCCGAGTGGTATCAATTTTTGCATGCAATTGTATATTTTATTTATTTCTTTCTTTCTTAAACGTGTAATTGGTTTTTCAGGCGCTATTGCAGCAACTGCCGGCGATGTTCGCCGACAACAAGGAAACCGAGACCATACTTCTACCGGCTGTGCAGGTGCGTTAGAAATATTATCGGTAAAAATATGATAATAGTAGAAGAAAAAACTAGTAACTTCTTACACAAGTGTTCGACGCCGAATTGACGCAAGCAGAGCGTCACGAAAATCATCCCGTCACGCTCGCTTTGTGGATCATTTAAATTAGACTTTAGGGTTCCGTAGCCAAACTAGGAACCCTTATAGTTTCGCCATGTCCGTCCGCAGCCTAGCGCAGATACTCTTAGTACTAGAAAGCTGTAATTTGGCATGAATATAAATTCAAATTCAAATTCTAAATTCTAGCATTTACTCGTGACAAATATAAATAATAATAAAATAAAACACAAACAAAATAAAAAATATAAAACATAACACAATTTGCCACGAAATGGACCCTACTCAGCATTTTGCCAGCTTTACAGCCAGCGCTGATCTTCCGCAGGGCCCATTCGGTGAGAGCACGGTGGGCAACACGAAAGGTGCACAAAAACGAACTATTATTTAAACAAATAAAACACTAAAATACACTCTAAGTAAAAATATTATAAAAAAAAAAAAAAAAACAAAAAAGACAAACATGTATTTAAAAAAATAAAAAATAAAATAAATGAAAAACTGGAAACGTTGTATCCCACCAGCCACTACGTGTGTATGGGCCTTTACGGTAACAGTGAACGCAGCCCATACACAAACGTTACTACTAGCGCCAGTGGGATCACAAATAAACAACATAAAATCTCTTCCTTTATCTGTGCATAAAACAAAATAATCACTAAACTAAACATCATATAAAACAGCATGGAGTTGAAGAAGAAATATAGCTAACAATTACCTATGACTAATTAGCACAATACATTTTAAATAAAATTAAATAATGGTGGCCTATAAATGAATGAATGGCAATGCATGGAAATGCATATGGAGCATAACCAACAGGTGAGGAAGTGTTAAAGGCAACTCGTTTCAAGACACAGATTCTCTTGTTTAAATTGATGTTCTTGCATAAACTTTTTGAGCTTAATTCTAAATATTTTAACGTTTGGCAGGCTTCTAAGTGGCGGCGGGATATTATTCCAGCATTTCGTGGCTGCATAGCGGAAACTTCCTCGGAAAGCAGCAGAAGAATGTCGTGGGGTTATCAAACACATTACACGTTGACGGCTCCCTCCCCGAGACGTGTTACTGAAAAAAAGTTTCTCGAAGAGATACGCCGGCGCCCTGTGTTTCACTACCCCAAAAAGTAAACAAGCCAGATGTAGCTTACGGCGGTGTTGCATTTTCAAGATATTATGCTTGTTAAGAAATGGGGTGACATGGGCCCTCAACGGAATGTAGAAACAAAAGCGAGCACAGGCGTTCTGAACACGCTGGACGAGTTTCTTTGTTTTAGCAAGAAGTCGTGGACCAACAACAGTGTCCACATAATTAAGTCGCGATAAAACTAGTGATTCCACTAACTGTATGCGTAGGGTCTCATTTAAATATGGTCTAATTTTGTACAGTATTTTAAGTTTATAAAAACAGCTTCTGACAGTATTGGCAATATGCTTTTCATAACGAAGACTACCATCCATCAAAAGACCCAGGTTGTACGCTTCATATGCTCGTTCAATAGCCTTATTAACAAGTAAAATATCAATTGTGGGACTGGTGCTAGCCAGCTGTTGTTTGCTGCCAAAAAGCATATATTTTGTCTTACTGGGGTTGAGAAGCAAGCAATTATCTGTTGCCCACTTAGAAATTCTTGCAAGGTCCTCATTAAGCTTTTCTATGGCACTGTCAATTTCGGATGGCCTGTAAGAGATGTAAACTTGTACATCGTCCGCATAGATGTGGTACTTGCTGTGTATGATGTGTGACCCTATATCAGCAGAATATAAAATAAAGAGAATAGGGCCAATTACTGATCCTTGAGGGACTCCTCTAGTGAGGCCAACTTGTTCAGATGCACATGTGGAGCCATCACCAAGTTGAATTTTTACAGATTGACAACGGTTATTAAGATAACTGTCAAACCATCTTAATGCATTATTGTCGAAGCCATAATAACTCAACTTAGATAAAAGAAGATTAATGTTAAGGCAGTCAAATGCACGGGAAAAGTCAAGGAGTACCAACAATGTGCACATTCCCTTGTCCTGAGCACACAAGATATGGTCTGTGACATCCAGTAAGGCAGTTACTGTACTTCTCCCCTTTCTGAATCCCGATTGTACACTAGGCAGGATGTCGTTCGACTCTAGGTAATGAGTAAGCTGAGAGCCCACAGCCTTTTCGAGTATTTTTGACATACAAGGTAAAATACTTATAGGTCTAAGATCTTTAAGTTCGGAAGGGTTAGCAGTTTTAGGCAGAGGGTGCACAATTGCTAACTTCCAGACATCAGGGAATGTTGATGTCAAAATGGAAGTATTTATTATATCAGTAATTATATCAATAGTGTGAGGCAATGTCAACAGAAGCATATTCAAATTAATACCATCCCTGCCTTCTGCATTTGATTTCAAATTTTTGATTATTTTACTAATTTGGATTGAATTAATTGGAACTAATGTAAATATAGAATCGCTGTGCCTGTGGAACTCAAAGTATGTCAGTTGCGCTATAGAAACTTCTGAAGTTCCGGGCAGACTTAGAAAATGATTATTTATTACAGTAGGGTTGTCAAATGATGTAGGCAGTTCATTACTTTTTTTAGGCAATAGAGTAGACTTCAGATTATGCCATAGTGACTTAGGATCATGAATCTTATTGTTTATGTTTAGTTCAAAGTAAGCAGATTTTTCATAGAACATTGCTTTATTGACAGTAGATTTCAATTCTTTGTAGTATTTTTTTTTACTGTCAGTTTGGTTTTTATGAAACTCTGCTGCGGCCTTGTCACGCAAACGCATCATGAGCTTGATTGTGTCCGTGATCCAGGGGTACGTAGAGCCCCTAACTAATGTAGTTTTTAGTGGAGCATGTAAGTCAAATATGTGTATTACGTGTTGGTTGAAGGCTTCGACCATATCATTTACATTTCCCAGGTTTGACATCAGGTCCCACCTCACAGACCGCAAGTCCGCATCCAGACAATCGCGCTGAATGTTTTTGATAGGCCTGTAGGTTATTTGAATTGGCTTAGGTTTTTCAAGCTTAATGTGGAATTCGCAAACAACAAGGCAGTGTCCATAGAGCGTACCCACATGGTCTACAGTTACATTTTTCGCACGTAAATCCGTACAAACAACATCAAGCAGCGTCTGGCTAGTGTTTGTAAAATGAGTGGGTTTTGAAACTAATTGTGTCAATTGAAAACATGTCAAGAAATTATGTAATTTAGTACTTCTAGTATCATTATTGTTTAATAAATTTATATTTAAATCGCCTAATAATATCAAATGGTCATAGTCAGGAATAGAGACAATAGTATCAGAAATAGCATCCAAAAACAAATCTAAATCCATCCAGGGTGGACGATACGCCGTTCCAATCGCCAGCTTCTTTCCGTTAAGGGTCAAAGTGACCCACATTTGTTCCACGGATCTATGCAACGGATCAACGGGGTGAGGCCAAGTGCGAGCATTGACATATCGTTTAATATAAAAGCCTACGCCTCCTCCGCGGGATCTTGTGCCTTTAGGCCTAGGGATATGGCGCAATCTATAGCCAGGAAGTGTAGGCGCCTTCCCCTCCTCCCCAGGTCTTAACCACGACTCATTGATAGCCAGCACATCGAGATCATGCCGGGAAGTAGCCGCTATGAAGTCATCGTGTTTTGTGCCTAGGGAACCTGCATTGAACAGACCTATTCTCACTGACTTATTAATCATTTACAGAGAGACACGCAAATAACAAACATATGTGAAAAATTAACAAGTAAGTATACAAAAATAACTGTGTCATTCATTATGTCGTATTCAAAGAATAATAAATAAAATAAACCAATACTCGGTAATACATATATTATATTAAGATGTAAATAGTTAATTAAGTGCATTATTTTACATATATATATTGCAATAAAATAAAATAATTTATGTTTTCCATGCCATTGCCATACCATACAAGTAAACCATGAATACACATAAAACAGCGTGACAACTTCAAACAGGGGCGGATCCAAAAACCCGTATTATATCGGCGTCCGACTGGAAGCTGTACGCCTGTTTCCCTTCGCCCTGCCGGGCGTACACCCGTCCCCGCTTCGTCCACGAAAACCTCCACGCCTGCTTCCGACACTCCTCCCGGACACGTTGAAACAGCTGGCGGTTCGTGCGCGTGAGTCGCTCGTTCACATAGACGCGGCTGGGCGCGCCCGGCAAGCCAGCGTCGGCAGAGGTGAAGTTGCGGCGCACTCGGGCAGCCCGCAACAAGTCGTCCCGCAGCTGGCGCCGCGCCAGCCTGACGACTATGCGGCGCGGGCGGCCCACGACACCACCGTCGGCGCCGCCAGCCGCCCCCCGCTCAGCCGCACCGACACGCTCGGCGAGCACCACGTCACGAGGGTCAAGGGTGATACCTAGTTTGGCAGCGAGGACCGTGACTGTGTGTACCGGGTTTTCCCCTTTGGCCTCGGGAACGTGGCCTATATCCAGGTCCGAGAGCAGCGCGTCCTGGTCACGGTCGCTCAGCTCCATCTTGAGGCGAGCCACCGTCTGCTGCAGCTCCTCGACCACGCAGCTCTGGGGCGCCGACTCCGCCTCCCTCCTTTCTACCGCCTCAAGCCGCCGCTCGATGTCGTCCATGCGGCCCGACAGGTTTTTTAATGTGGCCCGTATCTCTTCGCGGAACTCACGCTGCTCAGACATGTACTCATCGAGGTCTCGACGCAGCCCCGTAACTTGGGTGTCCTTGTCTAGCATGGGTGCGGGGCTAGCGAACGATGGTCCAGGTATCGTCGTCGGCGGGACCTGCATCTCGCCGGAGCCTTTTAACGGGGTCCCACTACCACCAGTCATCCCCCGCTTCGCTTCGCATTCAGGGCAAGCCCAGTCCCTGGGGATTGCCACACTGTCGGAAGCTGCAACTCCCACGCAGCCCCTATGGTACACTCCGCGACATACTACGCATGTGGCGGCACCTTTCGGCGATAAGAATTTTTTACAAGCTACGCACTTTGTCATCGTTGGCTTGTTAGAGGAAAGTCTTAATAGATACTTAGTTCTCGTGCACTTTATAGTGATCACCTAAATATAAATATAAAGTATACCACTGTTTATTTACTTTTCATTTATTGTAAGCGTTTTGCACCTACCCACATATACAAAAGACAAACCGATTGCACACAATCTAAACACTATTAAACGATCGAACACAGGCGCGCAGTAGGCTGCGAACACTCGCACAGGGTAGTTGGACCCAGACGCACGCACTGATAACTAAAATACGAGGAAGTTAACAGATTTACAATAAACAGATAACGAGTTAGCGCGAGCGTGCACCGTGTGTGTTACCGTCCGTGACGTCACTCCTACGTATTAGTCACGCCAACAAAGTGGTATAGTAAAATGTAAAAAAAAATATTTAGGGTATGTACCACCTCCCGGTCATTTCTTAAAAAAATATTGCTTATGACAATGATAGAACTTAACCTTGCATTATATAAATCAATGATTAAAATTTAAATATATACACATATCATGCGTAGTCAAGCAGGAAAAAGTGTCGAAACTTCATAAACAAGAGAAAATAAATAAAATAATAATAATAAATTAAATAAAGTTTCGATACGTTCTCCTACAGAAACCGTGTCCGTGTCTAGACTAGATAGGTACTAAGCTGTTACGTTTTAGGTATCTAAGGCCAAGCATTTTTGTCTGTTAGATACTCCTCGACCCTAGTGTAAGCTTTAGACATTAATCACTTTTTCAAGTAATTTGTAAGTGCTGTAAATGGTAATTTTAAAACTGATCGTGTATTAACTATGTTGGCCTTGACTGTCACGACTAGATGACCGTGGCGCTCAAAAGGTCACGTGTATTATATTTGCAGGCGGGTCTCGAGGCGCTTAAAGCAGCCGACACGTCCGGCCAGCTGTTGGTGTTCCACACATCTTTGCCCACGTACAACGCGCCGGGCAAACTCGTCAACAGGGAAGACCGGAAGCTCCTGGGCACGGACAAGGAGAAGCAAGTCACTAGTGAGTTTTTTTTTATGTTAGGGAGAAGGCACTCGAGCACTCAGGCCACCTGATGGTAAGTGGAATCTGAGACCCATACACATTAGAATTCTCAAGACTATAATCCTAAGACCTCAAATGCGTTGTCAACCCTGAGCACTAAGATGGAATGCCTCTATGCTAGTCATTTCACCGGTTGCCTTATCCCCACACCGGAACAGAACAATGCGAACACTGTTGCTTGGCGGGTGGTTAATGGATAAGATGGTGGTAGCGATCCGGACGGACCCTGCACAGGGTCCTACCACCACTAAAGACTTGCTTTATTGCGTTAGAGTAAAGAGAGGGCGGAATTCTCATGGCAAAAATAATTCACCAATGTTAACAATGCCCTCTGGTAGCGGTCTTTTAGTATAGTTTTAGGTAATAGGCTAGTTGACTCTGTTTTAAAGTAGGTCTCAAGTTATTAATTATTGTCCGATTAGATGAAAAAAAATATTCCCATATTTTTTTAGGACCTACAAAACCGCAATACTTTATTTTAAAGGTTTAGTTTTCGTTAACAGGCGAAAACGCTTACAGCCATATTAGTCTATAGATTATCTGTGCTGTGACGTCATACGGGCCGAAAACAAACATTTGACATTTGACGAGAGCATTTGACATATAGATAAACAATTTATCATTTTCGAAACCTCGATACTTTTATTAATAAAAACCATGACTTCCACCAGTTTACATGGAAAATATAGTAATTAACGTTATTGTATATTCCGAGAATGCAAGAACACATCAATTACGACCCCAGGGAAATTATGGATTAGAATGCCCAGTGAAATAAATATGCGAAATACATGGCTAAAACTTGCTAAAAAGGATCCTGACTTTATCGACTGAAACAATTTTTGTTTTTTTGCGAAGATCACTTTGATGTTAGTATTTACTTAATAAGTTATTCAGTTTCTACAGAAACTTTTATCTTCAATAATAATAAGCTCGGCAGAGCAGAAATCTGGATTCAAGGCAAAAAAAATACCGACCATCAATGTGTCGATTCTTGGTAAGTTTGTGCTATCTGCATTCACGAATCCAACATCCATGATTGCTCTTATCAATAAAACTAGAAAGCAGTAACAATAATACACAGATTAGGTTTTCTACTAATGTTAAAACGACTACGATCATAACACAACCTCAAAGTCCATGAGTCATAAATGTCAATGTCATGTCACAGCACAGAATACTTACAGAATATACCATTGCGAATTTCACTCGTATAAGAACCGACATGAAGTTTGCTTAGAGTCCTATGACGTCACAACAAGTCAGACAGCGTTTTCAGAGTTCAAAATAAAAAATAAAAATGAACAATTTTAAATAAAAAATACGTAGCCATCTTACACTTTTAATATCTGAAATCGATAAATATTGGTTTCTTAAGTCTAATACTACAGAAAATTTTAATTTATTAAGCCAAATTTAATATGAGGCAAGTAGCCTATTGTAGGTGTAGTTTTCATTATTATTGTATAGTTCTATGTCTTAGATTTTATTTTATTTCTCGTTTAATTCTCATTTGTTATTTACCGTTAATAAAGATATAGATACAAAATAACACAGTATTTACAAATTCAATCTTAAAGCTTCACGCGTTATTGAAAACTAACTAAATGCAAATGAAGAAAGACATTGCCATTTTAAATATAATAGCAAATCTAAAATAACAAACAGATTAGTGATTGATTGATTACGCAATGCAACAATGGTGCGAATTTCGTCGCGTTTTTTTGGAAAATTTGGTTCGCAAAATTTTGGCCGCGAATTCGCGGGAGCGGGTAACGACAGGTTAAAGGGATAAGATCGCGTTTGTATTACTTAATTTTTTTTCTGTAATTTTGATATTTTTGTAATGTAATAGTTTTAGTACAATGAAGTATTTACATACATACATTTGTTTGTAGCGCCACAGACGACAGCGTACAACGAGGTCGGGCAGCTGTGCTCGGCGGCGGGCGTGGCGGTGGAGCTGTTCGTGTGCAACAACGCGTACGTCGACGCCGCCACCATCGGCCAGCTCGCGCGGCTCACCGGCGGCCAGCTGCACAAGTACACCTACTTCCAGGTGAGGGGGGGGGGGGGTTGGGACACCGCAAAGTTAATTTTTGCTGCGAGATGTTTTTAATTCCCCAGTTAAAAGAGGATCCTAACACAAAATCTAAAGGAAATAATGTATATTTGACACCTAACCGACTACCACAACACTTCCACATATCGTGAAAAATAGCCCTAAATCTGTTTGTTTGAGGTGCTGAAATGATAAGAAAATTTTTATGGATATGCCACAATACCAGATCACCGTTTTACTATGTTAAGGAGAAGGCACACGAGCACTCAGGCCACCTGATGGTAAGTGGAATCTGAGACCCATAGGCATTTGAATTCTCAAGACTATAATCCTAAGACCTCAAATGCGTTGCCAATCCTGAGGACTAAGGCCCGTATTAATAAAATGATCTCGGTTTAAATGCCCGTCTCAAGATACGTCAAAAGTGACAGTTTTCTATGGTTTGACATTTACTTTGACAAATCTTGAGATGGGCATTTAAACCGAGACGAGTTTATCAATACGGCCCTAAGATGGAATGCCTCTATGCTAGTAGTAATTTCACCGGTTGTCTTATCCCCACACCGGAACACAACAATGGGAACACTGTTGCTTGGCGGGTGGTTAATGGATAAGATGGTGGTAGCGATCCGGACGGACCCTGCACAGGGTCCTACCACCACTAAACCACTACCCACCACCACTATTTGAATTTCTGACTTAAATAAAAAAAAAACCCTTACTCTTGACCCGTTTATGTAAATGACATGTTTCGGCAGGCGGAGCTGGACGGCCCGCGGCTGGTGTCGGCCGCGGCGCGCGTGGTGTCGCGGCCGACGGCGCACGACGCGGTGCTGCGCGTGCGCACGTCGACGGGCGTGCGCGCCACCGACTTCTACGGCCACTTCTTCATGTCCAACACCACCGACGTCGAGCTCGCTGCCATCGGTGAGTTGCACACGACACCTTTTAACCCCTTCTAGTCCAACATACTACAACCTGGATTTTTGTGAATGCGAATTTGAATCTTCCATCGAGTGGATAAAGTTCAATATCCTTGGCTCTTAACTGCAATTTTCAATTTTTAAACAAATTAAAATGAACTTTA
Source organism: Acleris holmiana (assembly GCA_949316455.1). Lineage (NCBI taxonomy): Eukaryota > Metazoa > Arthropoda > Insecta > Lepidoptera > Tortricidae > Acleris > Acleris holmiana. The sequence continues at coordinate 12,244,172 of OX438786.1, read as the reverse complement.
TAGCCATTAAAATACAGTTAAAACTTAATTGCCTTTATTATGTACCTCCTATGGAATATCGGGTCTCACGAGGATAAAAAAATATATTTAAAATCGGCAACGGGCCAGAAGTAACGTTTTAAAAAAAACATACTTAAGGGCTTTAATTAAAACAAAAATTAATTGATTCCTATCGGTTACGAAAGTTGCCCGTATAGTTTGTATGACTAACATTCGTTACACTAAGGAAGCGATCGTGATTTGGTTTTCACTAAGCCTTTAACTATGTATATATATTTTTTAAACGACCCGGATATTTCTTTTTTTTATTATAGTACATTTTTGGGTATTTTTTTTAGCAAGATGTCATCTGGAATACTGATAAAATCACTTATCGATCATTGTCACCTAAATATTACTCCCAAGTGTAAAATGACACCTTGCTAGTTTATCTAATGATATAACAAACAAACCAACTTTATTCCAAAGCGCGGAATGTTGGGTCAATTGAATTAATTACTTAAAAAATGTATTACATCAAAAATAACTGATATATATATATATATGACAAGTAACGCTACGTGATTTTATCGATGCATAAAATCATAAATTGTTACATTGTTTTGGCCTAATAATACAATGTCTGTTACTTTTTTTTTTTTTTTTGAGGGACCTACGTAGTTAGCCTCTGATGGCTTTGACTACTTCGCCGGAGAGAGGGCGGACTCCTGATGGGAGTCCACGCTAAAAATGGGTTTTACACTAGCATGCCTAAGGGCGCCCCTATTGGGCCGACCTCGGACTTAGGACGCTAGGGGAGAATTTCAATCGAATTGGTTTTATGCTACAACGCTTCGGAAATCAATGTCTGTTACTGTGACAAAATATAACCTAGAATAACTCAAACTGTTGGTTCGATTCCCGGTACGAAATTGGACCTACGGTGGGTTGGAATTTAATTTACTTATTTATTTGTTCACAGATGCGGACAAAGCGATCGGCGTGGAGATCAAGCACGATGATAAACTGACCGGGGAGGACGGCGTGTATATACAGGCTGCGCTCCTGTACACGCACAGGTACAATTGTTTGTCAAAATTTAAATTTGTAAGTGTTTGACGTGTTAGCCTAGTTGGTAGTGACCCTGCGTACGAAGCTAGCGGTCCCGGGTTAAAATTCCGGTAAGGGCAGATATTTATGTGATGAGCACGTGTATTTGTTCTTGAGTCTTGGATGTTTCTATATATTTAAGTGTATAAATATGTTTATCGTTGTCTAGTACCCACAGTACAAGCCTAGAGCTTAGTTTGGGACTAGGTCAATTTGTGTGACATTTATCCCAGTTTATTTTATGGCATTGAGAAGGCACACGAGCAAACAGGCCACCTGATGGAAAGTGGAAACTGTGGCCCATAGATAGACATTTGCATTCACAAGACTGCAAATGCGTTGCCAACCCTGAGGACTAAAAATGCCTCTATGCTAGTAATTTCACCGGCTGTCTTATCCCCAAACCGGCTGCACTGCTGTTTGGCGGTAGGTTAATGGATAAGATGGTGGTAGCGATCCGGACGGACCCCGCACAAGGTCCTGCCGCCCGCGGTTGTTAAGAGTGAACTAGAGTGTGGGTGTTGTGTGCGGCGCAGGTCGGGGCAGCGGCGGCTGCGCGTGCTGAACCTGGCGCTGGGCGCGGCGCCGCAGCTGGCCGACGTGTACCGCAGCATGGACCTCGACACCACCATCAACTTCCTCACCAAGCAATGTACGTACCAAACAGCGCACACACATCTATATCAACTTCTATACTACTTTAGCTCACTGTTACATAATAAAATGCATTAAAACACGACGGTTTCAACACTAATTATGTACAGTTACATCCATCAACTTCCTCACCAAACATTGTACTGATCACACACACCTATGTCCACTTTAATACTACTTTATGTCACTGTTACTAAAAGCCATTAAAACATCACTGTTTCAACACTAATTATGTACAGTTACATCCATCAACTTCCTCACCCAATAATGTACGGCTTACACACTTCTACGTCCACTTTTATACTACTTTATGGCACTGTTACATAATGAAAGCCATTAAAACACGACTGTTTCAACACTAATTATGTACAGTTACATCCATCAACTTCCTCACCCAATAACGTACGGCTTACACACTTCTACGTCCACTTTTATACTACTTTATGTCACTGTTACTAAAAGCCAATAAACACCACTGTTTCAACACTAATTATGTACAGTTACATCCATCAACTTCCTCACCAAACATTGTACTGCTCACATACACCTATGTCCACTTTAATACTACTTTATGTCACTGTTACTAAAAGCCATTAAAACTGTTTCAACACTAATTATGTACAGTTACATCCATCAACTTCTTCACCCAACAATGTACGGCTCACACACACCTATGTCCACTTTAATACTACTCTATGTCATTGTTACATAATAAAAGTCATTAAAACACGACTGTCCCAACACTAATTATGTACAGTTACATACACTGCTTTATCTACATACATATGATAAACAAACTAAACTTATTTTTGCGACAAGACAAATAAATCGTCAAAAATGGCGGCAATCGTAGGTTATTTTTTAAATTCAGAGTCAAACTAGAGTCGGCCTCTATATCGTTCGATATCAAGTAACGTGCAAGATTTGTCAAAATTGTATGCAAATGTCATTTCATTTCGAATAAAATGTCATTTCGAGTCATATTAGAATTGAGGTCAAATAAAATTGCTTTGCTTTTCAAAGATGTTCGAAATTTAAATTTAATAATCATTTCGAATTTGATGTTATTGTTAAGCAATAATAACATTATCACAGATAAGAAAATAATTCTAAGAAAACAGTTTATCTTTATGCTAGTCGTGATTTGCGGTTTTTGGACGCATCATAGAGGGTTTATGATATGTGTAGACAAAAGAGTTAAACAAAACCGTCTTCTAATACCTACCTACCTTGAGCTAATATTTTGAAAGAAGTCATTTCTTGCGTTTTTGAATGCGGTTTTTTGTTTATTAAAACCTTTTATTTCATACAAGTAGGCAAGTAGCTTTAAAAACATACTAAGTTCATAATGATTCTATTGGTGTAAGAAACGACTGAAAATATATTGAAATAATACATGAACTTAAGGGATTTCGAAACATGGACATAAGAAAGAAACTACAATAATTCCGATTAAAATGATCAATATCTCCGAAAGTATTTTAAATCGCTTAACATACATGGAGGATAAATCGATAGCTTATGAGCTGCCCAATCACCTATTGCTTGACATCGATTTTTGTTGCATCCAGTATATGCGCTACCTGACTATTGTGAAACAGGCGGTAAGTCTTATACAAAGTTTAACTCACGTGTATTAAAGTTTTGTCTGTATTCTAGCAATCGTCGGTGAGTAGTCAATAACTATTTTATTTTATCGTATTATTATTAATAATGTATTATTAATTAAAATTATCATGTCAATTTGAAGACGGCTGCACGAAAATTAGCCCCGTTGAAAACGTCGCACGTGAGTTACTCTTGAGTTTTGGAAACTTTTATTCAAGCTTTTTTACGCAAAATGGGTATAGTGTATTGTAAGATTTACTGGGTTACTCTCAAAATTCCCTTTTCGCCAAAGGACCATTTCAGCTAGACGACATAAGAGTAAAATACACAGTCAGCAAAGAGTCAATTCAGCTGAATGACATGAAAGTAGAATACTCAGTCAGCAAAGTGTCAATTTAGCCGGACGTCACAGAATTGAAATGAACAAGTAGCCAAACGTTTGGAAATATAAATAGTCCGTGTGATTAGAATACCTAATTAACCGAAAGTAAAATTTGTTGATTGACATGAACATAGAAGGGGTTATTAGCAAAACGTCTGGAAATTAAAATAGTCCGTATAATTAGAATATTTAATTCGTCGAAAGCAAAATTGGGATTTAAATAATAGATATTTATTGATTGTGTGGAAAGGAGTTTGAAATTATTAAGTGTCATATCAACACTTGCCATTTAAAGATCCAGACGTTTTGCGAACTGACTATTTGGCGTTCATATCTATTTAGTAATTAAGACATTTTGAGATACAAACGTTCCGCTACCGGGCCATTCAGCTTTTATGTCTATTAAGTAATAAAGACATTACTAAGATAAAGACGTTTCTCTACTAGTGTATTTTTAATTGTAACATTCTAAGATCCAGACGTTTTGCTAAAGATACATTTAGCGTTCATGTCTATATAGCAACAAAGACATTACACAATCCAGACGTTTGAGCTATATTGTCATTTGGCGAAAAGGGAATTTTGAGAGTAACCCGATTTACTTCATTAACAAACACAATTTCTTGAGTTGTTTTGTTTACCACTGCTAGGTGTGCTTAATTGTTAGGGTTCCGTACCTCAAAAGGAAAAAAATGGAAACTTTATAGGATTACTTTGTTGTCCGTCCGTCCGTTTCTCTGCCAAGACCCTTTATCTCGAGAACGCGTAGAGGTATCGAGTTAAAATTCAATCCATATACATAAGTCTGCAGTACCTTGAAGCTGTAAAAAAATCAAGTTAACTCGAAAAAAAATACGGCCGTTTATACCGCAAAAAACGTATATTTTGACACTCGCGGGAATCTAAATGAATAGGGTACTTTCCATAGACCTAGAATCGTGAAATTTGGGGAGAAGAAAGGTCTTCAATTATGAAAACATTATGTATGTTCATAAAAACATCGCTAAATTTAGAAAGAACTGTGACATACATAATGTTAATACCAGAAATAAACATAAGCTCGCAGTGCCCTTCACGCGGCCCCATAACATAAAAAACTCTTTTATGGGTAATTGTATTAGGTTCTATAATAAGCTCCCAAGTAATGTTACTGAACTATCAGTAAATAAATTTAAGAGTTACGTTAAGCGTAAACTAATTTCTAAAGCATATTATAGTATTAAAGACTATATTAATGATAACAATGCTTGGGACTGAATTGCTTGTAATAAAATGTTTGGTCCTTACGACAAAAGGTTGCGAACGTCGAAAAAAAAAGACATCCGACAGAGTTTCTTACAGGTTCTTCTCTGATCGGTCGCGATTTGAACCTGCAGTCAATTTAGGCTAAGTCGCTACTATGACGTTTCAAAAGAGTTTTATTATTTGTAAACCTACTTGAATAAAGAATTATTCTGATTCTGATTCTTACAGCACAAGTGAAGGAAAAATCCGAAAATCGTTAATTTTAATTGCACGCGGTTACGTACCTTATCGCGACCTATGTTATATTCTCAACGGCAAAGTCAAGTATGTCCCTCAATACAATTCTACATTCTTATAATTTTGTACGGAACCCTTGGTGCACGAGTCCGACTCGCACTTGACCTGTTTTTTTCTTTTCATTTCAAATGCACTTCGAGCTTGGAACCTTGATTCTTATACATTGTTCTATTCGTTTTAATTTTTACAATTCGGGTAGGGTATTAAACGGGCGGCTATTGAACAATACCCCAGGGCCTTTATTCAGGTGCGTTAAGACGATATCGTGTTTGACTCGTTTAAGAATCGTTTATGTCACAGTCGCCATTATTGTAAATGACATAAGAGTTATCAAAACGTTGACAATACGGAAACATATCAAAAACGATATCGTTATAACGCAGTTGAATAGAGGCCCAGGAAAGTAACGATGTCTTTGTATGGAGACAACAATATATTATTATAAATATCCGTCATTGTATTATGTAAATAAATAGGTTCGCAATTTCACAACTATATTCCTCATTAATCCACCCACATTAATAGCTGCGACAGTGAAAAAGTTTCTGTAAAGAATCTCAATTTTGGGACATAAGCCTTTGTTATATCCAATCACTTAATATTACCTCATCCCCTCATGGAGGTACCCCTCGTATCTTTCCTTCATCAGATCTACTTCGCTTTTAGTTTTCCAGGTCCACATCCACCCACGACCTTCATCTAATTGGTGATAATCCACTTTTTATTTGTTACATCTTTTTATAAATATTTTTTTAGTAGTACCTACTTCTTTTATATTTTTAACTGTACTTATCATTGTATTGTCGCTACACGTCACTTGGCAGGTTTTAACAGCCACTAATAGTTTTTTTTTTATTATAAATGACGGTCTCTTTTCAATTCAAATTGTTGGAAAGAGATTTTCGCTCGCTATAAAATCTGCAGGCTTTCGTTAATTGGGGCGTAGTCTACAATTCCCAACGAATATTCATTGTACGTATCCCTTGCAGCGATATGGGCGCTCCGCGAGCACACGCCGCGCCAGATCCGCGAGGGGCTCGCGGCGCGCTGCGCCAAGTCCCTCGCCGCGTACCGCCGGCACTGCGCCTCCCCGTCCAGCGCGGGGCAGCTCGTGCTGCCGGAGAGCATGAAGCTGCTGCCGCTCTACACTAGCTGCATGCTGCGGCAGGACGCGCTCCAAGCGGGTACTTGTCGACCATAACAGCTCCGCGAGGGGCTCGTCGAGTCCAGACAATTTTCAGCAATAAATGTTTTAAAAAAAAGCATTGAATGCTGTTAACCCTATCGGAAGATAGTGAAACATCGCGCCTCATATGAGGTCTATTTAGTTGATATAAACGATTTTTTAATTAATATTTTCTGTGTCAATAAAATAAATAAACAAACGAAAAAAAAACATTAACACCAAAAAAACAGTTTTTTTTACACAATGTTTGGAATTTCCTGATATTTTCTAAAATTACTTAAAAATATTCCCATATATTATTACCTCGTGTTATTATTAGCTAAAATTATTTATTAATTTATCATATTTAATAAAAAAAATAATTATGGGTCTAATGCAAACAAGTTTTTTGATGACCGGTCACAGATATTATGCCGTATAGTGTCGTTTTTTTTTAATTTATTGACACATAGAAATGCTCTAGGATTAAAATACTGTTTATTTCATTTCAATAGACCTCATATGAGGCGAGATATTTCACAATTCACGATAGGGTTGACAGCCATCATTTTTTTTTAAAGAAAAATAAAATTACGTTAATTATTCGTCGATGAAATTGCATCTATTTTCATCTATTTGTGCACCGTATCCAACGACACATTGTGTAGTATTGTGAACGTTATGGCAATAGTTGAACGATGTTAATATAGTTGTGGTCTCCCAGGAACGGACATCACGTGCGACGACAAGTCGTGCGCGATGTACCGGTCGCTGACGGCGGACGTGCGCACGTCGGTGGTGTACACGTACCCGCGCCTGCTGCCGCTGCACCGGCTGGCCGCCGAGCCCGCGCCGCCGCCGCTGCGCGCCTCCATGGACAAGATGCACGACCAGGGCGTCTACCTGCTCGGTGAGTCCCCGCTCAAAGTTTATAATAACGCGCCCATTACTTCGCATTTAAAGTGGGGGGGGAGGGTTCGAGAAATGCCTACAAAGTTTATAATAACGCGCCCGCTAGTTCGCTGTTAAAGTGGGGGAGGGGGGGGAGGGTTAGACATATGCCTACAAAGTTAATAATAACGCGCCCGCTACTTCGCTGTTAGAGTGGGGAGGAGGGTTAGACATATGCCTACAAAGTTAATAATAACGCGCCCGCTACTTCGCTGTTAGAGTGGGGAGGAGGGTTAGAGATATGCCTACAAAGTTAATAATAACGCGCCCGCTACTTCGCATTTAAAGGGGGGGGAGGGTTCGAGATATGCCTACAAAGTTTTTAAAAACGCACTCACTACTTCGCATTTAAAGTGGGGAGGGGGGGGGGGAAGGGTTCGAGATATGCCTACAATGTTTATAATAACGCGCCGGCTACTTCGCATTCAAAGTGGGAGGGGGATATGCACACAAAGTTTATAATAACGCGCCCACTACTTCGCATTTAGAATGGGGGGAGGAGGGTTCGAGATATGCCTACAATGTTTATAATAACGCGCCCGCTACTTCGCATTCAAAGTGGGAGGGGGTGGATTGGAGATATGCCTACAAAGTTTATAAAAACGCACTCACTACTTCGCATTTAAAGTGGGGGAGGGGGGGGGGAAGGGTTCGAGATATGTCTACAATGTTTATAGTAACGCGCCGGCTACTTCGCATTTAAAGTGGGAGGGGGTGGATTAGAGATATGCCTACAAAGTTTATAATAACGCGTCCGCTACTTCGCATTTAAAGTGCGGGGGATGGTTAGAGATGTGCCTACAAAGTTAATAATAACGGTCTCACTTCTTCTTTAATCCCCTTCCCAATTGTTCATACATCGGCGATGAAGTTTATGGGTGGCTTTGCTTATAATGTTTTGAATTCAGTCAAGGGGCATTTGGGGAATTCTTCGGGATACAGTTAGTTAGCATGCAGATATTGGTATAACCTATAATTATGCTTAGCTGGGTTTTCATATTTGTATTAAGTTTGTTGGTTGGTCATGGTTACGGTCATACCGGAAATCAGTTTTGGCGTCCACTGAACGTATTAAATAGTTAACAATGATTAAATAACAATTGAAATGAAGTAGATTAAAAAACGAAAGTTAATTTTGAGACTAGATAATGTGTTTAAAAATAGATTTTTTATCAAATCACTAATTAATATTCAACAACGGCGTTTCGTATAAAAGTTTTTTTTTTTATTTATCGTTTTAGGTTTGCAGAAAAACTAATGTCCGTAACGGAACATAAAATGTACTCGTGCCTGTCATTAGAATTATTATTGACGAGGATATCCGCAGCACAAACGCATTTTGTTGCAAAAAAAAGATATCTATTTTATTTATTTTTTATGTTAAGAAGAAGGCACACGAGCACTCAGGCCACCTGATGGTAAGTGGAATCTGAGACCCATAGACATTTGAATTCTCAAGACTACAATCCCAAGACCTCAAATGCGTTGCCAACCCTGAGGACTAAAATGGAATGCCTCTAGGCTAGTAATTTCACCGGTTGTCTTATCCCCACACCGGAACAGAACAATGCGAACACTGTTGCTTGGCGGGTGGTTAGCGATCCGGACGGACCCTGCACAGGGTCCTACCACCACTCGAAAGTATTCTCAAATGATGCAACCCTTACCAACACATGAACGGACTTATGAAATCATTCTCGTTCTAGAAAACGGCGTCCACATGTTAATATGGGTCGGGTCCCAGGCGCCGGCCGAGTTCGTCCGCGACGTGTTCGACGCGGCGTCCCCGCAGCAGGTCGACACGAGGGTGTGCGCGCTGCCCGCGCTCGACAACCCGCTCAGCGCCGCCGTGCGCGGCCTCCTCGACGAGGCCGTTAGAGACCGAAGGACCGCTATGAGGGTAAGTGTTGAAATGAAATGAAATGAAATTTATTGCGTATAAATTAAGGTTACAGTTTGCAGGTACATTCGCTTATAATTATGTTTCACTTAATCCTACCCTTACAGGTGTACACGCCTTAGAAAAATTAAATCTATAACAAACATAATAAAACATAAATAAAATAACATGAAATTATTAATTTATATCATTAAAAAATTTAATATTTATTATTTAGGTTTAGTTTGAAGAATGACTATGTAAGAACAAGGTCAAACATGTATTAGATCACGGTGGTAGTGTCCAAGCACAAAAGCCACAAGATTATAATGACTGGGTTTAAAATTGGGCTTAGTTGTACAAGGTCTTTGTTTACGAAATAGCCAAATAGGCGAAATGTGCTAATAGCACATCGACTTAGTAAAATGACAAAATAAGCATTTAGCCAAATATTTATGAAGTGTCGGTTGCAAAACGCCGACATAATCCGACAAGGAAACAGTCACAGAGAGGTACTTTAATAGATAAAGAAACTTCACACCTCAGTATCTGGCCACTGTTTAGTTACAACCAAAGATTAAATAAAAAAAAGTAATCCATCTTTTGAATATGGTAGTAGAAAGAAGACTGATGTTATATTTGATAAAAAATGTAGAACAGAACTGCAAAAATTTGTTGAGCAAGAGTATAATTATAGAGTATCTAAACAAAATCGAAACTTTAAAAACATTAAAGGATTAGACAATTTTAAGTAAATAAGTAGGAGTAAATATAAAACGATTACTTCTTTGCCTAGTTTCGTTACAATAAAAAGTTTATGTTTAAAATAAGATAGTTATGAAAGAATACATGAATTATTAATATTTTGTGGTTTTGCTCGCATACGACAACATACAATGCGTTTGTCTAAATTACCCGCGTTGGATACAAAAGTCGAAAGGGTAATTCAAAATAACATTATTGTAGGTAGTTCAAGATTTCAAGTAGCCTTAGATGTCGTTCTTCAGTTATCGAGCTGTTGTTTAGTCAAATTTCGTCAAAAACAGGATAATAGTAGAGTTGGAATAAAGTGCTGCTTCATGTAAACCACTGCTTTGTACATATCGCACCTTTGGTAGAACAAGGGCACAATTGCCCCTTTAGTCACATGGTACATTGCGCCCTTTGTTCTAGCGGACAAGGCCATAATTGCCCCTTTAGTCACATTGTATATTTTGCCCTTGTTCTACCGAAGGTGCGATATATTCAATTCATTATCTGTTATAACTTGGACGTTGTGCGATCACGACGTTTTGCTACCTAGACACTTTTAATCCAAGACATTGTAACATAGACATTGTAACATCTAGACAAAATACCTAATGTGTCATTTTACGACCAAGGCATAATGCAATATGGCCTAAAACCTACTTAGTTGTTGTACAACAATGGCTGTTTGCTATAATATGACAATCGTGCAACCGGGCTTCATAGGCTCTAAAGAGTAGTTATAGATGATGTTATATTTCAGGAAAATACAATTAAAATTGTATCGTAATATGTACGTAGTAAAGTTCAATTTCAGCTTATAGTAATGTGGTAAATATATAGCCACTGCCTTAGGGTTAAAGATGGTTGCAATGCACGGTTTTCTTGTTGAGTAGTTGTAGCACTCTGTAGTGATTTCAATCCACTTTTTATTTTAACGTAAAAGAATTGCGTTAACTTAAAGGTTTTGGTTATGAAGCTGGTGAATTGAAAACACTAACCCACCCACTAAACACAGAATGGCTATAGAGTGCCTCTCCACCAGGCTGTGTTGCTATCGATACGTTTGATATCCACCAATCATATTAGCCGGTATTAGGCAATCACAATCGGTAGATTCTCTGAAAGGGAAATTAAAAAAGTTCTGGCTTGACTCTATCTCCTAGTTTATGTAAGTTTAAGTATGTTTATTGATGTTGTATTGTTGTTGAATTATAAACTAGTCTTTTTAGAATTGTTTGGTATTTCTGTAGCTCTGTCTACCCCACTTTGGGAATATAGGCGTAATTTTATGTGTGTATTGATGTATAATTATATATCATTCTATCTATTTATTTGAATGTATTTATTGTTTTGTTTTTTCCGTGTGGTTGCCGGGTTAGAATAGTGCCAATCCATGTCTTCCCGTGGATGTCGTAAGAGGCGACTAAGGGAACAAGGGCTTGTAGTACTGTTAGGCAATGGCCTTGCAACCTGTCACTAATACACTGGTAAACATCTTAGCCTGATTGTGCAAAATGTGGTTACAGAATTATCAAAAAGTTTTTTAGAGTTGTTGGTAATTTTGTAGCTCTGCCTACCCCACTCTGGGAATAAAGGCGTGACTTTATGTATGTATGTATGTTGAATGTATTAGTTTTGTTTTTTATTTTCTGATTTTTTTATTGGTCTTTTTGGTTAGTTTTTGTTTTTTGGGTGCTCCAAATAAATTTGTACACCTGTTTAATCAATGCACAACCTTTCACTTTTCTCAATCTCTCGAGGGTTAGCTGGAAGAGATCCCTTAAAGGGATAGGTTCGCCTTCGTACATCTTTTTATTATTATTTATCGTATTGTTTTGGTTTTTCTTTTGTACAATTAAGTGTTTACATACATACATACATACGTACATATTCATTGGTCCACATAGCATAGCACTGGTGGAAACTGGTAGCTTTCATATCCTCGCAGCATAACGGCATAGCACATCTCTGGTGGAAAGGCAACCATATGCCTTGTCCTTATCGGTCATTGTGAAATTTCTATCTGACGGAATGTGACAAAGCATACGTTAACTAAAATAGTTATTCTTCATTGCACGTTTATTTTTCTGCATGGTACAATATATCTATACTTTCTTGTGCATGTTTTGGTGTGATTATGCCGTGTAGTAACTAAGTTTAAACATCGAAATTTCTAGAGGAAACACAAGTAAGTTCATCTGAAAATAATACAAGTAAATCTAGTCTCACGCATCAATAATAAAGCGTACGAATGATACCCATCCAAGAACGTCCATACTGATCACAAAATATAGCCCCATTATTAAACTGCGGTGGTAGGACCTTGTGCAGGGTCCGTCAGGATCGCTACCACCATCTTATCCATTAACCTACCGCCAAACAGCAGTGTTCGCATTGTTGTGTTCCGGTTTGGGGATAAGACAGCCGGTGAAATAACTAGCATAGAGGCATTCCATCTTAGTCGTCAGGGTTGGCAACGCATTTGCAGTCTTGTGAATGCGAATGTCTATGGGTCTCAGTTTCCAGTTAACATCAGGTGGCCTGTGTGCTCGTTTGTCTTCTCAACGCCATAAAAATAGAACCCAGCGATGGTTCAAACCTGGGGATCGTGCATGCCGGTGGCCAAGCGCGAGGGTCAACTCCGGCGCCTGTTGATGGAAGACCACAGTCTGGATGGAGCCGACTATTGGAAGCTGCTCATGACGCACCGGCGCGTCAATCACCTTTCCTTTCCTCATCTAGATCACTTTACGCATTAATAAGACTTGTCGCTTTTGAAGTGGCTTAATAAAGGCTCTCTAAATGGAAGGACCTCCCAAATCATCCTTATTTGGCGCAGTCCATATTGACTTCGCCTGCTTAAAGTCTTTAGTTGACGTATCGCGAGCATTGCGTCCCACACTACGTTTGTCTTAACGTGATCTTCATTCCAACACGTTTTGTTCATTGGCTACGAGCTGTTCCACGTGACTACGTCTGTGAAGAAGTCGTTGAACACTATTCCCCCAGGAACCATCATTTTTTTTTAGACAGAGTTACCTTCACATTTATAATATTAGTATGGATCTATCTGTAATAAATTTTAACTATTTACAGATTAGATTACATTACGAACCTATCTATAAACAAAAATGACCAGTTTCGAGAGTCCCATACTAGTTCATTGACTGTACCCTGGGATTTAAAGCTGGAGATCGTGCATCAATTCGACAAGCGTGAGGCCCAGTTCCGGCGCCTGCTGATGGAAGACCGCGGGCTGGACGGAGCCGCCAACTACCTGGAGCTCCTCATGGAGACGCACCGGCGCGTCAAAGACCTCATATAGATCGTACGTGGTGTGCGAAGCGGGGCTTACGGTACTGTGGGCTTACATGATCCCAGCTAGGATAAGGTTACGGTGGTGGGATTTTGACAAGTTCAAGCAAGAAGAAATAGGTACAGTATAATAGTTCGGCTAGTTTAAGCGCGACAGGATTCTTTAGTAACTACCTTAAATATCGGTAATAGCAAATTATACGCAAAGGAGATTTTCTTTTATTTTTTAAATTTTTGCAATCGAACTGGTCGTATATGACAAAACAGTACAGTCGTGTTTTATGATACAGATTGAAAGGGCCATTGATAGTGACTTTCGAGTGCTCGAAATCAATGTCGAGTGATAGAAAATAACAGCGCACGAAAATTGTCACGACTATTTTCGCATTAACCCATTATCCCAAAACGTACTATGAAATGAAACGTTTAGCCCGCCAAGGTTCTTTGTCTATGATAGGTATTAGAAGTTTGTTTAAAATTAAACATAATTATGTGGTTTGAGTTTGCTTATCAGACGTCAAACCAATTTCTCTAATAATAGAATTGAAAACGAATGGTGTTGACCACTTCTTCGTCGACCACGTCTTTGATCACATTCGAGTGAAACTTTCGAGCGCTCGAAAGTTAAAAATTGCCCCCTTGCAAATTATACTTTCTAATATTATGATTTTTAATATACGACTAACAATAACGCGGTGGCACAAGTGTCGTCGAGGCGTCAGCGCGATGGAGCGGGGGCGTGGTCCCCGCGGGTCGGGTTCACGCGCCCTTATCGGACTATACTCCATATGAAAGTCTTTACGGGAAGCGGAAAGAGCAAACATACTCAACTGATGTTATTTAGCTGGGTACGAATCTGAGGCATGCTCGCCCCGCGCGGCAAGCTGCTCGCGAACCAAATTGTTCGCCGCGAGCCGACATTTCAAAATGGCGTCGGACGCAGTGACAGCCGCGGCTGCGTTTATCATAATTCACCAAAATATTAACAAAAAAAAGAAGCAATCGCCTCGGTGGTGGAACGGCTCAGCAACTTTATCAAATTTGTCCGCGCCTCGCCCACACACAAGTTAGAACTTGTCGTTCTGCCCGCGGCTTGCTCGGATACACAGCCAAATTACGCGAGGCACGCACACCGAGGCGCCTTTGAGCACGGTCAAAAGACCGACTCTCGACGGCTCGCCGCGCGCCGCCCGCTGCTCGCGCACAGCGCGTGAGCGCGTACGAATTTGAGCAAAATAGGTGAGCCGTGCGTGCCTCAACCTAACGCTACTCTAATTCGTACCTACCGTTACATTCCTCAACCCTCATTCATCAACATAACATGGTGGTGGTTGTGCTTGGGTAATGGACTCCTAAGATTTTGGCTTGGCACTTGCTTGGCTTACCTTTTTTGGATTAGCGGAGTTTTTTATAGGTTTTGCGTGCAGGTAATTTTGAGTGTGGATTCGACTAAGTTTGTTACAAAAAAATTGTGTTGACTTCAGGTGTTGACGGTGAAGTTAGATTTTATTGTGTGATAAATAGTGATAATTATTTATAAATGTGTTTTTTCTAATTTTATTTATATATAATATTACGTTTGTTTATAACTTATGACTATAGAACGACCCTAAGTATAAGAGTGTTTTTTAACTCAAGTGAATAGGAGCGAAAATATAAATATTGTTCGAGAAATTTCACTTGCAATTTTCTCCGCTTGAGTACGAAAGCTACTCGTGATCGAAAGGTACCGAGTTCGAACCCTCCCGGTCACCAATTAGTTTCTCTAACCTAACTACATTACTCGAGGCTCTTACAGTGAAGGTAAAACATCAAACAGCTGAGTGTGTAAGAGTGGAATTTTTTTGAGCTCGTTTTATTGTCGTAATATATTATATTAACGATACCAAATCATATGTAAAAATTTGTGCACTGATCTAAAAATTATCCTGTATAACTTTATCGTTGTCTAGAGCTTAGTTTGGGACTAGGTCAATTTGTGTGACATTGTCCGGTGATTTTTATTTATTTATTTATAGTTATCTGCGAAGAGCAAATGGTCAAAATCCGGCCAATGGCTTCTGAGAACTATGAACTATAAATACATACGCACACATTTATATTCACCCGAAAATCATTACTCCTGGGCTGTACTAGCATAGACAGAGGCATTTCGCCTTACTTCTTGGGGTTGACATCGCATTTTAAGTCTTAGTATTGCAGTCTTGTGATAGCACCCAGAATGAAAATGTGTACCACCTGGAGGGTTATCATTTTACGGCGAGAGCAAAGTCAAAGTCAAAGTGATTTATTCGTAAACATAGGCAAGACTGGTTGCAGTGGTAGAGAGAGACACTGTTATGACTGTTTGTCCAGTAACGTACGCAAATCACTAAAATAAATGCATAATTCACACAAACAAAACGTAATGAATTAATAATATTACATTTAAAACGTTCTGCAACGTAAAAGTTTTAAAAATACTATTAAGAAATTGTCATTTAAGAATTCTGTTGAGGAATAATAAAATTTAAATATTAATAAATAAAAAGGAAAGCTATAGCAGTTATATAGCTCTGTTATTTTCACTCAGCGTAAACTGAACTGCATAGCTGTGTCATAATAACCAGTTCTGGGCGGGAATTCTACACGGTAATAACGATATCGTCTTTGACGTGTTTCCGTATTTTCAACGTTTGGATAGAGGCCTGTCTTCTCGTCCTCTTACCATAGACGATGGTGCTAATGGCATGTTGTTGTTCCAGCTAACCGTGATGCGGCAGCACGACAAGCTAGAGACCGTGCTGCGGCACTTCCTGGTCGAGGACCGCGGCGTCGACGGCTCCACCTCCTACGTGGACTTCCTCTGCCACATCCACAAGGAGATCCGGACGTTGCTATAGCATTTGTACTACTACTAGACGCGAGGGATCCCGTGCCGGTGACGTTCATTTTATAATAAGTAGACCCCGGATTTGTGACAATGACGTCACAATAGGGTAGTTTGGGGAGTAGATGGAACGGTGTTAATTAATAACTATTTTAACTGAATAATTTTTATTAACTATGCATTCACGACAAGAAAAATATAACCGCAAGTCATTCATTAATTCTGCACAAAAGAGGACGATTATAATTATATGAAAAGTTAAGATTTGTATTGAAAAAAAAAGACGGATTTGCCGCTTTGCGTAACGTTAACAATCTTAACGCAGGTCCAGAAATACAAATTAATCCAAGCAACCGTAACAAATCCTGCTTTGATAACCGCAAGCTTTTCAAATATGCACCAATCACATCTGTCGAAGTGGAAAGAAGCTTTTCCTTTTTGAAGTGGGTCTATTCTGCTAGAAGACGTAGCTTAACAGCTAGTCATTTAGACCAACTTTTGATCTGTTACGGAGAGTCGGTTAACGAAAGGACAACGTTGATAACTTAATCGATTGACTTATAGGTAATATGTATCGTGGATGCCTAATAATGAAATTTTAATTCCATAGAACACCAATAGACTAGGTTGCCGTATTAATTGACACCGTTCCATATACTCCCCAAATTACCCTATTGTGACGTCACTGGCCACAAAGATCCGGGGTCAATAAGAGGCTGTTATGACATTTTCATTCGACTGTACGTGTTTGAAAAACCTTTTCGCATCATGCCATGGTCGACAGCGTAAAATAGACCCAAGTGTCTTTGAGGAAGGTTGACATTAGATATGGTATCTAGCCGTCACGGTCAGTCGTTAGTGATACATTAAACTTGATCATATATCCTTGCGACTGTTAAACGTGAAAACACGACTAGAAACACAATCCTGGATTAATTTATTTTGCTAACCTCTCGCATGTTTTTGGTTGAATCTTCGAAACCCTGCGATATTTAACGGTGATTTTTGATTCAATAGTTAAGTATTTATAACTTCTTAATCCTGGTAAACCAGATTTTCGATAAATGTTGTGGTTTTAAAGTAAACAGTAATTATTTAAATTTGACGCTGCCACCAAGGCGCGCTCAATCGCCATCTCACGTTCTTTGCGCGGAGGCACATAAATCCATCCCTTTTGGCAGCATATGGAGGAGAAAAATAAATGTCAGGATTAACTCGGACTTTTTGAGACTAGGCCTTTTGCTAAAGTAACGTTTTGCGAAAGGGTCTTTTTACAAAAGGGACTTTTTGCGAAAATGATGCTTTGAAAAAGGGATGGTTTGAGAAGGGGTTTTTAGGCATAAGGAACGTTTTGCGAAAGGGATTTTTTTGTACGGGAAAGGTACTATAAATCACCCTAATAGTACTGTAACCTAGTTAAACATGATATAAAATGATAGTGTCACACCGGTTATAGACTCGACAGAGTCAACATAATATGTAGTCGATTTGTGAATTGAATAGACTACGAATCCAATGTTTTCCGTAGATTTAAATGAATAATTCCTAGTAAAATGAACTATGAACTGCCGGCAATAGGGACTAAAATAGCTAATAGCTACCTCGCGTATGTGACATTATGAACGAAGTATGATATGAAATGTATATCTAAATAAGCCATGGAATGACTTGGTTCTATTAAAAGCTCATATTTGCAATAAAGTTATTAATTATATGGACGCATTTACCGCCCATCGTTATTTTTTATTATTTACGACGCACGTGCGTCATGGGCGGTGGGTGCGTCAAGTCGTTGATGTGACTTATCTATATTATATTATTGTTGTATTGAAATTATATGCAACATTATGCCACTGCCTCTTTCTATGAAACAACCTTTTTAATGTTATATTTGATTTTTTAATAATTCATGATTGATTTGGTTTAACGAAAGTTGACACGAATGAGATATAAGAAAACGAACACTAATGTTGTTTATAGGGTTTCGTCAAGGAACCCTCATAGTTTTGCCAGCGCAATCTATTTGTCTGTCCGTCCGTTCATACGTTACATTCGTTATATAAAAAGACTATTAAGTCGTTAGTAATTAGATTTGTATCGCATATCGGTAACTCATTCGTTAATTTTATGTAAGCTCATGTAAAATTACATATAATCCCTGCTTAAAAAAATTGAAAAGTTCGTTCCACAAGGCACAGAATAAAAACTAAAGGCATGGAAGGAGAGCTAAAATAAAAGGCAACGCTAGGCAAGTGTGCCAAAAAGAGACAGTTCTATAAGGTAAAATGTCATGGTCGTACATTGTTGATGCCGCACACTGTTGCATATGTAATCTACGACCATGGTGTCCAGTTGGTGTGTACGGCTAGTTTTAGCAGGAACTGTACTCTATACTCTTTCCTTTTTTAACTTATTGAACATTCATATTTAAATGTTTGAGACAGGTATAAGGTTTTAAGACTAATTCTATGCCTATAGTTCTTATTCTATTAGCACAAGGTACAGAAGTTACTCTTCATTGCAAAACTCTCTTTAGCTTGCTTTCTGACTATCGTATAACATGTATTCATTCAATATTACGACTTTTGTTTAAAGGAAGGAAATGTCATTGTTTTTGTCTTAAATAGCTGTACATTATTACTTATAATTGTGTTAAAGTGAGAGTAGTTTGAATTTAGTATATCAATAGCTGCGATAACCTCGTGAGACCCGATGTGCTATATAGAGTACACAAAGCAATTTAGTTTGAACTTTATTTCAGTGAGCAAAAAGTTCATTTTTAATTATTTCAAAATAAAAAGTGGCATTTGAGAGCAAAGTTAATTGAACTTTATTCCCTTGCTGCTAGATTCAAATTCCCATTTACAAGCATCTTCCTGTTTGTAATGTGGTTGGCGTCACTTATTTTTTGACCGTACCTCGTAATAATAATCATGAAAATAATAATTATAGGTTATACCGAGTGTTGTCTCTAATATATTGAGATATCGTTTCTACTCTATAAATGTAGCAACATTTGTTCTACAACTTTAAAAAAAATATGTTATTTGTAATTTGGGATTTTTTCGAACAAACTAAATAGCATTTTCAATGCACTCCATCAGTAGTTGACATCTACTGTCAGCCTACAAACTTCGTAGTTTTCGCAATACATTGCTTGCTTAGAAAATCTATATTCATCAATATTTAGTTAAGAATAAGATATTTTCAAAAGATGTAGAATAAATGTTACGTTTGTGGTGTGGAAACGATCGCTCAATTTATTGCTCCTATTACAGGCAACACCCGGTAATTAATTATAACAGCATTGTGGGAGATTTTATTTCGTTAATTTGAACCAAGTCCCTGGTTTGTTAGCACACAGCGGACGTTAAGAACGATATAGTATTTATGAAACAAAATGTATTTTTATACTTTTGTCTTAGCCCGTTGTAGTAAGTAGGGTTTTGTATTATATTCCATGTCTGTCTCGTTTAATTAGAAAATATAATCGTTTATGAATACTGTATGGGAGTGTAAATAACATTAATAAAATAATTGGCATTGTTTGTTATTGTTTTAATTATAGCGATCGATAAAAGTAAGTCAGTTAACACTTTATAATACATTACTAAAATGTTAAAATTACAGAAATAGAACTTATCTCTTTAACGGATCTCAAAAAAAAAAATGTAGCAAACAATAGACGAATACTAGAGTACAAAATATGTTTGAGAGGAAACAATTGAAACCAATAACGTACCTATAATTTTCAATCTATCTGAACAAGTAATTTATAGAAAAGTAGTCTTTATTCTTCATGGAACATGAGTGCTTTTCCTACTAATAAATTAGATACGATACGAGGTTGAGATAGTAAAGGGACGACATATTTGTCTAAAGCAACACGGAAAATATATATAAAAAAGAATGTTAAAAGAAAGAATTTTGGAAGGCCCATTCCATTGAGTTGCCGAGTCATCGTCTGTCATGTAAGTAAAGTATTTAGAATTGGCCAGGCGGACGCCATAGTTTCATCAATAGCCTAGTTCACCATTCCATATCATTTCATGAATATATCCTATTATTAACGTTCCCATCCTTCTTAAATAGTCTAAAGCTGGGTACGAATTTGAGCGGCTCAGCCTGAGGCATGCTCGCCCTGCTCGGCGAGCTGCTCGCGAGCCATATTGTTGCACATAAACATGCGCGGGTGAGGCAGCGTGCTTGTCGCGAGCCGTAATTTTAAAATGGCGTCGGACACGATGACAGCCGCGGCTGCGTTTATAATAATTAATAATTCAACAAATTATTAACAAAAAGAAGAAGAACGCCTCGGTGGTAGAATGGCTCAGTAACTTTATCAAATTTGTACGCGCCTCGCCCACAGACAATTTAGAACTTGCCGTTCTGCCCGCGGAACGCTCGGATACACGTCCAATTTACGCGAGGCACGCACACAGGTGCCTTTGAGCACGGTCAAAAGACCGACTCTCGGCGGCTCGCCGCGCGCCGCTCGCGTGAGCGAGTAGGAGTTTGAGCAAAATAGGTGAGCCGTGCGTGCCTCAACCCGAGGCCGCTCTAATTCGTACCTACCTTTACACTAACCGGTGGACCGTTGGAGCATACTTCATTAGTGTGAACTCAGGAACAATCGCCGGTTGGTGTCCATCACTTTGCAAAAAGTGGTCTGAAGGGCCTCTGCGTGTTGGCTTCGGCTTCATGTACGCCTTCCAAAGGTCCGGGACTCCCAGAGTCCCGTATTTTCGTAAAGATATACAAATAAAATAACATAATAAGTAGTTTATTTATTTACTAACCAACTTATATTTACAGTCACACCCACATATACAAGATATAATATAGGTTACATAGTTATTTGTTTGTAGGTTGTAATTTATCGATAGTTTCACCCGAGTTGAACTCTCTACTTTTCGATTTAATTGGTCATAATTGTAATATTACAAACATTTCGAGTATGAACAATACTTGCGATCATCACACAAGTATCTGCCCTTACCTGGATTTGAACCCGGGACTGCTAGCTTCGAAGGCAGGGTCACTACCAAATAGGCAAACGTGTCGTTCTAAATTTTTATAACAAAATAAATAAAAATTAACTTGTGTGTTTGATTTTATGCTATAATCTATACTTACCTAATCTCTGTAACCTCAGTAAAATTAGTTAAAGTTGCTTAATTAGACTGCTGTCAACAGAACCCTAGTGCACAAATATTTAATTCTCAAATGGTACTAAAAATACTATAATTACAAACATAAAATTGACAATCATAATATAAGCCACACTTAACTTTCACTTGTGCAAAATGTGGTTACAGAATTACCAACAACTCTTTTTGTAGTTGTTGAAATTTCTGGTAGCTCTGCCTACCCCACTCTGGGAATGAAGGCGTGATGGTATGTATGTATGTATGTAACTTTCACTTAACAATACAACACAGTGACTTTCTTCGCTAATGTTTAATGTTTATTACGAAAAATTCCTTATGTGTAAGTCTTATTTTACAATTGTGTATTTATCTTTCAATCATAGATTTATTCTCGTCGGCATTAGCGATCAAATCACCAGCGCGTCTAATTTTCGGACTCTTGCCTCTGAAGTAGTCTCCCACATCGTGCAAGGACCGATTCTTAGTCTCCGGCAACTCGAAGTACAGATATAATAAACATAGTAGCATCCCACAGCCGTAAGTGAGCAACATCCCGTGAGTCCCCACCCGGTGCTCTAGCCACGGCATTATACTTAAAACCAATACCATACTTAACGAACACATAATACCATCCACAACAGACCCAAGAGCTCTAAACTCCAAGGGAAACATCTCTCCCATTAACACATAAGAGACAGGGAAGACGCCTAAATTCACGAAAAAGTAATACAAAGCGAAGAGACTTAGGGTTGACCATGTGACGAGATCACTGGACTGTGAGGTCCTCATGTAGAGCATGGCGGAACAGGCTGCAAGCAAACCAAAGCTGGGAAAACCAGTGCCAAAAAGCAAGCGCCTTCTGTTGCAGACTTTCAGCAGATATAGGCTGATCAATGATGCTACCACGGAGATCACGTCAGCGATGATCATGTATTGGAACCCTTTAGAGTGATCTCCGCTGATCTCGGCAGCTAGGTGCACTGAATACGAGGCTATGAACTGTCTGCCACCCATACTAGGCACCAGAACAGCGAAATTCAGGATTCCAATTGGCCTCCACAGCACTTTCGACTTTAAATTCATCCAAAAAAAAGATCTTTTGTATTGATGTTTATATTGACGCCTTTCCTTTTCAGTTTCTATCATCTGATGTAGTTCCCTCTCTCCCTCTGCGGTGTAACCTCTCAGTGAGTAGAAAACAGTCTCTGCTTCTGCGTACCGGCCTCTGGATACTAGCCAATCGGGAGTATTCGGCCAGAACAGAGTGGTGAGTAACGCCAAACTTGGCGGCACAGCGCCTACTAAAGCCAAGTTCTGCCAGTCAAAGAAGAATGACATGGCATGCATTATAAACACGCCGAAAACACCAAATAAAGGTTTCATTCCTAGCAAAATAGACCTTGTTTTTGGAGCTGAAAATTCGCCGAGGCAAACGCTAATAAAATAAACTGCTCCTAAGCATAAACCTTGCAGGAATCTACCTGCTAGCAGCATAGATACTGAGCTGTAAGTAGCTGAGAAGTAGGTGAGGAGCCAGCCGAGGATCATGGGAGCAGAGATGCAGATGTTAGCGATCTTCCTCCCGGTGAAGTGCATCAGGGGCCCGAGCAGGACTATCGGGATGAGTCCAGATATCCCAGGCATGGAAGCTGTGAAATAAACAATAATTTTAAGCTAATAATTACCAAAAGGAAGGTTTAGATGAGGCGTTTTCTACGCGATTCGATTAGTTCCTGTTAACCCGTAATGGCGTGTCCTCGTGCGTTCTTAGACGTAATAGTCTTTGCAAAATATGTACCTATAGCTTGGCTAGTAAGAATTTGATGTGGTGACAAGTGGCTACCCCCACAGTAATAGCAGTTATTGGGTAAAAAATATATCATGATCAACAATACAAATACTTGATCCGTCATCTCCCTTTTACTACAGAATCTAGTATTTGTATCGCTAGACGCCATCCAAACCAGGGGCAACTTGTACAGTCAAAAGCATAAATATCTATAGAGCTATCGCGTCAAATGGATCTTATTGTGAGTGTTAATAGAGGCGTGTAGATATTTTTGACATCTTGGGAACGTGTATTTACATTTATGTCCCTGACTACGCGTCTACGAGCGGAAGTCTCTTGTCAATGCATATTGTTGAAAAGGGATTTCAGAAACAAAAACGAACACTGCACGGTTTCACATGTTATAGTCAGGTAACGGCCCGACATGTTTCGGACTCACTACGAGTCCTTCATCAGGGGCGCGCTCTCCCTCACACTGGCGAGCCGCTCTCCATGCAGCCCGCTCCGCGCGGCCCGTCAACGTGGGGGGTGTTGCTGGTAACTGCGTCGGCGTCGTTATGTTGCGAAGTACATCCGAACCCCCGTGTCCGAACGGCAGTAGGCACACCGAACTAACCGTGCCAACAAAATTACCACCACACGCAGTGCTTCTCACAGCAGGAACCACCGGCTTCCACGCTGGCGGCAACACCCAGCCATTGTCCTAGTTAAAATTAGAGCGTCGTCCAATCTCAATCGCCTCTTGTATCTTACGTGACACAAAGCCTTTCTCGCGTACTAGTACCCTTGCCTTGTGAAAAATAATAAAATGTGACGTACCAGTGTCAGTGTGCTCTGCCACCGCGGAATTATAAACATCCATCTTCACGCTACGAATGTGCTCCAGTAATCTCGTAGGAACATTACGACCGGTTTCTCCTATGTATGACTTGCCACAGTCAAGGGGAATCTCATATATGCCGGGGCTGCCAAGCTTAGGTCCTTAGGAGAGCGTAACATCTGCCGTACCTTGTTAAGGGGACGGAATATCGTCCTGATGCTAAACCTCCGGCGTAAAAGGTGTCCAATCGCATCCGTTATAAAATTGGTTAAAATGCAGGTTGATCAAAAGTCCTAAAAGGTGGCATTAACACGTTTTGCTCCAAAATATCGAGTTATTCATAGTTTTATTTGAAGTAATATTTTAAACAACGCGAGTACAACCCTGGAGACAAAAGATTGTAATATTGTGTAGGGAATAAGACCGGTTCAAATAATAAAGACATATCTGTATCCTGACACTTTACATTTTAAACCTACTGACTAAGAAGATAGGGTTGATAATTCTATGGACATTCAATGTAGTTCTAACTTTTTTGTATGTAATCGGCTTGCGGTTACGGACACAAAGAAAGATTTGTATTGTACACAAACAATGGCCTTTGTGTAGAAGATCGGCTCGCTAGAAATAATAAAGACTATACCCCTTATACTCCACGCCAGGCCACGGCAGGTACGAGGAGCCCTCTCCATCGTAGGGCGATGTTGTACCGTACCAGCACTCGCCACGCGCTGACTCTGCCTCCAGCCATACCCATTCTTTTCCACCACCTGTCTAACTAACCTGTGAGTAAACCGTGCAGTTTTCGTTTTTGTTTATGATAATGTCACACAAGTTTAAATTTTGTAAGAGATTTCCGCTTAAAATAATAGCTACAAGCTTTCGCGTAAAGGGCCACAGTATGACGCACATGAGAAAAAAAATATGTGTACACTGGGCAAAATTATATCGGATAACGCTCAGTTCCTTTGTGATATTTTCATTATTTTTTGGACATACAGTTTAAAAGATAAAGGGCACACAGTTCATGCAACTTTCTGAGCGATTATTTCCGAAAATATTTACTTTAATCAAAATAATTAAAAACCCTTTAAGTGTTTTAAAAGAACTGTCGAAACATTATTATGCTGAGTTAACAGCTGTCAAATCGGACCTCACACAGCGCGACTATTAAACGGTAATCCATCATTTTATCGAATTTCAATTCATATGGATATTTTAAACATTAATTAGGTACTTAGGTAAAATTACATTACACCTGAGACTACCAAAAAAAACTTACTCACGCGGCGAGAAACGCCTTACGATGAAATGAAAATTCTGTGTACATACATTCGTCGAAAGGTTTTTCGATAAAGTAATAGGTAACCTTATTAAACACAATAGGGTGCCACCAACCTATCCACGAGGCTGTTCCCTTGTCGATGGTGAAGCTACCAGGACCCTCCAGCGCTGGCAGCAGGGTCGCGGGGTAGGCCAGCACCGTGCCCAACGACAACATGTTCCAGTGGACCCCCGACGTGAAAATAGCCTGGAAAATTACACCATTATTTCAGCCATAAGCCACTGTACTCTTGCCATGTGACAGATACTGTACTCGCTAGGAGTAGGGCTTATTGCACCTAATTTTTATAACACCTAATTTACTAATTTAACTAAATTTCAAATTACCATGGGCTCAAACCCACCCGAATATCAATTTGCCTCATTCCTAAAATAAACAAAAGTCATAATGACTTTGACCTAAAACACCTCATGTCCGAAAAGCCTAAATATTGAAATGTACTTGTCCTTAAAATGCCGAATCACGAATACGACAAAATTTCAAAATAGCTTAAAGTGAAAACTCCAGAATGCCAAAATGACACAGTTTCAAAATGCCTAAATAGTTTGCAATCTTCATAATATTAGTACTTCAATGTGCTTAGCACTACGAGTAAAGGAGATAGTAAATCAAATTATACATGAAGGTTAACTAGCCTATTTAAAATTTAGGTATTTTGGTACCAGAGGGGCTATTGTCTAACGCACTCGCAATCGCAACCGGCTTCAAAGTGGAGCAATTGTTTTCATATTGTATGCAGACGAGCGTTCGATTTTCAAAATGAAAACGATCGTGATTGCGAGTGCGTTAGACAATAAGCCCTCTGGTTGTTTTGAACATACGGTATCTATATATATAAAACGCAAAGGTGACTGACTGATTGACTGACTGATCTATCAACGCACAGCCCAAACTACTGGACCGATCGGGCTGAAATTTGGCATGCTGATAGCCACTATGATGTAGGCATCCGCTAAGAAAGGATTTTGATAAATTCCACTCCTAAGGGGATAAAATAGGGGATGAAAGTTTGTATGAAACTTACGTAAATTCATTTGATCATAGTAGCTCCAATCTTCAATTTCAGTTCAATCAATCGAGAATTTTCGTAAGTTTCATACAAACTTTCATCCCCTATTTTATCCCCTTAGGGGTGGAATTTATCAAAATCCTTTCTTAGCGGATCTCTGTCAATTCTCAACTTGATTGATAGTTTGAGTCCCGGAAAAGAACATAGGATAGTTTGTATCCTGGAAAGTTGTACAGTTCCCGATGGAGTAGCGATAAACGACTTCTACGCGGACGGAGTCGCGGGCAAAAGCTAGTACTGAGATAAAGCTGTTAAGAAGTTGGTCCGTTATGTTATAAGAATAAGACATTTTAAAATTCAGCCGTATTCAAACTAAGGTGTCATGAGACAAAAAGTTAGGCATTCTGGGATTAAGGTATTTTGACACTAAATCCTTTTGAAATCTAGGAGTATTGGTAAATTAGGCATTATGCAAATTAGATGGAATAAGGCCTACTCCTCGCTCACTAGCGAGGAGTAGACTCACTAGTCTAATGCTCGGTCTCTCACAGTAGGTATTGAAGTACGACGGTATAGTTTTGAGAGGTTCAGAGCTTTCGACTCTATAGTGAGCACGGTCACTGTAACTCATGGTAAGGGTACGTCTTACCGCCGACGGTGAGCGAGAAGTGACTATAGCCAGCGATTAACAATTAATATATGCAACTCTTTTAATTGTTGGAGTTGGAGAGAGAGTTCTCGCCGGCGTGTGGATAATTTAATTGTTTCTTGTAGTTATTTAGTTTGAGTTCTAAACGAATTAGTTTACACCGCCTGCCATGAATTTGTGTCCTCAGCTATTTCTCTTACAGGTTGTCTGGAAGAGATCGCTATTTAGCGGTAAGACCGCCTGTTGTATACCTATGATTTAAATGTACTATTCCATGTTCTGTTTTTTTTCAACTATTCATGCATGTGTCTCTTTTACCGACATAGGAGCTATATCTTTTGTTCGTTTTTTGAGCGAGAAAATAGTCGATATTCCTCGCCCTCGGTGGGACTAGTGCCTAAGACGTGTACTAGGGTTGATTCTCTTAACACAGCTCTGCGTCGAACGCAAAGATGAACGTTTATCCGGCAAGTTTAAGTAGTCCCGTCGGAGAGTACAAAACACATTTAAGCGCGTGCCTTCTCAATTAGATAGCAGAGCTCGGTCGCCCACTCGAACGTTCGTTGCAGCGCTGTGTTAAGAGAATCACCTCCCAGCTGGGCATAGGCCTCCCCCAAGGTTTTCCACAACCTTAGCCGCGTTGCGTCTTCAGGTACGCGGATGCCACTTGAGAAATTTTAGTCCTCATTGGCCACCTGTTCTGCGAGCGATGTGCGAGTGAGCAATAAGCCTAGTTAATTCTTAGTACTTCAAATCTATTTTCAATTGCACAGTTCTAAAAATGAACAATATGCATGGTACCTGTTGGTCCCCACACTATACCTATGTTGCGATAGTGTGACACTATAGCAACATATAAATAGAACAGGTAGGGCCCCTATTCTACTAGGTTAAAACGATATGGTGCTTGAACCGTTTTCACATTGTTTTCAACTCGGCCGCCATTACAGTCAATTAACAACAAGAGTTATCAAAACGTTGACAATACGGAAACAACTAGCTGTAGAAAAAAAATTGCACTGTTCAAGTTCAATACCTATTCCCTAACGGCCGAACCCTATATTCAAACCGCGGACAGATAGCCTTACTTCGGATTAAAATTTGACACATTTTGTATGGGCAAATGTCAAAATTCAACCCGAAGTAAGCCTTATCTATCCGCGGTTTGAATATAGGGTTCGGCCGTTAACGACATTAAAGATGTTTTAAGACCTATCCAATTATACCTTAATAAAATTTAAATCAAAAAGAAAAACTTTTGCTTCATTTATGGCAAGTACCCGAAAAATAAACCACTGGTGCATGCGTAGCGTGTGCCGCTGTAGATGTGTTCATACTCCCGGTCCGTCCGTAGCGTGTGCCGTTGTAGATGTATTCATAATTCATACTCACACGGTGCGTGCGTAGCTTGTACCGCTGTAGGTGTATTTATACCCACTAGTCCGTCCGTAGCGTGTGCCGTTGTAGATGTATTCATAATTCATACTCACACGGTGCGTGCGTAGCTTGTACCGCTGTAGGTGTATTTAAACCCACTGGTGCGTACGGAGCGTGTGCCGTTGATGTATTTATACCCACTGGCGCTTGCGTAGCGTGCGCCTTTGTAGATGTATCTTATCCACTGATGAGTGCGTAGCGTGTGCCGTTGTAGATGTATTCATAATTAATACCCACACTGGTGCGTGCTTAGCGTGTACCGCTGTAGATGATTTAATACCCACTGGTCTGTATGTAGCGTGTGCCGTTGTAGATTTATTTCTACCCACTGGTACGTGCATAGCGTGTGCCGTTGTAGATGCATTTTACCTTTTGGTGCGTGCTCAGCGTGTACCGCTGTAGGTGTATTTATATCCAATGGTCCGTACGTAGCGTGTGCCGTTGTAGATGTATTAAACCTACAGGTGCGTACGTAGCATGTGCGGCTTAATACCTGTTTAAACCACGGTGGTACAGCCATCTCGGAATGTTGCAAAAAATACACTAACCGCCTACATATTATTATGATCATATACATTGTTAACTTTATATTTGCTACGTATGTATTGTTATGTGAATACATTGGGTAATTAGCATATGAAAACCGAATGTAGGTACATACGGAGTCCTTTATGTTTAGATGTAGACTTTTGTATAATAGAAGTGACGATATAATTATGAGCTGAAAAATAAAAAGACTATACCTGGCCCCTAATGTAAGCCTTATTTACAATTGTTATAAATTTTGTATTTTATGTGCATAACATCACGCCTTCATTTCCGGACTGGGGTAGGCAGAGCTATAGAAATACCAACAACTCTAAAGAGACCCGTTTATAATTCAGTAACCACATTTTGCACAATCAGGTCAAGAAGTTTACTAGTGTGTTAGTTACAGGTTGCAAGCCCATCGCCTAACAGTACTACAAGCCCTTATTCCCTTACGGACGAACCCTATATTCAAACCGCGGATAGATAAGGCTTATTTCGGGTTGAAATTTGACACTTGCCCATACAAAATGTGTCAAATTTTAATCCAAAGAAAGGCTATCTGTCCGCAGTTTGAATACAGAGTTCGGCCGTAAGTCGTCTCTTACGACATCCACGGAAAGACATAGAGTGGCACTATTCTAATCCGGCAACGGCACGCCAATTTTATGTAATTCTTAATTTTAAGTGATGAAAAATAATTGGCTATTAATATTCGAGCTATTTATGGGATTCGATCCCTAGAGAGTAGGACAGGAGCTGTTTGTTTCCAGCCAGTTTCACATAAGTCTAATTTCACCCCAGCGCGGCAAAAGATCTAGTAGGTACCTAACCGACTTCAAAAAAGGAGGTTATATGTTCCATTGTTTTTTTTTAATGTATGTTTACTGATTACTCCGTCAATTGTGGACCGATTTTAAATAATTTTTTTTGGTTTGATAGAGTATACTTCCTAGGTGGTCCCATTGTCACCAAATCTGAATCTGATGAGATCAGTGAAGAATTGAGGGAACTCCTCAAATATTGTAGGAAAACATATTACGATTTTAGTATTTTAGTAACAAATTTAGCATTTGCATTCAGAAAGTACTATTTGGGGAAGTGGAACTGATGATTAAGACCACAAATGGCTATCGGAACTCCTCAACGGAACCTATTTCAAGGGTGGCGATCAGATATCTCGATTAAAACAGTTAAGCGTCTACAACTAAGAATATTTGGTTGTTGAAATATGACTATGACTTTCTGGCGGCGTTGCTTGCGGCGCGCCTGAAACTTAAAGTTTCATATCAACTAGTAACTGGGACTACGGAACAGCGTATTATTTATAATCACTAAAAAGTATAAAATAAAATAAATGTTTTAAAAACAAAAAACCGCCTTCAAAAACGCAAAAAATAACTTCTTTTAAAATTGTAGGCACCCACCTAATATTTTCACCAAAAAGCCGACTTCAGTGGGACTAACCTATTAGGTAGGTTTATTAGAGATTTTAGTTATTTTAAAATTATTTTTTGCGTTTTTGAAGGTGCTTTTTTGTTTTTTAAAACATTAATAATGTACTGTATCCGCCTTTCCTAGCTCTATAGACGCGAGCGCAGGTGTCGGTGAGCGTAGCATGATTATGTTAATTACTTAATTACAGCTTGACGACAGAGTTCGCCGTGGCAGCTGTAGCCATAGCAAGTTTAAAGCTACTTCAAAAAAGGACAAAATTATCAATTCGACCATTTTTGTCTGTGTTTGATTACTCCGTCAATTGCGGATCGATTTTGAAAATTCTTTTTTTGTTTGATAGGTTTACTTCCGAGTAACAAGTATTGTTTGCAAGCAGAAAGTATCATTTGGTGAAGTGAAACTGATGATAAAGTGATGATAGGGTGGCGATAAGATATGTCGATTTAGATAGTAGAATAACTTGTGGCGCATCGCCTCGCCTCCAAGTCTGAATGTGATTTACGATTTCTGTAGTCATATGTTGTTGTCTACGTTATCTGTAGTAACACATATAAGAGACATGTTCAAACCTGTGCTGCGGTGATTTTCCACTTCTATTTTTAGGGTTCCGTAGCCAAATGGCAAAAAACGGAACCCTTATAGATTCGTCATGTCTGTCTGTCTGTCCGTCCGTATGTCACAGTCACTTTTTTCCGAAACTATAAGAACTACACTGTTGAAACTTGGTAAGTAGATGTCTGTGAACCGCATTAAGATTTCACACAAAAATAGAAAATAAAACATACATTTTGGGGGTTCCCCATACTTAGAACTGAAACTCAAAAATTTTTTTTTCATCAAACCCATACGTGTGGGGTATTTATGGATAGGTCTTCAATAATCATATTGAGGTTACTAACATATTTTTTTTCTAAACTGAACAGTTTGCGCGAGAGACACTTCCAAAGTGTTGAAATGTAACTACTAAAATAAGAGAATGATAGAACTAAAAAAAATATATGATGTACATTGCCATGCAAACTTCCACCGAAAATTGCTTTGAACGGGATCTAGTAAGTAGTTTTTTTTAATATGTCCTAAAAACATTGATCAAAGCTACAACGAACTTTTATTATTATTATTTTATTTTATTTATTTAATAAGTACAATATTAAAAATAAAATTACATACATTGCCCCACAAAACTGGACTAACAGTTTGACTGTGGGAGCGGCAGTCTCTAGGTAAGGCTTAAATTAATTAAATAGCAGAACTATGCTGTACACAGTGACAGTACGAAACATAAATAATATTATATAAGTAAATCTAGGTAATGCTTTTTCAATAGTCTCTTGAATTTATTCTTATTTTTCTCACGTCATGGCTTCAGGCAAACTATTGAGTAGGTATGGGATACGCTTTTTGAGAGTTCTGTCCCCAAAGTAATAATTCTAGGAACGAATAGTTTACCAGTGCCATAGCCTTGGTGTTATAGGTATGATCAGAGGGTTTTAATGAAGAATACTCTGGGTTATGTTCCAGACAGCCATGGTTATTAGTGGCAAGTAGATACTTATGTTTCATGCTTACAGGTAATATTCTACAGATTTTAAAAAGTTGTTGATAGTTACCTTTGTATTTGAGTTTAGTTTTTTCGTTAACAAGTAATTTTAAAAATCTAATTTGAATAGCTTCTAATTTATCAATATTGGTCTTTGTTGTGAGCCCAAAGCTGTCCAGAGCATAACCCAGTATGGAGTCTACCAATGACATATACAAACATCTTAGTGTGCTAATAGGAACTCTGAATCTTAAATGATAAAACTTACCCAGTAAAACTCTTAGTTTTTCATAAATAAAATTGACATGATATGACCAGGAAAAATGTTCATCTACTTTCATTCCGAGATAAGTGATACATTTAACTTTTTCTATAGGTTCACAGGCGCAGCTACACTTATTTAGGTGGAAACAAGGATAGGTATGAGCATATAGGTCTGGATGCGGATGAGTATTCTTGAATGGTAGATAGGGGGAGTGAATAATCAAGTACTTTGTTTTATCAGCGTTAAGGACTATCCCATTGTCATGAGACCACTTAACCACCGCGTCAATGTCTTGCTGTACCAAGTGGAAAGTTTCCTCAAGGTCCGTACCCGCGCGCATAGCACAGAGGTCATCCGCGAACATGTGAGCTGAGCAGTGCCGCAGCACCCCGCACAAGCTGTTGACGTGCATGAGGTAGCAGACAGGACCGCAACCGGAGCCCTGCGGCACCCCGCAGTCCACCGTACACTCACGACTATATGTGCTCCCAACTTTAACTTTGAACGAGCGTGAATATTAGCGCGTATATTATGTTACTTGCTGCTATGGGCGAGTCCGACTCGCACTTGGCCGCTTTTTTTCTAGAGAGGGTTTACTTACATAATTCGATTTCTAACGTCCTACATGATTATGTTATTGTTATTCGTAAACATGTGTACCATTAAAGTTCGTTCATGTCACTAGAGTCAATGTGTCTTGTTATTTTCTACTAAGTCTAACGACTCCTAACACTCCACGAAGAACGCCCATACGGACGTACAAACTACTTACCTATAACGAAGCACATTTGAATGATTTGTTTGGATGGAGAATTATCCTTTGGTTCTTATTCATTGAGAAGTGGGAGTTTAGTCAGATTATGAACTCTAACAAGTATAAAATTTAATTAATTATTAAAAAAACCCAAAAAAATATTTTTTTTAAATGGTCATAGGATAGGTCATTCAAACTGAACTTGGCACGCGACAATTTTTTTAAACAAGAGCCCGGGTGTGTTAGGTATACATATGTGTATATATTTATAGATAAAGAAATCTGTATTATCTTTATCTCCAGTCATTAAACGCTCGGAGGAAAAGAAACGCAAAACAAAACTTCAAATATTGTTTTATTCAAATGTAACAAAATTCTTAAATTACAATTATATAATAACAGGATCGGAATGACGATAGAATTTAACCTTAAAGCCACAGTCGACTGAAATGTTACATAGCCCAAACGCGGCAAAACAACGCCACTCAGAAGAAAGTATGAGCGAAGATTGTTTAGGTAAAAAATTATTATAAGCTGGTTTCTTCGGAAATTGCCGACTGGGGCGATATGGAAGTTAAGTTGAAGCATATAGTTCTTTACCCGCGAGAACTCGCCCCACCACTTTGCGCACATTGACACAATGTAATCGTGCAAACTATAAAGAAGCGATGCGGCGTGAACCGTGACTCAAAAACAATATACGAAATGGTTCGTATTATCTCAGTGGACCATTGTCGTGGACACGTTTTATTTTTGTAGATATCATTAAATCACACAATGAACGAAACATCCATACAGATTAGCAATGGTTAGTTTATTGTTTTGGTATGAAACACGAGTGACAAAACTGACAATACACTATTAGGTGCTGCTCGAATAACAGCGAGAAGCGGTGCTAACAGTATACTGTGCCTAGGTATCATTGTAAAACTTAAGTTCATTTCGCACTAGACATAAAATGTTTTCGGTTTTCCCGTTTCTTATCGTTGATTTCTTTCCAACAGCGCCATAAATACAAAAGCTTGATTTCTGTAAAGAAACAAAATGTTGACGTACAGGCAAACATTTACTAACCTGGGAATTCTACTCAGTAAAGCATAATTGTTCTTATTCTAATTTTAACTAATGGCTTTCACTTCTGTTAAGGTGTATTTGGCCAATGTCGAGTTATTTCTAGACACTCCCACGGACTTATTAGAGAAATAAGTCCGTGGATATCACACGTGAGGACAAACTGTTCGGTGATTTCTGTAAAGAAACAAAATGTTGACGTACAGGCAAACATTTACTAACCTGGGGATTCTACTCAGTAAAGCATAATTGTTCTTATTCTAATTTTAACTAATGGCTTTCACTTCTGTTAAGGTGTATTTGGCCAATGTCTAGTTATTTCTAGACACTCCCACGGACTTATTAGAGAAATAAGTCCGTGGATATCACACGCGAGAACAATTTATTGTTCGGTAAAAGAGTATTTACTCTTGTGGAGTAAACAGAAGCAGCAGCGTGGGTTTAGCTCCAATCGCTTCTGTCGTCCCTTTTGATATGTTATCTTATTGTTTATAATTTACTAGCGACCCGCCCTCGCTTCAATCCGGATTAAAGTATTATACATATAAACCTTCCTCTTCAATCACTCTATCTATTAAAAAAAACCGCATCAAAATCCGTTGCGTAGTTTTAAAGATTTAAGCATAGGTACATATAGGGACAGAAAAAGCGACTTTGTTTTATACTATGTAGTGATAATTCAGCCAACGTTACTGTCAAGTAAGTACAAGCTATCGCAACATTGACGAGCATATAAAAACCCCATATTGCTTTTTAGCGAATAGGCGAAATAGAAGCGCTGATAGTCTTCCCTTTAGGGCCCTCGCACATTAAGCCACTAGTGGCGACTACATTAGGTCGCGTTTCGTGGCGGCGACTGGTACCCTAACGTGCGGGACCCAAAATGTTTGGAAAAACGCGTCCGAAACTTGTGGCAGCCACTAGTCATTCTAATGTGGTCGCCACTAGTAGGTTAATGTGTGAGGGCCCTATGGCGTTGAGAAAGTAAAGGGACGATTTTTCAATCAACGGTGGTGCGGTGCGGCGAGTTGGGAGTGACCCTGCCTCCGAAGCCAGCGGTCCTGGGTTCAAATCCCGGTAAAGGCAGATATTTGTGTGATGAGCGCGAATATTTGTTTCTGAGTCTTGGATGTTTTCCATGTATTTCTCTATGTAAGTATGTTTATCGTTGTCTAGTACCCATAGTACAAGCCTAGAGCTTAGTTTGGGACTAGGTCAATTTGTGTGAGATTGTCCCCTGATATTTGTTTATTTTATTTTATTTTAACGTTATAATGTTTATTTTCGAATAACACTCGTAACATATCAGCTAGGTGAATGATCGCTGTCCTAAAAAAAATAGTTACTTACACTTTTACCCAAACCCCTTTGACTTACAAGAACACAGGAGTAGGGCTTTCCATCTAATTTGCGTAATGCCTAATTTACCAATACTCCTAGATTTCAAAAGGATTTAGTGTCAAAATACCTTAATCCCAGAATGCCTAACTTTTTGTCTCATGACACCTTAATTTGAATACGGCTGAATTTTAAAATGTCTTATTCTCATAATGGACCAACTTCTCAACAGCTTTATCTCAGTATACCGTATGTTCAGAACAACCAGGTACCAAAATACCTAAAATTTAAATAGGCTAGTTAACCTTCATGTATAATTTGATTTACTATCTCCTTTACTCGTAGTGCTAAGCACATTGAAGTACTAATATTATGAAGATTGCAAACTATTTAGGCATTTTGAAACTGTGTCATTTTGGCGTTCTGGAGTTTTCACTTTAAGCTATTTTGAAATTTTGTCGTATTCGTGATTCGGCATTTTAAGGACAAGTACATTTCAATATTTAGGCATTTCGGACATGAGGTGTTTTAGGTCAAAGTCATTATGACTTTTGTTTATTTTAGGAATGAGGCAAATTGATATTCGGGTAATGGTAATGCCCATGGTAATTTGAAATTTAGTTAAATTAGTAAATTAGGTGTTATAAAAATTAGGTGCAATAAGCCCTACTCGAACAAAGCAGCTTGTAAAAAAAAAATCACCCATCATCATCATCGGTGCCGCATTCCATCACATGCAGTTCACGCAGGTCCTATCACAGCGTCTCTTGCGCCGACAGGCCACAGCAGACAGCCATATCATTGATTGCAGTAGAAAGACCAGCAGCCGTATCAGCATTGCTAGGTCTTCATCTAACTCCGCTGCAACATGACGACTATTCCGGTCATTGAACGTGGGCTACCTAATTAGTTCACCTGAACATTTTAGCACACCTGATCTACTATTGACGAAGTATTTTGCCCCTTCGGGCCCTGTGAAGAACTAACATGACCAAACCTAACCTAAACTTACCTTCCTGTATTAAGTCTTCCTAAAATAAAAAAAAAACCTACCTATTAATTTTAACCAGTTTAGTCTCCATAATCCATAGAGGTGAACTAATTACGTGGGCCACAGGAAATGACCTGATTTTTCGCATACATTTCTGTAATTTCCACATCTTATCCAATAACCGTGTTCGCATTGTGTTCCGGTGTGGGGATAAGACAACCGGAAAAATTACAGAGAGACATCCCAACTTAGTCCTCAGGGTTGGCAACGCATTTGAGGTCTTAGGATTACAGTCTTAAGAGTCTTGAGAATTCAAATGTCTATGGGTCTCAGATTCCACTTACCATCAAGTGGCGTGAGTGCTTGAGTGCCTTCTCCTTATCATAAATAAACACCTATGGATGGACTACCTACGAGACAAGCGAAGGCTAAAGGTCATTTTAAAAAATCTGAGCAAATTTTCAATTCTCTTTCAATCGCAATTCTTGAAATGTCAATGTGGTGTCTCAATTGAAAGTGAAAAAAACAATTATTGTTAAGTCATGGTGGGCGAACTGATTACTTCAAATAAGAAATATACATAATAATTATAATGGTATACATAATGGTACGGAACCCTTTATGCGTGAGTCCGATTCGCACTTGGCCGGTTTATTTTTCATTCGCGTCCGATTTGGTCCATTAATTTAGGAGATACAATGCCGCACACAGATATGCAGACACATGTTTAACTTAAATATAACATCTTGCGTCGGGGATTAAAAAGGAAATGTAAACATGTCACCCTGCACAAGGCAACCAACCTCATTAGCTAATACCCTAGACATCGGATTACGCCGGTTACACCGCCGGACACAGCACCGCTTGCAGCCCTTGCCAAAGCAGCAGGCTTCCACCGCGAGCCACATGAACCCTTGCAGGAGGAAGATCAGCAGCTTCCGCAGCATTCTTAGTTTTTTCTTCTGCAATAAAACTTTCTAGGTTACTTGGGCCGGTTTTCCAAGAGCAAAAGAAAGTATCTCCTTACTTGATATAAATAAAATTCACTGCCATTGTGGTTCTAGAATCCACTGAGTCGCCATTATGTTAAAATATTTTTTTCGAATTCATAGTCAAAGTGTAAAAATAAAACATCATATTACATGTCATAATACTATACACTACGATACTATACGGAATTTTACCACAACGCACCACAACGATGACGAGTCGGAAAATTGTCGAGAATACAACATTAACTTATAATAATCGTTATCCTAAGCTTCAACACATTTTTTTTATAATGTAAAGCTGCTTTAAGAGAACTGTGAAGCAAAAAAAGCCATACAAAATGCGATAACGTTTGTCTCCCCTGAAACGTTGTCCGATTTTTAGGATTTTTGAATATCTTATAGATATTATGAGATACTATGTCTGTACGATTTCCTTTCCAAGAAAATATTTATTGGAATGAAAATAAAAACAAAAGCGAAAACCGATCGTGGATTTCAGATTAGATTTAGGGGTTGAGAAACTTTATCGCCCGGAGCAAAATTTGTATGGATTATTTTTGACAGCATCGCTTCACAATCCTCGTAATTAAGGTCTTCTGTCAAACAAAATTTAGGTTCATAGGCATATTCTCCTCCATAAGGTGGAATCTCAGACAAAACTCTCGCAGCAACAACCATATTACTATCGGGTTAGGCTACCTTTTGGCTTGTGAAGGCACTATACAACGTGTTACAAAATAATCCGTAAAAAAGAAATTACGAAAGTAGTGTCAACCCTAGCATACTGTATACCTAAGATACTGAACTGACGTTATTTAATAAGGGTTGACACTACTTTTGTAATTTCTTTTTTACGGATTATTTTGTAACACGTTGTATAAATGTATGACTATTTTACCTAACAATCAAAGTTAAGGTTTTTTTTATTTAGTCCGTAACTATGTGCACTTTTTTTGAAAACCACCTACATAGATCCTTATAAGCTTATAACACTTTTTGCGTCGGGGGTAACAAATAAGGTGGACCAGTCGTCCTGACCACGACCAACTTGCTCAGCTGCTGTTCCTCGCCACCGTCGCTGGATCAGGAAGGTTACGGTTACAATGGGGCCCGCAGCGCCCTCGACAGCGACCCCCGGAGCAGCAGCAACAGGCGTCCACCGCCAGCCACATGAACCCTTGCAGCAAAAACATCAGCAGCTCTGCCAGCATCTTCAGCCCCTGGTTCGACTCTTCTGCAAAAAAAAACCATGATTGAGCTGAGAGCAGAAGAGGTCGCTATGGTAATCCAACTAATATTATAAATGAAAAGTTCGTGTGTTCCTTCACGCTGCAACGGCTGTACGGATTTTGATGAAATTTGAAACGATTGTCACATTTCTCGAAATTCTTACTGCGGTACTGTGATTTGTGTTTCAACATTATACAATATTATTTACTTGCTGAAGGCCTTTCTAATTAACAACAAATAACCAAAACTCGATTGTTCTAACGCACTCGCAGATTCCTAGGTTCTGACAGAACAACAGCGCTGTGATTGCTGCGCAGTCGCAGCACAAGCTGAGTCAGACCCTTTTCATCCACACACATTGCTGGCTTCTTTTATCTACAATCACTATGAATTGGTGAAATTTATTCATTTTCCAACTTTTTTTGAGGTTTTTTTTGCTATATGTGTGCTGAATCTTTATTTTTTTTTTGTAATTTCATCATTTGCATAAATTATAGCTTCCTTATGCTACTAGTATTAATTACTACGCTCGTTTTATTATAGTGTCAGGTTATGTGAGTAATCTTCATTGCGTGTACAGTCAGCAGCAGAAGTAGCTACGCAACCGAAGAGCTCAAAATGATCTGCACTCGACTCTATTTTCAAGAGAATACGTCGTGTTTAGATCATTTCTAACATGTTATTCTGCTTAGCTACTTTTGATGCTGACTGTACACTCTTTAGTTAATTACAAATGCTAGCCAGTAGTCCTTAAGTAAAATTTAAATGGCGTGATTTAATTTGAACACAGTATTTAGGAGTTTGGTTAGTTGTAAAATATTGTCGCCTTTTGCGATATTGCGAAAACAAGATTAAGGAAGTATTTTAAATAAGAGATAATAACCATAGTTAAGCATACAAACAACTAAGGCGAAAAAAGTTCACTTGTGCTATAAAAAGTATACTTACAATTTTGTTTGGCATTCGACGCTCATCGGAAACGTTTCATAGAAAATGGCCCAATTTATGGACGTCACCAGCTTTAAAATGTTGTACAAAGTGTGCAAATCCCTAATAATTAAAACAAATCATTACTGGGACGAACCTGTACGGCAACAAGTAACTCAACCCAGTTGCTTTGGATCAAGCTGGCAACAAGCCTCGAGGTAGCGCCTGTACACTAATTTAATCAGTACCACGCCTACTTCCTCGGAGGTTTCGGCTGCAACAAGATATCCAATTATATGTATTTTTTGAGACACGCTTTTCTTAATGATTATATTTTAAAGCAGTCTTCATCTCTTCGAAAACAATCTAAAAAGTACCAAGCTCGTTAGGTCTGCGTTAAGTACAGCGTTACTTATTCCATGCTTAGGTACTGACTCCATCATCAGATACACAGACATCAAGGAGGCGAAGAGAAGGGATC
The DNA here is from genome assembly GCA_949316455.1 of Acleris holmiana. NCBI lineage: Eukaryota > Metazoa > Arthropoda > Insecta > Lepidoptera > Tortricidae > Acleris > Acleris holmiana. Next base: position 12,204,194 of record OX438786.1, on the reverse strand, counting down.
TGCGCCCGCGCTGATATGATGACCTATTGGGCAGCGTTGCGTGGATGGTGTTATTCTTTAGAGTAGCATTTCAAGCACTTCTTACAAGAATTTTTAATGATACCAAATTTAATATCAAAATCTTTAATAGTAAAGAGTGAAGTTAAAATTTATCACATCTGAAATAATACTATTTTTGGTCGTGCTGGTCGTATTCTATAATGAATTGACCTTTCTTGGTTAAACTATACAAAACTTGATGTAGTCGACCAAATTATATCCGCTTGATTTTGATTTTGATTTTTGATTAGCGAATTTTTACTAAAACTTTCCCCTTTTTCCCAATAGAAAACAGACTAGTAAATAATACTAGACTACTTATAAAGCTGCCATTGACTCGACTCCTTTGCTTCCAAAGACTATAGAATTCAGCGATAGATTTCATCTACTGATCTCCAAGCTTCGCTTCCAAGTTGGGTGACCGTGATAATTATGATTAGAGATTGGATATTTGGGAGTTCATACCTAAGGTTCGCCTAACTTACCTAAGGTTTACCTAAAGTACCGGTTTCTGGAATTTAATATTTAGGTAAAATTGTGGCAACAGGGGCTGCCTGATCCTTTACTTTTTGTCAGATATTATTTTGACAAAATCTAACCTAAAATAAAAAATACTGTAAGTACATTCAAGTAATTGCGAACAACCAATAATACCAGAGATCCAGTCAGCATCACCATTTAAATTAAGAGCAGAGCTCTTGCCTCAGGATTCCGGTAACCTTCGGGGAGGGAAGATGGCCGATTGAAAAATGCCCGGCTTTTACTTTTGATTTATTCTGTTTACTGATTTACTCTATTCACTTGACATTGGCGAAATCACTATGTGGACCGCCATTTAATAAAAAAGAAGAAGAAGAAGAGCTCTTGCCGGTGGAGTAATTGCCACTTTCATATGTTCTCTGCCAACTTTTTCACCATCTGATACGACACTTGGTTTCATTTGCCGTCCATCTAATCCTTTCCATTCTTCGCCAACACCACATCTCAAACGCTTCCAATCTTTCTCTATCTCTGTTAGTGTCCAAGTCTCGCTACCGTACAACACAATTCTCCAGATGAAGACTATAATTAACCGTTATATAGCTTTCTTGAAACTTTAGCTTTCAGCCGGTGCTTCTTGTTACTGAAGGCTTTTTAGCAATGGGTATCCTTTTAACAATATCTACGGTATTCAATCGAAATAAATCAATAGTTCACCTGGTTGCAGTAATCACTCCATATTATGTCCTCTCGTAAACTTTAGATAAATTATCTCCCAAATATCTGATCTCTGATGATAATAGGGAACACGCATGAAAAATCGAATTGAGTTTCATTGATACAATTAGGAGAAATTGTAAGAAAAGCATTATTAAATGCAAAATACTAAGTTAGGACCCGTTTATAAAGATTTTATATAGAATTAAAAAATAGTAAAATTTTAAAACTTCTAGTTTTGTATTGATTTTTTCAGCATGCGCATTTTATTTATGTAATATTTTAATTCAATGATTTTGGCTTAAACATAATAATTTAAAATATAGAAATAAATTCAAATTTCTTTATAACGTCCGTATATTTTAAACATGAAAAAACAGCTGTGATGTCATTCCTGTCGTCGATATTATGCAGGGGTTCTGAACTATGACTTTTTAAAGCTCTATATATTATGTATGAAAAAATAACACGCCAATTGTTTCGCGTATACAGGGCTGGAATTCAACATGGTAATAACGATATCGTCTTCGTCGTGCATCCGTATTGTCAACGTTGTGATAACTTTTATGTCATTTACAATAATGGCGACTGTGAAATAAACGATTCTAGGCCCTGTTCTCATTCTCTTTCATAGCACTTTCCAGAGAGAGTAAGAAATAAAATTATGCATTTTCCCTATTCATCGTGTACTGACCGGTTTCGGTTCAAGAATCTCAATAATGGGTCCCCGGTAGGTGCAGGGTAGGCAGTAGCGCGGCTCGCGCCGACGTCGGCAGGCGGTCACAGTGACCAGAAGAACTTCCAGCAGGATCACCAGCAGTTCCGTGAAGATCATCGTAGTAGCTGTTCCTGAGAAGGCCAAACGGCGGGTTCGCTCACCAAGTTTTTTTAATGATAAGTAGAAGGCACACGAGCACTCAGGCCACCTGATGGTAAGTGGAATCAGAGACCCATAGACATTTTAATTCTCAAGACTATGACTCTAAGACCTTAAATGCGTTGCCAACCCTGAGGACTAAGATGGAATGCCTCTATGCTAGTAATTTCACCGGTTGTCTTATCCCCACACCGTAACACAACAATGCGAACACTGTTGCTTGGCGGGTGGTTAATGGATAAAATGGTGTTAGCCATCTGGACGGACCCTGCACAGGGTCCTACCACCACTAAAGTTAAGATAACACAAAATATGTCTGAATTTTAACTTTTTGAGAGGCCTAATAAGAGATGGATGGAATGTGAGAGGGAGAAGTAAATACTGAGATGACGGCTTATAGGGATGTTTGCGCCGACCGCTTTCACATCGGGAGATATCCCCCATACCAAAGTTAATTTATATTGGTTTGGTGGCTTAATGAATTTATGAATTTTTAATATGATAATACTGAAGGTCTAAATCAAAGCGGTGTGTATATAATAATCAAGAAATAGCGACTCCGTTAATTCTTGATCCACCATCAGCCACCAAAAGGTGGCGCCCTAGCATTAATATCCTAATACCTTTTTAATAAGCGGCCAAGTGCGAGTCGGACTCGCCCATGAAGGGTTCCGTAGAAGCAAATAACATAATATAAAAGTCCGTTGTAGCTTTGATCAATGTTTTTATGACGTATTAAAAATAAACTACTTACTAGATCTCGTTCAAACCAATTTTCGGTGGAAGTTTGCATGGTAATGTACATCATATATTTTTTTTAGTTCTATCATTCTCTTATTTTAGAAGTTACAGGGGGGGGGACACACATTTCAACACTTTGGAAGTGTCTTTCGCGCAAACTGTTCAGTTTAGAAAAAAAATATGTTAGTAACCTCAATATAATTTTTGAAGACCTATCCATAGATACCCCACACGTATGGGTTTGATAAAAAACAATTTTTGAGTTTCAGTTCTAAGTATGGGGAACCCCAAAATTTATGGTTTTTTTTCTATTTTTGTGTGAAAATCTTAATGCGGTTCACAGAATACATCTACTTACCAAGTTTCAACAGTGTAGTTCTTATAGTCTCGGAAAAAGTGACTGTGACATACGGACGGACAGACAGACAGACATGACGAATCTATAAGGGTCCGTTTTTTTGCCATTTGGCTACGGAACACTAAAAATGGTGTAAAATCCGAACTTGCTTTCTGTAGAACAAAATGGTTATCATCTTTAATCTTTTGACTGCCACACTACGTATGAAGTACGACGCACGACCAGAACAAACCGTTTAGTAGGTACATAAATAACTGCCTTAATTCCATAGAAGAAGGATTAATTTCGAGTTGAATGTTGGTCGTGTATTGATGACGTTGGCGTGTGAGCCTTGTCATTGGCTGCCATGACTAGATGACGGTAAGGTTCAAAAGGTTAACTGGCGATTTTTAGCTCTCCGAAAGTTTTCGTTTTTTAGGCGATGGTTGTGGACACCGCCTTCGGTCTAGTCCTTCTTTCCCTTACCGTTCCATCCAACAAGATCGTACCTATGCTAAATCTTTCACGGTATACTCTGTCCAATTGTGGAATGAGCTTCCACGTGCTTGAGGCAATCTAGATCTGTCGGGCATTGAAGGTAATTATTGATCATGTTTTTACTATATATGTTTGTTGTATTGCAGTGTGTTTTTGTCAAATAAATGTTATGAATTTGTTATAGTACTTTATTCACCAAGGGGAGTAAGGCACGGATTACTAATCGAATGTGCATTTGCGGCCCGGATTAAACTTTAGTAATCTGTACCAACCCTCGAGTGATATATACTGCTTTATACTACACTTAAAAAGAAATAAAATACAAAAGTAACAAATGAAGTCTTTTGAGGAAGAACGAACGCTCCATCAAACGGGGGCTCTATTTTGAAATTCGTAATTCGAGCTTCGTCTTTTGCTCTCGGTGCGTAACTAATTTGCAAAAAGTGACAGAGTGATCCGAAGTTCAAATTATGGATTTCAATATAGAGCCGCAGTAACAAAAGTTTTTTTTTATTGTGAATTTTAACTCTCCTGCATGCGTGTCAGAGGGGGTTAATTGACAACTTCACTAATAATTAAAAAAAAACGGGTTAATAATGAATTTTCATACGACATTACTGCCCTGGTAACGGCAGTTATGAAATTCCATTAAATATTACTACCCTGATTTTTGAGAAGGTTTAATGAACGTCCTTCTCACCTTTTATTAGGGTAGTAATTATGCACTTAATAACAAAGTGTAGAAAAGAAGTTACGGCTCAATCAACAAGATGAGTCTGAGTGTGGATGACCACTGGGACATTTAATTTGAATACTGGCGATGAACATGACTCAAGAGGTTTGTTTAACGACACATAAAAAAGCGGCCAAGTGCGAGTCGGACTCGCCCATGAAGGGTTCCGTAGCAGCAAGTAACATAATATAAAAGTTCGTTGTAGCTTTGATCAATGTTTTTATGACGTATTAAAAAAAAACTACTTACTAGATCTCGTTCAAACCAATTTTCGGTGGAAGTTTGCATGGTAATGTACATCATATATTATTTTTACATTTATCATTCCCTTATTTTAGAAGTTACGGGGGGGGGGGACACACATTTTTCCACTTTGGAAGCGTCTCTCGCGCAAACTATTCAGTTTAGAAAAAAATTATAATAGAAACCTCAATATCATTTTTGAATACCTATCCACAGATACCCCACACGTATGAGTTTGATGAAAAAAAAATTTTTGAGTTTCAGTTCTAAGTATGGGGAACCCCAAAAATTTATTGTTTTTTTTCTATTTTTGTATGAAAATCTTAATGCGGTTCACCGAATACATCTACTTACCAAGTTTCCACAGTATAGCTCTTATAGTTACGGAATAAAGTGGCTGTGACATACGGACGGACAGACGGACAGACATGACGAATCTATAAGGGTTCCGTTTTTTGCCATTTGGCTACGGAACCCTAAAAACGTAGCCGTCAAAAAAAAAACATAACAATTTACTTAGCTCCGGGCCTCACGTCAGATTTTTCACGATTTTTGTATATATTGTAGTGTTTATTTTTCCGTCTATTTCTCTTGTTTTTCTTTTTCTAATTTTACCAAGAATTACTTTCTTGGGAGAGAAACTTTATCGGGGAAATTCAGCCGGGGTGTTAGTCTGTGGTGCACTTTAACCTTTTCAACGCCATTCACGGATATTTCCGTCACGGTTGACAGCGCAAAACAGACCTTAGTATCAATGAGGCAAAGTTGACATTCGCTCTAGTTTTGTATTTGACATAGCGTTGGAAAGATTAAAGTTAACCCTAACGTTAATTAAATAGGTACTTACTCTATGTATCAAAGAAAAACTGAAATGTTCGGTTTGCTTTTCACGAGGCGGCTCCCGCGCGCTGTAACGCCAGTAATAAGCGCTTCGATCGACCCTTCTTGACTCTCATCCTTACACCTATCTCCTCAGTTAGATTTACATCAGGTATCTTCGCACCTTCTACTGTAGTTTCGGCATTATTGTTAGCGTTAGCGTTATCGTCGTCGTCGGCATTGGCCATGGAGTCGTCGTTGGCGTCGGCGTCATTGTTGGCGCCAGCGTTGGTGTCTGCGTTGGCGTCGAAGTTGGCCTCATCGTCAAGTAAGTAAGTATTCATTGAAACAAAACCGTGATTTGGTTCCTCTGTTTGAGGCGTCGGATCAAAACGCGTAGAGGTTTGATTTATAGTTGCTCCTGTTTCTATTTTGTTGGTTTCTGGAGTTTCTACTTTATTTGTTTCTGGAGTTTCTACCTTGTTGGTTTCTAGAGTTTCTACCTTGTTGGTTTCTAGAGTTTCTACCTTGTTGGTTTCTAGAGTTTCTACCTTGTTGGTTTCTAGAGCTTCTACCTTGTTGGTTTCTGGAATTTGTGACTTGATGGGTTCTGAGGTTGGTAACTTCATAAGCGGCGGGGTATACTTCGGTCTCGGGTGTTTTGACTTCTCTGTGCTTAGTGGTTGACGATGCGGTTTCGAACCAACAGGCTTGCTCTTCGGACCCTGTGCAGAATAACTTCATTAGTTATAAACAGACGTGTGCTAACTCGGGACCAGAGTACTATAGTAATACAGCAAAATATGTTTGCGACAAAAAATATATTCAACATTAATATATATTTATAAAACAATAAAGAAACGTTTTTCATTTCATATATGTATTAAAAAAATATTTTTCATACGAAATAATCAATGTTAAAACAGCATGACACTCGAGTGGGTAATTACAGATTACTAAACTCGTGAAAATCTTAAAAGCTTGTGTGCATATAAATTATATTTTTATACTACAGGTCTAAAGCAGTCCTGTCGCCGTTTATGTGTGAATGGTCTTAGCCAGAAAATTAGGCCTTAAAAACGTTAACTTCCGGCGTGTCCACAGGAAAGACGGTAACCTAAATCTGTGTATGACCCAAACGCACACTCGATTAGTAATCCGTATCTAAACCCCCTTGGTGAATAAACTTCTAAAGCAGACTGAATCAAAAGGAGGGTTATAGATCACCTGTTGTCCTTGTTGTCCTCGTTGTCCTTGTTGTCCTTGTTGGGCGAGCATTTCTTGCGAAGCAGTAAGTCTAACTTCCAGGATTTCCTGGGATAAACCCAAGAATCGGTCCGCAAGTGGTCGCTGCTGTAGCCGACGGCTCTCGGGGCACGGACATACCCGCTTGATGAAGTCTTTCTCACATCGGCAGCTGGATACTATGTGGACGAGGGTTAACATGACGACGAGCAACATTAACACGTAGATAACACGGATGCGCATCTAGAACAAAAGGTTAAATTAACTGACAGCCGCCGTAATACCAAAGAAGGCTTGCTGGGCCTCTATTCTACTGCGTTATAACGATATCGCGTGTTTTAGAATCGTTTATGTCACCGTTAATGTTGACGGTGACATAAGAGTTATCAAAACGTTGACAATACGGAAACAGGTCAAAGACGATATCGTTATTACCGTGTACAATTCCAGCCCTGGGCCCCTATTCAACTGCGTTATAATGATATCGCGTTTGACGTGTTTTAGAATCGTATATGTCGACGTCAATAGTAATGTAAATGACATAAGAGTTATCAAAACGTTGACAATACGGAAACGGGTCAAAGACGATATTGTTATTACCGTGTAGAATCCCAGCCCTGTTCTTGCTCTTCATTATAGCAGTCGAAGCATTCTATACTCTATTTTTAACCTTTCCATCGCCATTGACGGATATTTCCGTCATGGTTGACAGTGCGAAACAGACCTAAGTATCTATGAGGCAAAGTTTAATTTCGCTCTCGTTTTGTATTTGACCGATTTCACGAAGCGTTGAAAAGGTTAACCTCATTAGCAGGGCCCGTACTTTTCATGCCGCTGAGGCAAAAATGACGTCACGCTACATAGAGTGTGATTTCAAATGGTTTTATTGTAATTATCAACAATTAGTCACCAACAATTTAATCATGTACAAATAAATCGCTGCTTTAATACAAAAGCGCCACAAATAAAAGAAATACAATTGGATTTATAACTTTAAGTAAATAACGTTCTGAATTTAAATGCAACAAAGGTTTATTTTGATTTGTGGTGTTTGAGTTTGCTTTTGTATTTATGCAACGAATGAGGTAAGTAATCTATTGACACAAAGAAAAATAGTTATCTACTTGATACGTCAACAGTACATTAAAGTATTTGTATGAACATAATGTTGCTTCTCAATAAAAGAGATTTAAAATTGTTTTTTTCTCAAAGATTGTCTGGAAGAGATCGCTAATTAGCCATAAGGCCGCCGGTTGTCTACCTGAGTCTTTTTAATTATGCTATATGTTTTTTTTTGGTGGACAATATAGTATTTTGTATTGTATTATATTAGCCGTCAGTCATTAGCAGGGCCCGTAATTTTCATGCCGCTGACGCAAAAATGACGTCACGCTACATAGAGTATGATTTCAAATAGTTTTATTGAAATTATTAACCATTAGTCGTCAATCATTTAATCATGTACAAATAAGTTAAGTGGGTAAACTATTGATTCGTAGAAAAATAAATACCTACTTACTTGATACGTAAAACGTAAATGTAACTATTTGTTTTGTATTTTATGTCGATACACACATTTTATTAAATGGCATTTATTGTTACCACATTTCAACAAGTAAGTACAGAACAGAATTACTCCTCTCTAACTTAAAGCACACAATCCTTCTTGCTTCAAATCCCGTACAGAGAAAATCTATGTCATCTTCGTTTTCATACGTCATGTGATATTCATAAAAATACTTTTGTTTTGTAATCATTGTTTTGTTTGTTCGCACATTTGGTTAATTATTCCAACTTCCCTGTTAAAAAGAAAATTTGAATCGATGGACACATTTTTTCTGATTTTATCAATTTACGCAAACAATCAATATATAATAGTATTTAATTCTCAGAGGCATTTAATAAATAATGATTATGAAGAAATACTAATTGGAATCATACTCTATGTAGCGTGACGTCATTTTTGCGTCAGCGGCATGAAAATTACGGGCCCTGGTCATTAGTCATTAGCATACCTTAGAGCAGTTCCTTCGAAAAAGTTGCTCAAAATTGCGGTCAAAATAAATCCTTAATTTCATCCTCTCTGGTGCTAAAACAAAACTTTACATTAGAAGATTAATCTAAATGGAAAAAATGCTATTTATATTTATGGAAATAAGAATTCAAACGGCCATACAAGCTTTGTATGGCTTGTATGCTTGGTATGAAATTCAATTGACGGTGAAAGGTGTAAAATTTAACGCTTACCGTGCGAAGGAAAACTTTAACGTTGTCTTGCTCAAAATTGCTAATTATTATTCTGGGCTCGAATATAGGTGATTTAGACAGATATTGAGATGGTCGTAAGCTGCATTTGGTTTGAGCGCTATCAGATTGCAGTATGACACTAGATGCGCCAAATTTGGCGGCCAGCTTGCGCTGGGCCGGGCTGCCTTCTGATAGGGGGCGTCTGGGACTCCGCATGCGGGGCAGCGATTTTCTGAGCTGTGGAGATTGACTTCATAATTAAAACGCTCGTAGTGGCTACAATAAAACCATAGTTTCAAGACACAGCAATGTCCCAACAAGTTCGGAGATAAAACCGAGCGACACTGCAGTGTGTATATTTACACGAACCCATTCAGACCCTATTTACCACCCTCACAAGTCATAACTAGGGTTAGGACTTTTGGCAGCATACTATGGTTCTAGAACCCATGGAGTAGATATTTCCTATTTTTTTTTTATCTTGAAGGAAAGGCCACCTAAAACCCAGAGACATTTGAATTCTCAAGACTTTAATCCTAAGATCTCAAATGCGTTGCCAACCCTGAGGACTAAGATGAAATGCTTCTACGAGTATGCTAGTAATTTCACCGGTTGTCTTATCCCCACACCGGAACAAAACAACGCGAACACTGTTGCTTGGTGGGTGGTTAATGGATAAGATGGTGGTAGCGATCCGGGCGGACCATGCACAGGGTGCACCACCACCACCATTAAATTAGTATTATATAAATAGGTACCACTTTGATTTTGACCTTCCAGTACGGTAATACTTCTTAATCAACACTGCTAAAGATATTTTTAGTTCGGTTAATTCATACATACACATACATACATAACATCACGCCTTCATTCCCAAAGTGGGGTAGGCATAGCTACAGAAATACCAACAACTCTAAAAAGACTTGTTGATAATTCTGTAACCACATTTTGCACAATCAGGCCAAGAAGTTTACTAGTGTATTATATAAGTGACAGGTTGCAAGCCCATCGCCTAACAATAATACAAGCCCTTATTCCGTTAGTCGCCTCTTATGACATCCACGGGAAGACATGGAGTGGCACTATTCTAACCCGGCAACCACACGGGCTCGGGCACGGTTAATTCATACCGAATTTTGATTGTTTGTTACGCGTTCCTTCATAACAAACCATTAATTTAAATTGGTTCACTGTTTTAATTAATTAATTAATGACCATGAAGGTCAAACTCAAAGTTACATGTATATAATAATTAAAAAATAGCGACTCCATGGAGTATTAGACCACGATTTGCCACTAAAGATTCTAAACAACAGTATCATAATAGCTAAAGCAGTAGCTCAACTCCGCCTTTTACCAGAAATAAATACCTACGCTTAATCGGATCGTCAGGGTTGTCAAACATAATATTTAATTATTTATAAATATAATGATTGACAACCCTGACGCTCCAATTAATCTGCATTAAACAGGCAAATTTTTGAGAAAGCTGCACTACAAGATTTCACACACTTTATTACACCGTACGATGTCAAACTTGCCGAAAGTCTAACCTAATAATTATTTATTAATTTTGTTAAAATAGTCTTAAAGCAATTAAAAAATTCAAATAACTGTGAACCTTAATGGTGTACCAGGACACCGCATTTCCAATAAAATTTAAAACTTAAGATTATCTCATTTTCTTTTTCCTTTTTTTTATGGCATTGAGAAGGCAAACGAGCACACAGGCCACCTCATGGTAAGTGGAAACATTCGCATTCACAAGACTGCAATCCTAAGTCTGCAAATGCGTTGCCAACCCTGAGTGACTAAGATGGAATGCCTCTATGCTAGTTACTTCAACGGCAGTCTTTCTGTCTTTTACAAAACATGATTTCGCACTTTTAGAATTATAGTGACCTAATTCAAACATTTTCAGCTTTCGATTTCGAGTCATAAATTAGTATTATAGAGACCTAAGTCGAAATTCAAAATATGTGGATTAGGTCACTATTATTCTAAAGATGCGATTTATCATATACTTCAGCTGAGCTTTCCAGCTCTGTAAGGTTGGCCACTATCTCCCGGACACCCTGTATGTTCTCGCTGCTGAGGTGATAAGTGTGCGTCAAACTGGTTACCGCCGTCATTATGACAGGGTTCCATACTGGCATAGCAATTAAAGGCCTTGACCGTATGTGCAACATAACTATACCTAGATATTTTTCTAGCAGGAACAACATGTGGTTAGTGCTTGACATAACAATAATATCGACAAACTTGTTATCGATAACCACCATGAGGAAACCAACGTCATCGAGGAAATATTCGTACATCATTATAATGGTTATTAAGAGTCACATAGGACAATACAAACCGAAAGTTTCATTTAGACTGTAAATATTTTGGGTTATGTTAGGTTAGGTTCATTTTATAAAAATCCTGAAATATTTACAGTTGGGGAAAACAGCAGTTTGGTCAAATGCGATACGATTAGTTTGGCAAAATCATTTGACAAAACGATGGTAACACAAAAACTATTCACAGCAAGTTAGAAAAAAAAATGGAGGACCAAAAATTTATTATGTCCATTACTACATGATCGGTGGCACGCGAATTGGGTGTGTTTGCGGCATCTACCAATATAGGTCTGTGGTTTTCTTCTATGACGTTGAAGTGGTACTTACCGATAACGGGATTGTAGATGTTTTTATTATATCAAGCTCTAACAACACGTCGTTCGTGCTAGGAATATCTCTAGGTATAAACATAACACGCTGCACTCAGGTGCACCTAGCCGCTAACCTAGAATCCTTCACTTGCTCGGGATTCAAAATCAAGACTCGCAGCAAAAAACAACTTAGCATGAGAGCTAAGCACACAAGTAACAATTACGCAAAGCAAAGGGTGGTGTCATATCTTATGAAAAGCATGTGAAGGTAGAAGTGAATAAAACAGTTTTAACGCAGTGCTCGTGTTTGATGTACGTCCCCCTCGCCTTAGGTAACATAACATGGCGCAGCCGGTATTTTAAATCGGAATAACTAAGCAACAAACAAACGATACCGCGACAGTGTTGTGATGTAATAATATCTATCAGTAACGATACCCAAAGTGCGAGCAGAATTATACTGTCGAGTGGTGAATTATAATGGAGTCGATTTTGCAACCACCGCAGCCATTTTTATTTGAAAACAGCATAGTGAATGTTACGTCGGGAAATCTCAGTAAAGAATGGGATAAATGGAAAAAGAGTTTTAAAATTTATTACGAGGCATGCGAATTGGGGAAAAAGGATGGAAAAGTGCGAAAAAATATACTACTACACGTAATAGGTGAACGAGGCCGAGACGTCTACGATCAATTCACGGGAAAACTAGAGACTGTTGAAAAAGTTTTAGAAAAATTTGATGCGTTTTTCGTTCCCAAAAAAACGTTACTATTGAACGTCACAAGTTTTTTAAACGCGAACAAGGAGAAATGGAGTCTTTCGAACAGTACGTGTTTGAGTTGAACAAAACAAACAAGTGGATGTCGGAACAACGCTCCGACTGTCATAGGATAATGTTAGTAAAACGGAGCGAGACTCAACTGCTTTTTTGGGCGCCTGTAATTCTTCGGCCGTCAGGATCGACGTCGCGCCCCGTTCGGAGTTTGGACCTTCGGACACTGGTGAACGCTGGCCAGACTGTGAAGATATAATATATATATATATATATATATATATATATATATATATATATATATATATATATGATACAAATGCAATATTTTTATTAGAAATTTGCATGCCAAACGTTTATTTTACCCAAACCGTTAAAACCGTCATAATTGAATTATTTATAATCGAACTGTGAACCGTCTCACCGGGTCCCAAGATACAGGCTCTGCCTAGTTTGGGTCCCACCGAAAATTCAATCTTGTAAAAATTTAGACAAATAAATGTTATATATATGTATACAACGTGTTACAAAATAATCCGTAAAAAATAAATTACGAAAGTAGTGTCAACCCTAGTATACTGTATACCTAAGATACTGAACTGACGTTATTTAATAAGGGTTGACACTACTTTTGTAATTTCTTTTTTACGGATTATTTTGTAACACGTTGTATATAGGTATATATAAAAATTAATCCCTATTTCCCTTGGTCCAATTTCGTTAATTCTTTTTTGTTGTGTTCGTTATCGTCAGGAGAAGGTTATTATGAAAGAAAAAAAAAACCATCGGGAAATTAAAAAAATGCAGCTCGGCGAAGCAGCTGACGGGTAGCTAGTAATAAATATAAACATATACATACCTACCTTAATAAATAACAAGGGACAGTCTCACACAAATTGACCTAGTCCTAAAGTAAGCTCTAGGCTTGTACAGTCAAGTTCAAAAGTATGTATACACTTTAGTACCTTGTCACTTTAATCGCTTGGATAATTTCATATAGCAGTTTAAACATGACGTTAAATAGACAAGGTACTAAAGTGTATACATACTTTTGAACTTGACTGTACTATAGGAACTAGACAACGATAACATACTTATTTAGAGAAATATTTACTTAAATACATAGAAAACATCCAAGACTCGGGAACAAATATTCGCGCGGTCATCACACAAATATCTGCCGATTTATATCTGAAATAAATGATTTAATTTGATTTGATGCTAGGTAAAGTTCTATCATTGTCATAAGTCATAAGCAATATTTAAAAACCATGTCCAAGGGCATGATGGACCATGCTCAGCATAGGGTTTCGAAGCCGTTAAGTACTACAAACAAATCAACAAGTAATAACTAATTCTCTATTTAAAGTAATTTGGTGCCGTCTTAGATAATTTTAGTAGGTATAAACACTTCAATCGCCTGTATCTCAAGAACCAATGATCGGAATGATGATGAGTCGTAAAACTTCCATTTGAATTCGTTATATCCGCTTGCATTTAAGATTTTTTTCACATTTTTAGCATTTGTAGTTTTGGCTTTAGGTAGGAGAAAAAAAATACATCCCCACGTAACGTGTAGGGGAAAAACACTAAAAAAAATTTTTAACAACTTTAAACCATTTTGTTGCCATGACTAATGTATATTCATGCCAAATACAGCTTTCTAGTACTAAGAGTCTTTGGGCTAGGCTGCGGGCGGACGGAAGGATGGATATGGCTAAACTATACGGGTTCCTAGTTGGACTAAGGAACCCTCAAAAGGAGTTAATATTCGAAGTTTGTTTCCGAAGTGTTATATATTTGTTTACAGTGATAACTAGACTGCGCGATATTATTATTAGTAGCTAAGCGGGACTTAATTACCTACTAGTCCCATTGTATTCCCATTTTTCATCAAATTTCGCGAAAAGAGGATTATTGTACCACATTACAATATTATTATTTGTATTCCTCTTTACCGTACTGGGTTTACGTCCGATTCTTTCGCCCTTCAGGCAATTCGTCTCTGGAATGCGCTACCATTTGAAATACGATAAGCGTCCAGTAAGTTTGTATTTAAACGTAAGCTTCGCGAACATCTCCTCAAGCAAGAACTTAAGTAAGTGTCATCATCTTCATCATACACTGTTTTCATTGCATGTATTTAAGTATTGTTTATGTATTATATAAACTTATATATTATTTATGTATTATATTTTTTAAATGTTAAGTAGCTATTTAGATTTAATTTAGTTTTTAACACTGTTCACTTCTCTAATTGCACCGGTTTTTTTTTTCTCTGTTGAACATGTGGTTGGCTGGTAGAGAATGCCTTAAGGCATTAAGTCCGCCATTTGTACTCTTTACATTTATTTGTATTGTGCAAAGAAGATTAAATAAATAAATAATAAATAATAATTACAGAAACCACAATATTTTATGCAAAGCAACGCAACGACACGCAACAACGAGCGCTCTATTTCTCCATGCTGACAATGACAGGTTACAGTTGACATATCAGTGTACAGCTCCCCAACGAAAATGTTAAACATTTTAGCGCCTTTTCAGATTAATACCTGCGATCGGGGCAAGTTCTGGGGATTTGATATCGATAAAAAAATGTCGATGTAATTAAATTATGGCAGAGAGGGCGCTGTCTTTCATGGGATGCCACCTGCGTGAGCACTTTTGCCGCTACCCATTTGAGACAGACGTTCAGGGCGGCTGGGTCCGCGGCGGAGTCCGCCGCAAAGATGAAGGACTGTACACGGCGCAGAGTAAACGAAACTCAGTGATCTATTAGCGTGTTAACTTTGCAATGTACATCAACTGTACTGTCACGTGTCATTACATTTGACGACACGTTAGGTTATCAGTTTCCCATTGTCTTTCACGGAGCGAGCCGAGACCTAAAGTGCAGGTAGTTAATTTAACTCACATTGAGAAATGTCGATATTGGCGATAAGTTGAGTGAGTAAATACATTTTTTGTGCATGAATTCAATATAATAATAATGACAATGGCATTACTCTATACAATGTAAGCTAAAAAAAAATACATATGACAAATAAATTATTTATACAATTTCTTAATTTATATACTTACATAACTAATTAAATATGTATCTTCGTTATCACTATCGTCATCACGGAGATTTATTATAAATTGTCCGGAATCTACTAAACATGCCTTAACTAAGATGATATTAACATAATTACCCATCTTTAAATTATTAATAATATATAATGTACTCCATTCGGTTATTTTTATTATAAAACAAGAAGCTTACTTAGGAAATCAATAATCACTAAATAATTAGGCAATTATAGTTAAATATTAAAATTACATCGACGTTTAAAACATTTCGTAATCGTCACATTCCCATCACTACGACCGCCTAGTTTTATTGCACCTCACCCGAGTTTTATGGCCCCGGTCGTCAGTTTGGTTGCGGGCTAGTATAGTTAGGAGTAACCCTGCCTCCGAAGCCAGCGGTCCTGGGTTCTAATCCCGGTAAGGGCAGATATTTGTGTGATGAGCGCGAATTTTTGTTCCTGAGTCTTGGATGTTTTCTATGTATTTAAGTATGTAGTTCTCTATTTAAGGTGTTTATCGTTGTCTAGTACCCACAGTACAAGCCTAGAGCTTAGTTTGGGACTAGATCAATTTATGTGAGATTGTCCCCTGATATTTTATTATCATGGTGAGATAGGTGGCAGACAGGCGTCGGCTATGATTAGTTTAGCGAAAGGACACTCAACTGCTATAACAGGTGTATCGATATTTTTTGGAGTCATAATCCACAGCTCACGGCTGCTGGGGATCTGCACGCCTGCCTCCGGCTTTTTGTCGGGTGTCCGCCGTGAAGACTCTGAAGATTTCTGCAAATATTTATTTCTTGTTTAGTAATGAGCATTCGGCGTCGAATATTCGAGTGGCGTGGACCACAGTAACGCTCGGCTCAATCCACACCGCTCGAATATTACACGCGAATGCTCTCAGTGGGGACGCTTAAAATGGTAGTTGAAGGAATATTATTTGCCCCGATGATTGTTATCTGTCGGGCTGGCTTACACTTTGTGTTTCAATAGGGTCATAAAACCATTAACACCTGTTTTGCTAAAAGCGAACTACACGATCTTGATCCATCTTACATTTAAGGAGTGCAAAATGCTTTTTCTAAATTTTTGTTTCGTACAATTTATAGACTCTTAATTAATGTTTTTAGCGATGTTTTAAGATTAAAGCGATAAGACGAATCGGTGCAAATTATATTTCGTCAAACAAAACATATCGACAGTGAAAATATTTTTACTTGAAAAAGCGTTTTATAGTATTAAGGATTTTTTTATTATGAATTTTGACTGGTGTAATTGCAAAAAAATATTTGACTAGACTTGAAAATGGTAAAAATACTTAAGCACCACAATTAAGTATGTAGGTTAAACTTAAGCGCCGATTAGGTATATGACGTTTAGTACCAATTTTACCATACGCTGTTAACCACTTAACAGACGATTAGAGCGCTAACAGTTGTCAAAATATTAATTATCAGTCGATTAACATTAATTAAATTTAACATCGTAAGGTGATATTGGTACTTAAGCTAAATCACCATTATTAAGTATGGCGCTTATGCCTTTTTGCCTTTTTGCCTTTTCACTGTCGATATGTTACCATTTTAGGACAGTTACCCACTGAGAGCATTTGCGTGTAATATTCGAGTGGCGTGGACGTTAGCCGAGCGTTACTGTGGTCCACACGACTTGACTATTCGACGCCGAATGCTCATTACTTAACAACGGTATCAACGTTCAACTTTTATGGCAGCCGATAAGAGTAGCAAAACAAGAAATACATTCGAATATTTTATGAATAATAAATTAATAAAGTTTATTTTATGTGTTATTTTTACACCAAAATAGCAGACAAATCTATCTTAAATTAAATCGTGTCTTAACAAAGTCTCTGGTTGTAACTTATTACACTATTCAAATTGTAAACCAACTGTCTAAAAGTAATTATGTTGAAATACCAGCAAGTGTAAGTAACAAATGTGTTAAGTATTTTCAGTACTTGACTTACTTAGCCAACCACCTCAAATATATTCGAAAAAGTTAAAAGTAATCGTATCTACGCTTATTATGAAAAATATTCATTTTTTCATGAAAGCCAAAATGGGTTAAGACAAAACAAATCCACTACCTTAGCTGTAACCTACTCGTGCACTGAAAAAACGAATAGGTTGATTTTACCTATAATTAGGGTTGATACAAGTTCTACCCGTGAGTTTAGTCGAGTTAACCAAAACTTTTGTAAAAATAACACGTTTAAAAGGTTACATCAATATTTTCATTGTGTTATTTTTACAAAACTGACAGGTAGGACCTGTATCATCCCTAATTATAAGTAAAATCAACCTATTCGTTTTTTTATTATAAGAATAGTTTTCTATAAGTTCCCATTTGCTTTGGTGTTTTAAATCGGGCATTGTATTCAATACTAATTTATCAATTCAGTCCGTAGACTGAGTTTGGATTGAGATTGCACGGACTCAACTGTGATGAGTATCTGGGAGTTCTTCGGTGTCTCCAAGCGTTCGCGTTGGGCACGGGGTAAAGACGGGCGATTCTGTGAAAGTTTATTTCGTAAAGTTACAAAATAACGTAATATATCTGAGTTATCAATACGACAGTGGAAAGGCAAAAACACTTAAGCACCATACTTAACAATGGCGATTTAGCGTAAGCACCATATACCTAATAGGGCGCTTAACCTCCTGAGGCCTAATGTAATATATATATGACATTGGAAAAAATATTTTACACTTTAGTTGACCGACTCAAGGTTCATAATTCGAACGAACAATGTTGAACCCCAGGCCCCACGAGGTTAAGCTTAACCTTCATACTTAATATTGGCGCTTAAGCATTTTTACCTTTCCACTGTCGAATATGGAACATGCATAAAAACAGAATTGAGTTTCATTCGATGGTTGAAACGCAAAACGCTTCAAGCGATAAAATGTGTGACATTGAGTTATACATAATTATTTCGAATCGGCAGATTTTTCTAATTCATTGTAATTGCTTTATTGCGAATTTTAAAAAAATGTCGCTTGAAGCGTTTTGCCTTTCAACCGTCGCATCGATACTATTTAGGAGACACTGTAAAAAAACATATAAAACGCAATACGCTATGTTTTGACCCGTTTATTAAGATGTTATATAATTATACTATAATAAATTTTTAATTTTAATATACTATAATAAATTTTAAGTTTAATATCCTATAATAAATTATTTGTATACATCCTATTGCTATATTTCCTGTTATCCCGCATTTATTCCCCATTGTATTTTATTCACAAAATAGTTAGGTTATATGCGCAGCTTAGAGTAGTATCACCCAGCAATGTTCACAACAATTATAATATCAGACCAACATGAGATGTCATATCTTATTTTCGTCTATCTTATTCATAATTTCTATTTCAATGTCATTATCTAATTATGTAATTCCCTGTCCGCTGTCTCGCACACGCGGGCGCCTGGATACCAGACCAGCGTCGTGGCGCTCACAAGCGACTCGACTTCATGCTGAGTGGTATCCATTTTTGCATGCAATTGTGTCCAATTCTTATGTATTGTAGTTCCTTTAGGTTTGTTAATTGTTTGCAAAATAAATGAATTTCTTTCTTTCTATATAGAATCAAAACAGGTTAAAACTTTAAAACTTCTTTTGAGGTTTACATTTTTGTTCAGCATCCTCATTTTATTCACGTAATGGCTTAAACATAGTTATTTCTAAAATTAATGCAATTTTATTAATAAGGTCCGTATATTTAAAACATTGAACAACATCTGTGACATCAATCCTGTCGTCAATTTTGTATAGTGCTTTTGCAGGGGCTCAGTGTGAGACCCATCATTTTTGTCGATATTCTGTTGACGATGAAATCCCGTAGATTAAACCATTACGAAGCTAAGACTAAAACGACCGATCGCCAAATCTTATTCAAATTCAAATTCTAAATCATTTATTTCGACCAACTATGGATCATACCGGGTGTGGCCTGTAATAGGAGCAATAAATTGAGGGATCATTTCTACTCTATACACGTAGTAACATTTGTTATATTTGGGATTTTATTGAACAAACTTAATAGCATTTTCAATGTATTCCATCCAATAGTCTAGTTGACATCTACTGTCAGCCCACAAACTTCGTAGTTTTCGCAATACATTGCTTGCTTGGAAAATCTAAATTCATGAATATTTGGTTAACAATAAGTTATTTTCAAAAGTTGTAGAATAAATGTTGTTACGTTTGTGGTGTGGAAACGATCCTTCAATTTATTGGGTCTAATACACATTCGTCAGATTCCTTTTTCGTCAGAATAAATTATAGCCTGTTTTTTTTCGGACGAAAACGGACTTTCGAGCAGATTCCGCTATCGTCAGAATAAACACATATTACCTGATACGCGGATGATCATAGAATACGTAGGTAGGTTTAGGTTATGTTAGTTTTGCAGCAGGCCCGGAGGGCCAAACCATCCAGAAATAGGAGCTCCGCGTTAGCGGAGCTCCGTCGACACTGCCTAATATTAAATAATATAATGTAACCAATAAATAAATTATAAAAATTAACCAAAGTTTTTTCTGTCCAAAAAGTAATTCCGTTTTCGTCCGAAAAAAAACAGGCTATAATTTATTCTGACGAAAAAGGAATCTGACCAATGTGTACTAAATCTTTTATTGCTCCTATTACAGGCCACACCCGGTATACTTGTTAGCAATACAATAAAAATAAAAATATAACCTAGTGTTAAGTACATAATATGTATATTATACAAATATAACAACACAAACCAAACGAATGAAATAGAACCTATTTGGACTGATTTGTCAGTACGTGTATCATACAACAATGATTCAGGTACTGACAATCAAACCTCTGGGCGGATGCCATTAGGATGCTGTTGGAACTGGCCTGCACTCTGCGCACCAGGGACGTGCACCGTTTTCGCATGGTGGCGTAAAAACAGTCCACTCGTGCCTCTGCGAACATCCCCGACGCGCTGCAGAACCGAGGCAGCCCCATCAGCATTGTTAAACTGCACACGCAGGGCGCTATACTGTCTTTGCGTATAGCTTATCCACACACAGGCTGCTCGTGTAGAAGTTCGTACAGTATGCTCTGAAGAGCATCAGCTTCACCTCATCGGAACAACTAGCAAACCGGCGCGCCACCATGTTCACTGTTATTAGTATTTGTTTTTAAAGTGAAACTTTTATTAGGTCGACTCAAATTTTTTGGTCTGTGTGTCGCATGTCGCGTGACGGTCGGCCGCGGAGTAGGGATAAAGTGAAAGGCGCACGTCAGAGGAGCCGAGGCCAATATGGTGGCGCCTATAGTTCCATCAGCTGACCGTGTAGTGTATAGACTATTACTCATTTGTGTTTATACCCTTAATGGAATATTATTCCGATTTTTTTTAGTTAAATATCTATAATGTGAAAAAACCACAAAATCCTTTTTTTTTAAACGTCGGTGAAATTTTACTTGGATATAGACTTAACCTTGAAATAAGATGAGTACTGTCATAAATACAGAGAATGAGTTTAAGGGTGAGGATCTTTCGATCCTATTGGTTTAGTTGAACCATAGGTTCAGCGCAGTTAACCATACAAACAACGAAGACGGAAAAAGTTCCGTTGTGCGATGAAAAGTATCCTTACAATTGTATGGCTAATTTTTGTAGCACAACAGAACAGTTTCATAGAAAATTTTATTCCGTGAGTTAACGTGGCCAACTTTAATTTGGCCCTTACCGTTAAACAAAACTTTTAGCCCTACCAAAATAGTTTTACAGACTAATTAGCAAAGTCAACATCATTAATTTCGTAATTGGTTTCCTAGAAAAGTTCATCACAGTATTTGGTGATTTTGATATATTATAGCTATGTAAAAGGACAATCACGTCGTCACCACTGTAATAATAGAAGGCAATAGAGAGATCTCTCTCCTGGCGGGTGTTATACCTATACCGAAGTCCTTTTGGATGAAGTTGGAAGTCGTATATAAGTCAACCGACTGAAGAAACTTCGTTAGCGCGATGTAGCGCACTGTCAGATTTAATTGCACTGTCTGGCGAGTTGGTTGGTTCAAATTGTCACTAGATGTCGCTAGGTCGCCACAGCTGTTTAGTTGTTCAATATGGCTGAACAGCTGTCGAAGGAGTGCAGAAATGGTCATCGCATACCGAAACAACTATCGATCCGACTAAAAGCAAACAAACGAGAGACTAAAGTCGTGTAAAACGACTTGTTCCAAAGCTTACTCTAAAATATACGACTTTGAACCCTTCCACCATTTATTATTTAACAACATTAAGTCTTCATTATGACGCTATTGACAGTGTTAACGACGGCGTAGACGCTTCCGTTGCCGTCAGCTGTGCTGGCTTTATTATTATGATTCGCGATTGCTTTCGCTTTGACGCCAGTCTTTTCAGGTGGTCCAGGAAGCTAGGTCGACGTCCAGGACTCGGTATGCCTAGCTGTGTTTGGGCGGCGGTAGACTCAACTGTGATAGGGGAGAATTTCGCTGCCAGGGCGCGCTGGGCTTGGCTACCCTCCGAGGGAGCACGCTTAGGTCTTGGAATGAAAGGCACCGGCGGTGTCATCGGCGGGATATAACCAGGCTGTGGACAATTAATTTGTTATTTGTTGTCCGTGTGGTTGCCGGATTAGAATAGTGCCACTCAATATCTTCCCGTGGATGTCGTAAGAGGCGACTAAAGCCGCTTCCTGACTTGTCGGTACGCTTGCAGTAAAACACGGAATCGGCAAGGGTTTCCAGGCAACCAGTGGCATCTACCAATCAATGCGCAGCATTTACGCCGCCTGTTCGTTTTACTGCAAGCATACCGACAAGTCAGGAAGCAGCCTAAGGGATTAAAGGCTTGTAGTACTGTTAGGCGTTGGGCTTGCAACCTGTCACTAATACACTGGTAAACCTCTTAGCCTACTTCTGCAAAATGTGGTTACAGAATTATCAACAAGTCTTTATAGAGTTGTTGGTATTTCTGTAGCTCTGCCTACCCCACTCTGGGAATGAAGGCGTGATGTTATGTATGTTATTTGGGTTTCATGTATAAATTTTGACGGCACGTTAACCTAGTTGGTAGTGACCCGCCCTCCGAAACCAGCAGGGTTCAAATCCCAAAGGGCAGATATTTGTGTGATGAGCGCGAATATTCGTTCCTGAGTCTTGGATGTTTTCTATGTATTTCTCTATATAAGTAAGTTTATCGTTGTCTAGTACTCATAGTATAAGTTTAGAGCGTTGTTTGGGGCTAGGTCAGTTTTTGTGAGATTGTCCCCGGACATTCATTTATTTATTTATTTTACCTAGGGCAATAAATCTGCCTTGTATCAACCAGTCCACCAAAAGTAAGTTAAGAACTCGACTGCATTTTATGATTATGTCGTCTAATGTGTTAGCTACCTAGCATTTATATATTACTAGCTTCCGTAACTTCGTCCGCATACATTTCCATTATCGTTATTCCCTCGGGAACCTTTAAAATTTCCGGAATGAAAAGTAGCCTACGTATTAATCCAGAGTGTAAGCTTTTTCCACTTTCCATCTAAATCCGTCCAGCCATTGAAGCGTGAATGAGTAATAAACTAACACACACACACACACATACACAAACACCGACTTTCACATTTATAACATTAGTAGGATTGACTTAACCAATTTAGCCTTGTAAGGCCCGAAGTGAATAATCAAGGCAATTTATTTAAACTGCCTACATTGTAATGGGAATAGAGTCCATTTTTCTTTGTTTAAAAATTTAAATTGGCATTATAGAGCACACGTATTTGAACTTTATTTCCTTGCTGCTAGATACGAATTCCCACCAACAAAAATCTTCCTGTTTGTAGTATTGAACGCCTTACATCAAATACAAATGCGTCACTCACACTCCAAACATGTATTAAAAGTTATGCAAAATATAACCTAATCGATACGAAATAACGTCTCTTTTAAACATATAATGGTCGGTGGCGTTGTAGGCACGACAACTCAGGACCACTTTAGGGGTTGTTGGTGTTCAAAGGGTTAAGACGAATCTAATGACACCTCGCTTGTTGAAATCGGCACATTCATTCAGCCTCTCTTCTTCTTTGATGGTATCTCTCTTGACAGAGTGGTCGTGGTCATCACTTCAGGTGTTGGTGGCAAGCTTCACAACACGCCGCCACTCTTCTCTGATAGCCGCCTTCCTCGTGCATTCATGCAGTGATGATGAGCCATTCACTGCCGCTTTTATCTGATCAGTCCACCTCATAGGCGGTCTTCCTCGTGGCCTGGTACCCTCAACCTTTCCCTGGACCACAAGTCGCTCAATAGCCATGCTCGGCAGCATACGTGGCCAAAAAAGGTGAGGATGCGAGACTGTACCAAAGACGATAAACGCTGCTTGATGCCGAGTTCTCGAAGTATAGACTCGTTGGTACGGAATTCAGTCCATGATACTCCGAACATTCTCCTCCAGCACCACATCTCTAGGGCGTCTATCCTCTTCTTCTCTACTTCCCGCAGGGTCCACATTTCTGCGGCGTACAGGAATATGGGGAATAAAAGTGCCCGAACTAGACGGATTTTTGTGTCTCTATATATGTTGCGATTCCTCCATATTTTCCTCAACTTGTCCATTGCAGACCTAGAAATTGCCATACGCCTCTTCACTTCGTCGATACATCCACAGTTGTTCGTAATTAAGGCTCCCAGATAAATGTATGATTGCACCACATCACAATTAGCAATTTGTGTAAAATGTGCCTCTACGACGGAACAAAGAACTATACCGTGCGGTCAACTTACTGAATAACCTCTTCTCTCGGCAGTCGGGTAAAAAATGTTAACCCATACATACATACATAACATCACGCCTTCATTCCCAGAGTGGGGTAGGCAGAGCTACAGAAATACCAACAACTCTAAAGACAAGCTTATCATTTGACATGTTTCCAAAACTGTAAATATTTTATTCGATGAAAATTGAATACAATCGGTGATGTAAATTTTGATAAAATTATGGGTTAACACATCTCAGCCTACTTGTGTAAAATGTGGTTACAGAATTATTAACATAATAAGTTAATAATATTATCAAAATTCACATCAACGATTGTATTCAATTTTCATCGAATAAAATATTTACAGTTTTGGAAACATGTCAAATGATAATCTTATTAAACGTTTCTTGGTAAAACGACAGGACTTTTTTTGCATAACGAGGAATAAATGTATTCGTTACTATGCCCAATCAAAGCGTTATAGTACCGTGGACGGACAGACAGACGAACATGGCGAAACTAAGGTACTTATAAGGGTTCCTAATTTGACTTCGAAACGCTAAGTTGGTCACCATACAATTTTAAATTTAATAAATGTTAATCGACTGTCTGTTCATACGTTTTGACAACTGCTAACGCTCTAATCGCCTGTTAAGTGGTTAACATCGTATGGTGAAATTGGTACTAAAAAAGGGGTATAATTTCATTGACTAGTTTCTACCACTCACACTGTGTATCCCAAATGAACTTTTAGAGAGGCGACGCGGTAATATCCTTTCAGATTTCACCGAGATATGCGATGCGGTGGCTTGCTGCGAGGAGGACACGAGGTCCAGGTACTGCTTGGGCGAGCGCCATCTTCGCGGGCGACTCAAACGTTTGGGGTGCTGACAACCTGACGCCATGTTAACGGCCATTAATACCACAGTGAGGAGTAGCAACACGTAGACGAATCGCTTATGCATCTGTAAATAAAAAAGATAATAGATGTTGGCAGCACGGAAAAAAACAAAAATCTACCAGCGGTTCCCGAGGGGAGACCACTGCTGAGAAGAAACGCCAAAACAAGTTAGTATTTTTTTAGGATTGTGTAGTCTAACTAGGAACCTCTATAGTTTCGCCATGTCCATCCGTCCGTCCGCAGCCGAGCACAGAGACTCTTAGTACTAGGAAGCTGTTATTTGACTTGATTATTGATTATACATATTAGCAGTGATCGGCACGACCCGTGCCACATGGTGTCAAAGACCTCAATCATTATGTTAAAATGGATTTTCCCCGGGATTCCAACATTCGAATCAATAAAGGAAAATAATATATTCTCATGTACCTTTGTACCTCAGTAACTATGTACCTTTCAGCTGTCATTGACGACTTCTCGAAATGACGACTTCTCGAATTGACGACTTCTCGAATTGACGACTTCTCGAATTGACGACTTCTGGAATTGACGACCTCTCGAATCGACGACCTCTCGAATTGACGACCTCTCGAATCGACGACCTCTCGAATTGACGACCTCTCGAATCGACGACCTCTCGAAATGATGACCTCTCGAACTGACGACCTCTCGAACTGACTACTTCTCGAATTAACGCCCTCTTGAATTGACGACTTCTTAGAACGACGACCTCTTGAATTGACAACCTCTTGAATTAACCCTTTGCCTTTGTAGGTTTTGTGCTCGTTTTTTAAAACCCTTCATTTTGATACTACTACTTCATTAGGATAACTTGCAGACGTCAATACTTACTGACGTCAATACTTACTGACGTCAATACTTACTGACGTCTGCAAGTTATCCTAATGAAGTAGTAGTATCAAAATGAAGGGTTTTAAAAAACGAGCACGAAATTTAAACATTTTTATGATTTAAAGTATATATCAGTGTAATGCTTTTTGAGTAATGCAGTCAGAATATTGTTTTGAGAAGCCATAAGTTTAAGAAAGTCAACGGTATAAGCAAACATTTTTTTAGAAGTCGTTGTTGTATGAAGTTGTCGTTTTAAGAAGTCGTCGTTCAAAGAGATCGTCAATTCGAGAAGTCGTCGTTCTAATAAGTCGTCAATTCGAGAAGTCGTCGTTTTAAGTAGTCGTCGTTCTAAGAGGTCGTCAATTCGAGAAGTCGTCGTTCTAATAAGTCGTCAATTCGAGAAGTCGTCGTTTTAAGAAGTCGTCGTTCTAAGAGATCGTCAATTCAAGAAGTCGTCAGCAATCGCCTTAACCACTATGTAACGGGGATAAGATTAATGTTTTTTAAGCTTTATAGCTCTAATTTTTGTAAGACCCCCTACAGCCAAAACTACAAATACTAAAAATCTGAAAAAAATCTTAAATGAAAGAACTTATAACCGATTTGAAAGGAAAACTATCACGACTAAGTAGACATCATTGGTTCTTGAGATACAGGTGATTAAAGTGTTTATACCTACTAAAGTCATCTAAGGTGGCACCAATTGACTTTAAATAGAAAATTAGTGATTACTTGATGTTTTTTATGTTTGTAGTACTTAACGGCTTCGGAACCCTACACTGAGCATGGCCTGACTCTTGCCCAGTTTTTTTAATTTTGACAGCAGCCGTTATACGGCTGCTTGCCGCATGAAGGGATAAGGAGGAACGATTTGTATGTTTGTAGCGAATAAACTCAAAACTACTGGATTAATTTCAAAAATTCTTTCAACATTTCAATGCTTTATTATCAAGATTATAATTCATTACTGGGTAGCTAAACATTGGATACGTTTTATTTTTCTACGCAGGTGGTATAATATTTCCAAAATACTATTCGAAAGATAAAAATAATGAAACAATCTACTAATTTATATGGATCAATTTAAGGCTTGTCTCACAAGAAAAAAAAACTGCGTAGAGTTCACTGATTCTGTTGCTGGAAAACATAAAAGTATTTCTAGTACAGTCAGCAGCAGAAGTAGCTACGCAACCGAAGAGCTCAAAATGATCTGCACTCGAATCCATTGTCAAGAGAATACGTCGTGTCTAGATCATCTTGAGCATGTTATTCTGCTTAGCTACTTTTGATGCTGACTGTACATAATATATTTAAGGGAAAATACAGCCATGTCAAACAAAAATAGGCCTTAAATATAATTTTAAATATGGCATTGAATACTCCCTGCCCTCGACTTTATCCCGTTAATCAACTCACGAGAACAGTGTTTTTTTTCGTATAACAGGACAGAGTTAAAACATTTAATCTCTCAATTTTACTTCATTTTCCATTTCTAGGTGACGGGTAGGGCAACGTCTTTGTAAACTAAATTAGTGGAGGTTTTTTCTAATGACACCATTATAAAAAGCTTCGTTTTCGCAGGTATCTTTGTTTTTGGTCAAATTAATGCGACATCTTAATTTATTAATATTGTATGGTATTACCTTGAAAAAAATATATTCGTGGTTATCGGTAATTAATGAACTAATACAAAAAAGAAAAATTGCCCCACCTACCGCCTTAAATATTCAAGGATAGCGTCTACAGCTTAGTTTTTAGAGAATGACAAATGAATTAAAGTTATTTAAAAAGACAAAGAAAACATATACGCATACGGACTCCATACTCTTACACTGCGTTTTTCTTCTTAAAAATACAGATCGTTTATTTTTCAATGTTGGTCGGTTCGATTCCCACCAGGGAATTTAACCTATTTAAAATATGTAAATGTCTCCATACAATAATGTCTTCATACAATAAAATATCATATCTAAAATATTTGAAAATCAAATTTAATTTATTTTATTTTAATTTCTGGTTAGGTACACGAGGTCCAGGGGGTTTTTATGAAATTACTATGCAGTTCTGTTTACGCTCAGAAAAAAGGACAGAGCTATATAACTGTTATAGCTCTGTCCTTTTCTCTGACCGTAAACAGAACTGTATAGTTATGTCATAATAACCCCCCAGGTACTGCTAGGGCGCTCGCAGCAAGCCATCGTAATGCATATCTCGGTGAAATCTGAAAGGATATTGCCGCGTCGCCTCTCATTTGGGATACACAGTGTGAGTGGTAGAAACTAGTCTTCGAAATTATCCTTTCGGGGCAGTGGTCCAACTGCCTTGTCCAACTGATCAATAATTTCCATTTGAATATCTAATTATCAGGCTCGGCGGAGCTCCTTTTTCTGGGTGGTTGAGCCCTTCGGGCCTGCTGAAGAACTAACATAACCTAAACCTACCTCATATTTATGACACGCGTTCTAAGCCGCATAGCCGTGGGACATATAGCTTACCTTGCGCAATATGACTATTATTTTCGCATCTGATGGCTCCTCCTTGTCTCTCGCATGCGATAGCGAGATTATTTCATTACTTGTGTAAGTTCCGGGGAGAAATGCACTGATTGTTGGGGCGATATTGGACGTTGCGGCCGAGCCTTTTGCCACCTGCACCCGGACACCAAGTCCTGACTCAAAAGTGTGATGAGCAGCAGCAGCAGGACAAAGAATCCGAATCGCATTGTAGTTTGAACATCTCTGAATAAAAAGGGGAGTATTGTTACAATTAGGTATGGTTAGGTAAGTAGCTAGATTAGAATCGAGACGCCGAGCCAAGGACGTCCCTATTGTTTACGGGTGCAATCGAGTTCAAGGCCAAGCCCATCGCTATTGTAATACGAGGCCGCATTGTGTAGAACCAGACTGTATATCATAGCTTTGACTACGTACTCTCGGTATATCATACTATCGAATGTTCGAATGCTCGACTGTTACTGGATCGAATATTCGATGGGTCGAAAAACTTAGGAACAATAAATCGTCAAATCGAAATTGATGTTTCGATTGTCATCGCACAGAAGATCTCAGACCCGAATGCTCATTGGATCGACTGTTACCGGATCGAATATTCGATGGGTCGAAAAACTTAGGAACAATAAATCGTAAGTTCATATTTATGAAGTTTATTAATAAAATTTGAACTCATTATTACAAAGTGCCAGTACTTGAAATAAAGAGTTATCATTATCATATTGCAAGAAGGATAGCAAGAAGCGATATTCACCTTATTAGTAATAAAACAGACGAATTTTCAATATATAATGATATACTAACTAATATGATGATGATAACTCTTTATTTCAAGTACCAGACTGGCACTTTGTAATATCATGCTATCGAATGTTAGAATGCTCGACTGTTATTGGATCGAATATTCGTTATATCGAAATACTTGTGGCCGAAATAGTTACAATCGACAAAACGTAATCTAAACACGGGATTTTTCTCGTACTTTTTCAACGTTAATCCCGTCATAATGACAGCGTGAAACAACATGAAAGAAAGCTAAAATTAATGAATAACGCTGTCATTATGACAGGGTCCCATAGTGGCAAAACAATTAAAGCCGTACATCAAAAAAAACTTCCTATCAGTTGAATAGAATATAATGATATACACCAAATTGAGGACAGGGTCCACTGCGTCAGTCTTGACAATAACACTTCTGTCTCGGGTTCACGAAATAGAGGAGATGCACAGCTCAGGATTGATAGGACCTCATCTGGTAAACGCCTAAAAACTTTTGATTGTAATATCTTTCTATAATCTGTCAAAATAAACGACTCAAACACTTTTTGCTTCAAAAACAAATGCTCGGAATGCCTCATGGTTGCTCGGTGACGGATTTTCTTGTTTAGGGTGAGGGTTTGTTTGGTGTGTTCGAATAACGCTTTGTGCTTCTCAAACATGTCACAGTTGCTGGCTACTTTACTCGCTAATTCTCACTTCGCTATCATTTCTTTGCTTAATTTTAAATCATACTATAATTTTATAATTCGTGTATAGGCACCTGATTTTAATGCTTCTTTTTTAGGATATGATTACTTATTACTTTTTTATGACTTATTCGTTTCTACTTTCTACACAACATAATGACTTTGTCGTATCCCGGGGTTGTGGCAGAATACCAGTGTGTTGCTCACTAGAGTAAGGCTATACGCTGAGCCATGACCTTTTTGTACTGCTGCGACGCACACATGCGATTGAGTTTGTAATTAAGTAGTTTGTAAGTTTGATATTGTTCTTTTCCTCTTAATATGACAATTGTATGTGTGTGATTGAAGCATCAAATAAACGTTTTATCTATCTATCTAAATAGTTACCTATTAGGTATATTAGCGAAACAGATGCATGTTAAAAATGTTACAATCCAAGGAAACTAACCTTTACTTAATTTATTTCGTTCCACAATTAAAAAGCATTTGTATTCGATTTGGCTGAATTGGAGGAAGAGGATTTTCTTGGAATCCGTTGAATTCTCTGGTTTTTTCAACTTTTAGGCTGGAAAGTAGAAAAAACAGGGCAAAAATTTAAAAAAGGCTGCAGAGCGTGACCAGAAGTACATACACACAATCTGGAAACACATAACCCTCCTTCGGGCTGATAGATTAAAAAAAAAAAAAAAAAAACGCCTGTCATGCAACAAGCATATAACCAGAATTGCAATCAATGTAATAATAATATGCCAAACAAAAAGGAATCAAGAGATAAGCAAATGTATGGCATTAGGCGGACTTCAAGATGATGTGGACCATTCGTTTTTAAATTTTCTATCGCTCGTATTTAAAAAATAATATGATTTTACTGTTATTGCTCACTTTCGAGTGACACTTTCGAGCGCTCGAAAGTAAAACATCGCCAGGGCTGGGATTCTCGACGGCAACAACGATATCGTCTTTGACGTGTTTCCGTATTGTCAACGTTTTGATAACTCTTATGTCCAGGGAGCGAAACTTTGGTGCTGATGACGACATTATGACGCAAATTCACATATAGGATGCTTTTATATAAAAACAATATTGCGACTCCCACTGATTCTTATTTCTTTCTTCTGATTAGTTTACACCCCCTGCCATGAATTTGTGTCCTCAGTTATTTCTCTTACAAGGTTGTCTGGAAGAGATCGCTATTTAGCGGTAAGACCGCCTGTTGTATACCTATGATTTAAATGTACTGTTCCATGTTCTGCTTTAACTTTTTTTAATTTTTGGTGTTCAATAAAGAGTATTTGTATTGTATTGTATTGTATTCTTAATAATGCTATAATGATAATGTAAATATTAAAAAAAATACAAAAACAAAATATTTTATTGGGTAATGTAATTGTAACCAATAATATTCTGTCCACGAGTAAATAAAAATCATTACTTAAATGAAAATTCGTTGGATTTCGAAGAATGCAGAACGCTTTAAATTCAAACGTAAACATTCAGGACACTATAACTGTCGAATCTCTATGACCACACCTGGAGCAAATATTGTTCAAAGTCCACCTTTCTTCATCTAAATCAGTATCTTCTGATGGTAAAGACTTTAAAAATTGATTAATTGTACAAAACTACTGCAAAACCCAAATTAAAAAACTATCCAATTTACAAATAATAAAATACAAGTACGCTTGTTACTGTCTCCAACAATCTTTTTTTTAATATGACATTGACAGAAAATTATGTTAAGTACCTACTGGTCGTCTTATCTCTAGTGTCAATATCAGTACTAAACCGGCCAATAAGTTGTTGTTAGTGATGATATAAAATCTATGTAAAAACACTCTGTATGTAGCTTGACGTCATACGCCTGTCATCGGCACCAAAGTTTCGCTCCCTGCTTATGTCTTTTACAATAATGGCGACTGTGACATAAACGATTCTAAAACACGTCAAACGCGATATCGTTGTAACGCAGTAGAATAGAGGCCCTGATTTTATGCGTATGCCAGCTTACCCTAACTACTTTCAATGTTACGCCACTGCCCGCCGCGTCGATTCTGGGACGAGGGGACTGGCAACAGGGGCGGACCGGTGGGGGGGTGTTGTGAAGCTCCTTGCGAGAGAAGCAGCAGCCTGTCGCCACGGCTAATATCGAAGCAGCAATGTATAACAATAGGAGGAAGAAGTCATTCTCGAATCCCATCGACGTTTCGAAAGAGGAATTTTGTTGAGGTCACTGCTTAATATCTATTTTTAGGCTGGAAATATAAAATGTAGTGTTAAATTTAAGAAAATATTATAACTATCATAATACATCAAGAGTAATAATATAATGGTTTTATTGTTAAAACCGTAAACTTTTCAGGATTTTCAAAAGGCCTTTTTAAAGAACTCATTAGGCGAGGTTAGGCTTGTTTCATAATATACTAGCGTCCCGCCAGCGGCTTCGCTCGCTGCAATTATTTTTTCTTTTATGTCACTTAGGGGTATGAAAAATAGATAGTTGCCGATTCTCAGACCTACTGAATATGCATATAAAATTTCATAAAAATCGGTCAAGCCGTTTCGGAGGAATATGGTAACTAACACTGTGACACGAGAATTTTATATATTAGAAGACAATCCTGAGAAGTTACGGTTTCAGAAAAAACCATTAACTCTTGATAAAAGATAAATTTAAAGATAGTCTATACCTAAAGTTCAAAATAATTAATATTAAAAAGGTAAAAAGGTAACATGTAACATTACCATTAATTATTTTGAACTTTATATACTTATACCCATAATGATTCGTACCCGTAAAAAGGTGAACAACTTATATGAATTGCATGACAAATTGTCGTTAGTTTTTTATATCTACACCAACGATATATTTTTAAATTACAATTCGGCGCAATCACTTGAAGGAGTCATGTAACCCATTTTGTCACTAACGATTTTCGAATGCAACTTGTCTAGCCCCATTGGTCTTTTTTGAGCTGGCAATCATGACTGAAATATCCGTCATTGGCGTTGAACCAGTGGTGCGGACATATCCGTCGATGGTGTTAAAAATGTTATTTAGCCTGAGCGATTTTCAAAACGCTTAGTTTAACAACCGATTTCAAAAAAGGAGGAGCTTCTCAATTTGTTTTTTTTTAATGTATTTTCTCCGATTACACACACACCGCTGAACCTTTTTTTAGGGTTCCGTAGCCAAATGGCAAAAAACGGAACCCTTATAGATTCGTCATGTCTGTCCGTCTGTCCGTCCGTATGTCACAGCCACTTTTTTCCGTAACTATAAGAGCTATACTGTGGAAACTTGGTAAGTAGATGTATTCGGTGAACCGCATTAAGATTTTCATACAAAAATAGAAAAAAAACAATAAATTTTTGGGGTTCCCCATACTTAGAACTGAAACTCAAAAATTTTTTTTTCATCAAACTCATACGTGTGGGGTATCTATGGATAGGTATTCAAAAATGATATTGAGGTTTCTATTATAATTTTTTTCTAAACTGAATAGTTTGCGCGAGAGACGCTTCCAAAGTGGAAAAATGTGTGTCCCCCCCCCCGTAACTTCTAAAATAAGGGAATGATAAATGTAAAAATAATATATGATGTACATTACCATGCAAACTTCCACCGAAAATTGGTTTGAACGAGATCTAATAATTAGTTTTTTTTTAATACGTTATAAATCGTAAACCGCATTTTACCTTTCATTCAATCAACTCAAATATAATAAAGAATTAAGAAAAACATTTAATTTTATGAACATAAACCTTATGCATAAACCGTGAACCATTATTTTCTAATACGAGTAAGAAATCGGTAATAGTTTCCCAAGTAAACAACAATTCGCTTGGGGCGTGACTTTATCGGTAGCGGGAGCGCGCGCGGGGAGGTTCCCGACTACGCTTACCCGAACGGGCAGCCACGTGAGGGCAGCCGTCATTGACACTCGTGTGCGCGGAGTTATTGTCAAACTGGAATATATATTAGCTTGTTTAGCTATCACAAGCCTATATGGGCTCGCATATAGTACCTAATTATAATGTTTACTTATCAATATCTTATTTAAAAAAAAAAACACTATTATTAAAACATCGATCAAAGTTACAACGAGGTACAAGAACTTTTATATTATGTATTTTTAATATCTACGTTACAAATCCTAAACCGCATTTTACCTTTCATTCAATCAACTCCAATATAATAAAGAATAAAGAAAAACATTTATTTAGATGTATAGTTGTACGGAACCCTACGTGCGCGAGTCCGACTCGCACTTGGCCGGTTTTTTTGTTTTAATTTTGTTCTATTGAGGTTTTTTTTGTTCCTTCTAGTTGGTTCTATTTCCAGCACGTCAAAATCAGATGATGGGATCTTAGAGAAATAGAGGGATCTCCTCAAATATTATAAGATAACATATACGTGGACGTTATAACAGTATTATTATGATCACTAAAAGGTATGAAATAAAAAAAATGTAAAAATAATCTTACTTCAAAAAGCAAGAAATAATTTCTTCTAAAATGATAGGTAAAATACGTTAGTCCAACTGTAGTCGGCGTCCCGCTATATTTTTAACCAAAAGCCCAATTCAGTTGGACCTATCAATTTAAAAGAAGGTTTTAGTTTTTTAAAACATTTATTTGTTAGGCCTCTTAACAAAACTTAAGCTGCTACGTTATATTATTTTGTTTGATGCAACATTATGTTATAGACATAAATAAATAAATAAATCACAGGACAATGTCACACAAATTGACCTAGTCCCAAACTATGCTCTAGGCTTGTACTATGGGTACTAGACAACGATAAACATACTATAATAGAGAAATATATACTTAAATACTTAGAAAACATCCAAGACTCAGGAACAAATACTCGTGCTCGTTACACAAATATCTGCCCTTACCAGGATTTGAACCCAGGATTTAGCTTCGAAGGCAGGGTCACTACCAACTAGGCTAGCGTGTAAAACATACTTATAAAGAGAAATATATACTTAAATACTTAGAAAACATCCAAGACTCAGGAACAAATACTCGTGCTCATTACACAAAAATCTGCCCTTACCGGGATTTGAACCAGGATCATGCAGCTTAATTGCAAACTTACGCAATATGAAATAAGGGTAAGGTTTAAAAAGTTGGCCAATTTTTTGGCCAATATTTTATTTCCTTGCATAGTTGAGAAAAGCACTATGTCTGCCTGGGTATGAAGGGGAATTAATGAACTCGTACACTAAGGCGTCATACTCGTGAACAGCTGTTTGTGGGGTCCGGTCTGTTCACATTTGCAACCACTAGTTCTTCAGTTAATTATTCTAGTTATGGCTTTTGACGTAGAGACCTCGTGGTGTTGTTCACCTATAGTCATTATTTTTAGTTTCATATTGTTAACTTTACATTTGTAATGATTTTATTTGTGCTAGTGTTAATAATTATTATTTATTACTTTATTAAGTATTTGTAATATAACTTTCTTTAACATATTATTCTGATTTATGATTGAAAAATTACCTTCTGTTGGAGTTGGTTGCGGCGTTTCTTAACCGCAATTATGGTCTTGTCCGGAGCGCTAGTAGATTCACTTCATATTACCGACGTGTAAGAGCCCTCTTGTGGCCTATTTATTGAAAAATATTTTAAATTTTAAATTTAGCGGCCCTTTATTTGACATTCGTGAATTGCGTCTTTTCTACCCTTTGCAACAATGTACTATAACGGCCGAACCCTATATTCAAACCGCGGATAGAATAAGGCTTACTACGGGTTGAAATTTAACATTTGCCCAAACAAAAGGTGTCAACTTTTAATCCGAAGTAAGGCTATCCGTCCGCGGTTTGAATATAGGGTTCGGCCGTAAGTGAATGCAACCTTACATTAACTATGACTTTCACGCGGTTATCCGAAGGGGCAGGCACGGCGCGCTGACGAGAGTCCTTCGCAAAGCATGCCTCGCAACAACTGCTCAACGACACAAATATTACGACGGCGTGTAACAATAGCAGAAAGAGCTTATTCATATATCCCGTTGGGGTATTGACAGAGCACTGCTCAATAACGGGTTTTAGCCTAAAAAATATAAACAGGTGATAAATCCTATATTGATACATACTAGGACGGGTTAGGTTCGTAATGACGAGTAGTTCGTAGATTGCAAAACGACTATGTAAAGGTGGGTACGAATTAGAGCAGCCTCGGGTTGAGGCACGCACGGCCTCACCTATTTTGCTCAAATTCGTACGAGCTCACGCGCTGTGCGCGAGCAGCGGGCGAGCGGCGCGCGGCGAGCCGTCGAGAGTCGGTCTTTTGACCGTGCTCAAACTAAAGGCGCCTCGGTGTGTGCCTCGCGTAATTTGGACGTGTATCTGAGTGTGCCGCGGTCAGAACGACAAGTTGTAATTTGTCTGTGGACGAGACGAGTACAAATTTGATAAAATTGCTGAGCCACCGAGGCGATTTCTCCTTCCTTTTGTTAATAATTCGGTGAGTTATGCTAAACGCAGCCGCGGCTGTCATCTTGTCAGACGCCATTTTGAAATGGCGGCTCGCGTCAAGTTCGCTGCCTCACCCGCGCATGTTTATGTGCAACAATTTGGCTCGCGAGCAGCTCGCCGCGCGGGGCGAGCATGCCTAAGCTGAGCCGCTCAGATTCGTACCCAGCTTTAAAACGTCGTTGTTGCATAACAATTTTTGTACAATGCCCTAGTAAGCAAAATTTCTAGGTTGTAAGAAATGACTAATTAGGGATAACGTCACGGTTGTAAAATGACAAAGTAGCATTAGGTGCAAATTGCACATATGGTAAACGCGGCTAATTACATGACTCTGGCAACTCCGTGACGCCATGTTTCACGCTTCTTTTAGAGCTATACGAAATATTTTTAATCATGTCAATACATCCTTATAGTGCTATAATAAGCCTATACTACACTATAAGGTTGCATTTAAATAATTAAAACGAGTTAGTGTAGCTCTAAAGCATGAAATATGGTGTCACGGAGACATGTATGACATTAACCACCCGCCAAGCAACAGTGTTCGCATTGTTGTGTTCCGGTGTGGGGATAAGACAACCGGTGAAATTACTAGCATAGAGGCATTCCATCTTAGTCCTCAGGGTTGGCAACGCATTTGAGGTGTTAGGATTATGGTCTTGAGAATTCAAATGTCTATGGGTCTCAGATTCCACTTACCATCAGGCGGCCTGAGTGCTCGTGTGCCTTAAAAAAAAAAAAAAAAAAAAAAAAAATAGCCGAGTTTATGCAAAGCGTCTGGATATAAATAAGGTCTGCGTATTAAATGTTTCAGGTAGCGAAACGTGATTGCAAAACGACTAGGTTATACAATTATACTCCGTTATCAAGCGGGCAGTTTGGTTTCTACCATTAGTGATGTGCAATGTCAGTTTTTTATCGAGTTTTATATATGTATTTTTTATGAATATACAAATGTCCTAAAAAGCAATCAGGGGCCTGCGAAGAGAAAGTTATCTAATTTATTAAGTAGTAGTATTCCCGGATTTACAACAATAACCGAAATTGATAAGTTAATAAACGGAAAAGAGCGCATCATAGACGGAGAAATAAACAAAAAATATTTGCAGTACTTTTAGAATCATGACGTTTTTGCCAGTTATATAGGTAGAAGTAGAGCGGTCATTTTCAGTAGAAGACGAAATCTTACACCTAGAAGTCGTGAACTGATTTTGCGTATATATCACGAGAGTCATTTGAGTTATTCTTGATATTGAGTTTATCTGACCTATAGATTTGAATTCTCAAGACTGCAACTCTAAGACCTCAAATGCATTGCCAACCCTGAGGACTAAAGATGGAATGCATCTAAGCTAATAATTTCACCGGTTGTCTCATTCCCACGCCGGAACATCACAATGCAAACACTGCTTCTTGGCGGTGGTAGCGATCCACGATTTTTTTGTATTTGGTGCTGTCCCTATTCACCCCTTAATCCCTCTTCGCCCTTAGTCCCTATTCACCCCTTAGTCCCTATTCACCCCTTAGTCCCTATTCACCCCTTAGTCCCTATTCGTCCCTACTCGCCCCTTAGCCCTATTCACCCCTTAGTCCCTATTCGCCCTTTAGTCCTTATTCACCCCTTAGTCCCTATTCGCCCTTTTAGTCCTTATTCACCCCTTAGTCCCTATTCGCCCCTTAGCCCTATTTACCCCTTAGTCCCTATTCACTTCTTAGTCCCTCTTCGCCCTTAGTCCCTATTTTGGCTAAGTCCTCTGGGCCTCTGTTCTACTAGGTTAACACAATGTAGCATTAGACGTGTTTCCACATTATAGACGTTTCGATAGCTATTATTTACTCGGCAGTAATGGCGGCCGAGTTAAAAACAATACCATAACACGTCAAAGGCGATATAGTTATAAAAGGTACCATAGCTAAAGGCTGCGGGGCGGAAACTACACCTTACATCGTCGTTAAACTTACTCAAACTCATATCTGCATATTTTTTTGCTGTTGGTAAACTTATTGCCTCTAAGTATTACTGAACAAAAATGAATTTACCAACAGCAAAAAAAATGCAGATACGAGCTTGAGTAAGTAAGACGACGGCTGCGGGACGGAAACTACACCTTATATGGATGCCTTACATTGACTAATAATTCAACTTGTTTTCCTTGGTAACAGCGGCAGAAGTCTTTCTTGCAACCACTCGTCAATTCGATCACCGAGACCACAATATGCAAGAGTAGGTAGAAAAAAATATTTAAAAATCCCATTGGGGTGCATTACAATCTGAAAAAACAAATCGCCATGTCATTGCTGATAGTGACCCTTGCCTACGAAACTAGCGGTCCAAGGTTCAATACTTACGTAATCGTTTTATATTTAAAAATTGAAATAATTTAATTGTTTCTTGTAGTTGTTTAGTTTGAGTTCTAAACGAATTAGTTTACACCGCCTGTCCTCAGTTATTTCTCTATACAAGGTTGTCTGGAAGAGATCGCTATTTAGCGGTAAGACCGCCTGTTGTATACCAGTGATTTAAATATACTGCTCCGTGTTCTGTTTTTTTTTTGGTGATTAATAAAGTATTTGTATTGTATTGTATTATAATTATTGTACGTGATCAGCGCGAGTATTTGCTCCTAAGTGTTTTTTTTTATGGCATGAATGAGATGAGTTGGCACACGAGCACTCAGGCAGGCCACCTGATGCTAAGTGGAATCTGTGACCCATAGACATTTGAATTCTATATAAAGACTATCTACTATCTTAAGACCTCAAATGCGTTGCCATTGTTGCCAACCCTGAGGACTAAAATGGAAATCCTCATACTAGTAATGCGAACACTGTTGCTTGGCGGAAGGTTAATGGATAAGATGGTGGTAGCGATCCGGACGGACCCTACAAAATGTCCTAACACCACTAAAAATAATCCATATAATTAGAGTACTAAAATAAAATGATCTCAAAGTGGTGCAATAAAACTTACCTTATAATAGTCGAGTTAGTTCAACTCAAATTGGCTTCGAAGTTCTTGAGTAAATACATTGGAGTATTGGCGAGAAATGGCGGAAAGAGAACACCGAATTCACTGGTACAAGCGCTAAAACAAAAACTTATGTATCTAGGCGTATATAGATTTAGTCCCGGGGAATGACTTTTGGATCTCACAGACGAAAAATGACTAATTTAAAAAAAAAAAAAACTTCTTTCAAAAACGCAAGAAATAACTTCTAGGTTAGTCCAACTGAAGTCGGCTTTTTTGGTGGAAGTATTGTGGTCGCTGTAACCACCCCCCCCGTCTACTTACTAAATAATTATATAGTCTATAATACTTAACTTAATATATTTAATTTAAACTTTTAAACTCCTAATGAATAGAATATTCTAATTTGATATATTTATTTGGCCTTTTGATCGTCTAGTGTCAGAATCCTACATTGCACCGCAGCACCCATGTCTTTTATATGGAGCATAGTCAGATTTGGAATTCTTCTAATTCTACAAGCCCTAATGATTCTCCTATATTTTTTAAAAATATAATTATATAAACTACCGTTCCTTTATTAATCTCACTCCTAATTAACCTACACTGACCCTTTACTTTATCTAATGTCTTTAATAATATTTAATTACTAGCTGTTACCCGAATACCTAACATGTAATATTATTCCCTACCTATGTGTTTAAGAGAAACAATATAATTATATTTGCCCTACCTAAACCCCTACCTTGAAATGAGGCCGGTTACAGCGAGAACCTATTTGATCTTAGGTTTATTACTACTATGGTATGGTATGGTATGGTATGGTACTATGGTATTTAATAGTTATTTGAACTGAAATCTAAAATCAAATTAGTCCTTTCTTTGGATGGGGTCTGGCCTCTCTAAAACGACCTATGACAGTGTTATGTGTATATTTTTACACTTTAGATTCCCTTGGGAATAGCGTGATGTTTCAACCCCTAAACACTAGCTGATGCCCTTAGACAGTGACGGCTGAGTACGTGACTCGGTGGTTTTCCTAGTTATATTTAAATAACAATTTCTAATTTATTACAGTAAAGTTTTCCAGTCATTTAACCATTTAATTAATACAAGTAAGTACTTTAATATAGACGGGGAGACCTCTGTCAACGTTACGTGTATATTTTTACACTTTAGATTCCCTTGGGAATGGCGTGATGTTTCAACCGCAAAACACTAGCCGATGCCCTTAGACAGTGACGGCTGAGTACGTAACCCAGTATTAAGACGGAGAAAACAACAGCCGTAGAAG
The DNA here is from genome assembly GCA_949316455.1 of Acleris holmiana. Taxonomy (NCBI): domain Eukaryota; kingdom Metazoa; phylum Arthropoda; class Insecta; order Lepidoptera; family Tortricidae; genus Acleris; species Acleris holmiana. The sequence goes on along the minus strand of OX438786.1, from coordinate 12,163,459 downwards.
AAGAAGACAGTCCAACCCATAAATATTACCTGAATTTTACTAAATGCAGAAAGTCTAGAACTGGAAATAATTACTTCCTGTCAAACTTATATGAACACAAATGGTCAAATAAAACATGATAATCTGAGAACTTCTCAGAATAAAATCCTATGAAAATATAGTTAAATTCCCGAAATCTATATTTATGACGATTATTAGATTAAATTGAACTTCTATTTATATGCAGTGGCAGTACAAGACCAAACGTTAACAAGTTTAAAGGCTAATTTTTTAGCGCATCCTAAACTATTCCTAAATAAAATCCTACTGATTAAATACCTAAATCCCTAATACCCTAGACAATTGATTCTACCCTAACTCTACTTATAAGGCCTATTCTACAAAGAAATACATCCTAGAGGCTTACCTTATCCTCGTAATTAGCTAGTTCCCTAGGTAAACTGTAAAGTTCAGCCGGGTCTGCTGAGAAAGCAACCTAACACCCGTGTGATTGCCACCCCCCTCACACAGACCGAAGTCCAAGACGGTGAGAGTATGACGCCCTATTGTGTGGTTTAGTGTATATAAATATATAGAGTTTTAAGGAACCAATCCTCAAACTTCCCAGAGCTTTCACGGGTGCAATTGCATGCCCAACCTGTGGACCCCGATCCCACTCCAGGCTGGCGAATGAGAATGGTGGGCTCTTATACAGATGTCTGTGTTGGTAAAAAGATCATCTGGGCTTGCCCGAGGCTCTTTTAGAATTTAATAGTTCCGAACCAGACCCGTTTGTCACCGTTATAAGTTAGATATAGTTCGTCAGACACACTGTTTGTCTAGTCATAGTTCTAGCGCGAATAATGCTAATCTAGCTTAATACAAATAGCAAAACAACCTCCCCACAAGAAATTGTCACATTAATCCCACACTAAATTTATTAATTTTGCAACGCGCTAGACACTAATGACAACCAAGAATTAGTCCTCCCGCAACTCCAAAGTTAGGCTCCCTCCTAATAAACTTCCTAATTTTTTTAACAATTAAATAAAACGAATAAACAAAATCTTCGCGACTATAACTCAAATGCAACGCAAAACTACCTATTTCCTCATATAATAAACCGAGGATATACGATACGATCCCTATTAATTTCGAAACTAAGAAACCGTATTTTAAAACAACTTGAACAATTAACTTTAACCATAAATGCTTTGAACTAGCCGTATTTTATTGTAGGTATTCCAACTAAACTAAAATAAAATCGACACAAATCGTTAAAACCGCAACTACTTAAATGTATGAAACTCAACCTTTGAATAATATAATAATGAAGTTAATTATGTATCAAACATAACCCGAAAAGAATCCTATTTTAATAACCCGCACGCACAAAACCGTAAGAAAACATTATTATTTACAATATAAAATTTCACTATAAGCAAAATGAACGAGTTAAAATTTAAACCATGTACGTAACGCACTTCTATTACCCGTTAAGTACCGTGTCTACGCAGCCTTATACAGGATTATAAGCAATTAATCGATGCAACACGATATTAAATACAAACAAGAATTTAGCACAACTTAAAAAAATAAGCACGTAACCGAACCGTAAATACCTAGATACCCCTATAAACTACGCAACTCCGACCCTAACACGACAGAACCCTTCTCCGACGTAAGCTTTAGGAAAATAGACCCCGAATCTCACTAGGTATGAACACTATAAACAACGTTAAAGTTAAACCGTGAACGTAACTTGTTTCTATTATCCGTTCATTACCGCGGCTATGTATCCTTACAATAAGCACTATAACGACCGACGTTATAAATTAAACCGTAAACGTAACGCACTTCTATTTCCGTTAAATACCGTGACTATGTATCCCTACACAAGATAATTATAAACTATGATCAAATGAATCAACGTAACACGATAATAAAATCAAACGTGAATTTAACACAACGTAAGTAATAAGCACGTAAACGAACAGCAAAATACCTAAGTATCGATTTAAGCGAACGTGAGGAAGCCCTTCTCTGACGACAGTTGCTGATCTTCTGGACCCCGATTTGCGACTGACATCCCCTTTTATAACCTTCGTAATTGTGGAAAAATCCAGAAATTCCACAAGATTACCCTTTTTCATCCGTACCTGCTATTGCGCAACAATAATAGGAATTGCCCTATATGGTCATGCATTCGATATCAAAGTAAAGTATCCAAAAAGCACGAATTTGCATTCGAAAGTGAACCATATATCTTTAACCATAAAGCTCAAAAACAAAAAGTAACGCGCCCTGTCGCGAAGTAGCTGAACTTCTAACTAACGTTGTAACGACAAGTAACGCTACTCGCCGCCAAATAACAGTGCGCCACTAACATATGGAAAACACGAAGTTGTACTCTATTTGACAACAGATGGTATTGTTAATAGCGGTGGATATTTTAGAATCACGCGAATATTCTAGATCCCGGAAATGGATTGTTGACAGAAGAACTTCCGCCCACTTTCTTTTGTCCGTTTTATTAGTAATAACGTTGTTTTTGTTCTGCAAATTCCTCTGGTCGGTACCTTAGGTCGAGCCTCTCTTATTTATACTATTTTTTATGCAGTTTTTATCTTCTAAAGTGTGTTTTTCGAGATTTAGAACTATACCTACTGAACGCAGAACATGAGTTTTCTTTCTCGAAATCACACCTAACTAACATTAAATGGTTTTAACATAATACCTAGATTATCCAGGAGCCCTAATTGTGTCCCTGAAGGCCTATCATCTCCAGTGCAATCTATCGGTGCGTAGCGTACTAATGTGAACTACTCGACATGTTGATAGGTGTCGCTTTTCACTTACTAATGATTACTAATATAAACGCCATCTAACGCTATCTGTGTCAACTATTAGCCTATGTTCAATACGTAGCTTACTTAAATCCTTCCCTCGCAACAATGTATTGTAATTAGTTCTAGATATAACCGCTAGATTGCGCTGCAACCAAATCTTTATGATGTTACCCTTTGTGTATAAGATACAGATGCTCCCCCATTACGATAGCCTTTATAATGCTACTTTATTACTTATTACAAATAGAGTTTGTATACTAAACAACAGTGTTGCCTCACTGTGGTTAGTTACAGTCGCCCCGTCGAAGATTCGCAATGTATTGCCACGCTATGCATGTAGAATCCTCGAAATTTACATCTCAAACCCTCCTTCTATTATTTTTCCTATCTTGAAGTTGAAATTTGTTAGTATCCAAACTCACAGATATATATAATTAGAAATAAGTTAGTACCTTTACACAGAGGTCAGAAATATACGGAAATTACAACACCTGTATAAAAATACAAAATAAATAAATTTATGGTGAACCCTACGGTGTAATGTATATTTATACCAATACCAAGTAACTGTTAATGTACTAGTACTGAGTTTAGACCATGGAACACTAACAGAGAACTGATACAACCTTTCCCCACGAATTCCCAAGTCATAAGAAGTATGTGGTTGTGAGGCACATAGATTCTAGCAATCTGGTTTTGGTGGTTCGCTCCAATTCGGCGATCACATTGTCCGATCTATGAATTTGACTTACATTGTCCAAGCCATAAGCGAGCAAGCAAAAACCCCCCCAAACAACCTGGGAACACCTTTCGATGAGGTACCGGGAAGCTCTTAAGTTCACTACGAGTATTCGATCCTTCCCCAATCCTAAAACACCTTCAATCACTGTTTCTTGGTGAATGTTTCACGTTGGAAATAAACATAACTATGTTACATGGTATGTGTTATGTAGTTTGTTATACACAGTAACAACCAGCTTTCCTATGAGCACAAAGTGTATATGTTCCGGCAAACGTACACTTTCAAATCATTAAAAATCAATGAAATCTTTTATTTCATTTAAATTATTCTCTTATACTCCATATCCATGAATAAACATTAAAAATGGTAATAAGTATTGCACCTAGGTATCTTAAAATCAAACTTTCATTGTTGAACCATAATAATATTAATAACCAATGTTCTTTTTTTTTTTTTTAAGTAAGAACATGATTATATGTGATTTTGCACTCTGTCTATTTCCAACAGTGGATGTGTAAAACCCATTATTTAGTCTTAGCTTCTTGTGCAGTGTTTGGCTTTCACAAACTGTCACTAAAAGACCTTATCGTTGTAGCGATAACGATTCTAACCTAAGCATCTAAGAATGTGCCAGCCAAATTGTGTAGTATTGTGTAAGTCCGGACACCAACAAATCCTGTTTGATCATATACACAACATCGTCATCACGAAAGGACCCATAATACTTTCTATAACACACAGTACACATTACGCATTACCCAATACACATTATACAACACACATACATCTCTCACATTCATTTGCCTTATTCACACATAACTAAAACACCCTTTATTCCTTCCTCTTTTGCCTGTTCGCTCGATCCCTTCGATCTGCCAACGTCCTTGATATATGATCAATTTGAAATTAATTATCCAACAATTTATTATTTACTATAAATAAAATCAATGTAGCCCAATATTCCCTCGTCTTTAAACAAAATTAGGTATACTAAAACCTATGATAAACTGAAACTTTACTAACTCAACTTTAAATCAAAACAATAACAAAGCAAAATCACTAAGCCCCCACTAATAAAGCTCATCTTTATCTTTTATCTTTATGTAAATCCTTTTTTTTTTCCAAGGGTACCGCGCAAAACGACCTATCTTATTTCTACGCCCCGACAGTCCGATACTTTTATAATGTACCTAACGCCCCGATGACACAATAATTTTACGCCCCGACAGTCTGATATTCTTATAATGTAACGCCCCGATGACACAATAATTTTACGCCCCGACAGTCCGATACTCTTATAATGTAACGCCCCGATGACACAATTTTACGCCCCGACGGTCCGATATTTTAATAATATAACGCCCCGATGACACAATGATGTAACAACACGACACGAGAAAACAATAATGTAACGCCCCGACCTCCGCGTAATTTATAAATCTACGCCCCGATACTCGTTACCAACCATCTATCTACAGCATAGTCATGTTCCGCGTCTTTTACAACTTTAAAATAAAAATAGTAATAAATTCGGATACGGAACCCTAATAAAACTATGTAACAATAACTTACCTACATCACGCACACGACTGCCGATATTCTAAACAACAACGCATCATACTGGACCCCTACTACCACCAATCGATCTCAAGAAAACCAGATGACGAAACAAAACAACACCTCCTTGCCGACAAGGTTTCCTATGTTAACTCTGGCTACTACAACCACAAGCTCCCCTATATTATTCGAAGTTTGAATTTTATGCTGACTGAGAATAACATCTACTTAGAGAGAAATTCAGGTTGTAAAATTAAATATAATCTACTTGTTTATATTTTATTTAAGAATTCAAAATCCGACCAGTCCATACTCCGTTTTTCACGTACAACAATTGTAGCCTAAACGGCTATCTTATCCTACTACGGCTACTAAGGCACCTAACGCAACGCAAAGCCTCAGTATCTTTTAACTATTCTATACCTACTATCCTGGTCACGGCACCAATTGTAACCACCCCCCCCGTCTACTTACTAAATAATTATATAGTCTATAATACTTAACTTAATATATTTAATTTAAACTTTTAAACTCCTAATGAATAGAATATTCTAATTTGATATATTTATTTGGCCTTTTGATCGTCTAGTGTCAGAATCCTACATTGCACCGCAGCACCCATGTCTTTTATATGGAGCATAGTCAGATTTGGAATTCTTCTAATTCTACAAGCCCTAATGATTCTCCTATATTTTTTAAAAATATAATTATATAAACTACCGTTCCTTTATTAATCTCACTCCTAATTAACCTACACTGACCCTTTACTTTATCTAATGTCTTTAATAATATTTAATTACTAGCTGTTACCCGAATACCTAACATGTAATATTATTCCCTACCTATGTGTTTAAGAGAAACAATATAATTATATTTGCCCTACCTAAACCCCTACCTTGAAATGAGGCCGGTTACAGCGAGAACCTATTTGATCTTAGGTTTATTACTACTATGGTATGGTATGGTATGGTATGGTACTATGGTATTTAATAGTTATTTGAACTGAAATCTAAAATCAAATTAGTCCTTTCTTTGGATGGGGTCTGGCCTCTCTAAAACGACCTATGACAGTGTTATGTGTATATTTTTACACTTTAGATTCCCTTGGGAATAGCGTGATGTTTCAACCCCTAAACACTAGCTGATGCCCTTAGACAGTGACGGCTGAGTACGTGACTCGGTGGTTTTCCTAGTTATATTTAAATAACAATTTCTAATTTATTACAGTAAAGTTTTCCAGTCATTTAACCATTTAATTAATACAAGTAAGTACTTTAATATAGACGGGGAGACCTCTGTCAACGTTACGTGTATATTTTTACACTTTAGATTCCCTTGGGAATGGCGTGATGTTTCAACCGCAAAACACTAGCCGATGCCCTTAGACAGTGACGGCTGAGTACGTAACCCAGTATTAAGACGGAGAAAACAACAGCCGTAGAAGAAGAAGACAGTCCAACCCATAAATATTACCTGAATTTTACTAAATGCAGAAAGTCTAGAACTGGAAATAATTACTTCCGGTCAAACTTATATGAACACAAATGGTCAAATAAAACATGATAATCTGAGAACTTCTCAGAATAAAATCCTATGAAAATATAGTTAAATTCCCGAAATCTATATTTATGACGATTATTAGATTAAATTGAACTTCTATTTATATGCAGTGGCAGTACAAGACCAAACGTTAACAAGTTTAAAGGCTAATTTTTTAGCGCATCCTAAACTATTCCTAAATAAAATCCTACTGATTAAATACCTAAATCCCTAATACCCTAGACAATTGATTCTACCCTAACTCTACTTATAAGGCCTATTCTACAAAGAAATACATCCTAGAGGCTTACCTTATCCTCGTAATTAGCTAGTTCCCTAGGTAAACTGTAAAGTTCAGCCAGGTCTGCTGAGAAAGCAACCTAACACCCGTGTGATTGCCACCCCCCTCACACAGACCGAAGTCCAAGACGGTGAGAGTATGACGCCCTATTGTGTGGTTTAGTGTATATAAATATATAGAGTTTTAAGGAACCAATCCTCAAACTTCCCAGAGCTTTCACGGGTGCAATTGCATGCCCAACCTGTGGACCCCGATCCCACTCCAGGCTGGCGAATGAGAATGGTGGGCTCTTATACAGATGTCTGTGTTGGTAAAAAGATCATCTGGGCTTGCCCGAGGCTCTTTTAGAATTTAATAGTTCCGAACCAGACCCGTTTGTCACCGTTATAAGTTAGATATAGTTCGTCAGACACACTGTTTGTCTAGTCATAGTTCTAGCGCGAATAATGCTAATCTAGCTTAATACAAATAGCAAAACAACCTCCCCACAAGAAATTGTCACATTAATCCCACACTAAATTTATTAATTTTGCAACGCGCTAGACACTAATGACAACCAAGAATTAGTCCTCCCGCAACTCCAAAGTTAGGCTCCCTCCTAATAAACTTCCTAATTTTTTTAACAATTAAATAAAACGAATAAACAAAATCTTCGCGACTATAACTCAAATGCAACGCAAAACTACCTATTTCCTCATATAATAAACCGAGGATATACGATACGATCCCTATTAATTTCGAAACTAAGAAACCGTATTTTAAAACAACTTGAACAATTAACTTTAACCATAAATGCTTTGAACTAGCCGTATTTTATTGTAGGTATTCCAACTAAACTAAAATAAAATCGACACAAATCGTTAAAACCGCAACTACTTAAATGTATGAAACTCAACCTTTGAATAATATAATAATGAAGTTAATTATGTATCAAACATAACCCGAAAAGAATCCTATTTTAATAACCCGCACGCACAAAACCGTAAGAAAACATTATTATTTACAATATAAAATTTCACTATAAGCAAAATGAACGAGTTAAAATTTAAACCATGTACGTAACGCACTTCTATTACCCGTTAAGTACCGTGTCTACGCAGCCTTATACAGGATTATAAGCAATTAATCGATGCAACACGATATTAAATACAAACAAGAATTTAGCACAACTTAAAAAAATAAGCACGTAACCGAACCGTAAATACCTAGATACCCCTATAAACTACGCAACTCCGACCCTAACACGACAGAACCCTTCTCCGACGTAAGCTTTAGGAAAATAGACCCCGAATCTCACTAGGTATGAACACTATAAACAACGTTAAAGTTAAACCGTGAACGTAACTTGTTTCTATTATCCGTTCATTACCGCGGCTATGTATCCTTACAATAAGCACTATAACGACCGACGTTATAAATTAAACCGTAAACGTAACGCACTTCTATTTCCGTTAAATACCGTGACTATGTATCCCTACACAAGATAATTATAAACTATGATCAAATGAATCAACGTAACACGATAATAAAATCAAACGTGAATTTAACACAACGTAAGTAATAAGCACGTAAACGAACAGCAAAATACCTAAGTATCGATTTAAGCGAACGTGAGGAAGCCCTTCTCTGACGACAGTTGCTGATCTTCTGGACCCCGATTTGCGACTGACATCCCCTTTTATAACCTTCGTAATTGTGGAAAAATCCAGAAATTCCACAAGATTACCCTTTTTCATCCGTACCTGCTATTGCGCAACAATAATAGGAATTGCCCTATATGGTCATGCATTCGATATCAAAGTAAAGTATCCAAAAAGCACGAATTTGCATTCGAAAGTGAACCATATATCTTTAACCATAAAGCTCAAAAACAAAAAGTAACGCGCCCTGTCGCGAAGTAGCTGAACTTCTAACTAACGTTGTAACGACAAGTAACGCTACTCGCCGCCAAATAACAGTGCGCCACTAACATATGGAAAACACGAAGTTGTACTCTATTTGACAACAGATGGTATTGTTAATAGCGGTGGATATTTTAGAATCACGCGAATATTCTAGATCCCGGAAATGGATTGTTGACAGAAGAACTTCCGCCCACTTTCTTTTGTCCGTTTTATTAGTAATAACGTTGTTTTTGTTCTGCAAATTCCTCTGGTCGGTACCTTAGGTCGAGCCTCTCTTATTTATACTATTTTTTATGCAGTTTTTATCTTCTAAAGTGTGTTTTTCGAGATTTCGAACTATACCTACTGAACGCAGAACATGAGTTTTCTTTCTCGAAATCACACCTAACTAACATTAAATGGTTTTAACATAATACCTAGATTATCCAGGAGCCCTAATTGTGTCCCTGAAGGCCTATCATCTCCAGTGCAATCTATCGGTGCGTAGCGTACTAATGTGAACTACTCGACATGTTGATAGGTGTCGCTTTTCACTTACTAATGATTACTAATATAAACGCCATCTAACGCTATCTGTGTCAACTATTAGCCTATGTTCAATACGTAGCTTACTTAAATCCTTCCCTCGCAACAATGTATTGTAATTAGTTCTAGATATAACCGCTAGATTGCGCTGCAACCAAATCTTTATGATGTTACCCTTTGTGTATAAGATACAGATGCTCCCCCATTACGATAGCCTTTATAATGCTACTTTATTACTTATTACAAATAGAGTTTGTATACTAAACAACAGTGTTGCCTCACTGTGGTTAGTTACATCGCCGACTTTAGTTCGACTAACCTATTAGGTAGGTGACTACAATTTTAAAAGAATAATTAATTTCTTGCGTTTTTGAAGGCGGTTTTATGTTTTTTTTAAACATTTATTTTATATTAAACGTTTTAGTGATCACGAATACGCTGTTCCGTAGTCCCACTTATTAGTTCATATGAAACTAAGTTTCAAGCGCGCCGCAAGCGACGCCGCCGAAAAGTCATAGTCATATTTCAACAAGTAAATATTCTTCGTTGTAGTCGCTCAACTATCTTAATCGAGGTATGTTAACGCCACCCTTGAAATAGGTACCGTTGAGGAGTTCCGATGGTCATCTGTGGTCGTCATCATCAGTTCCACTTCCCCAAATGATACTTTCTGAATTCAAATGCTTAATTTGTTATTAAAAATACTAAAATCGCTATATGTTTGCCTATAATATTTAAGGAGTTCCCTCAATTCCTCACTAACCCCTCATCAGATTCAGATTTGGTGACAATGGGACCACCTCAAAAGTATACTCTATCAAACCAAAAAAATCGGTCTACAATTGACGGTGAACATCATACTAACATAAAAAAAAAACATACATACAATGGAAGGTATAACCTTCTCCTTTTTTGAAGTAGGTTAAATAGCAATTTATGCAGCGATATTATCTACGAGCGGGCCCTCCTTTTGGATTTCATATCATAACGCCTAATGGTAATAGATCAGTTAAACTGAAGTCTGCTTTTGGTTAAAAATATTGTAGGACGCCGGCTTCATTTTGAGTGACCTATTACCATTTAAAAAAAGAAGTTATTTTTTGCGTTTTTGAAGGTGGTTTTGTTTAATTAAACCATTTTATTTTATTTTATACTTTTTAGTGATCATAATATCGCACCTTCGGTAGAACAAGGGCACAATGTACAATGTGACTACAGGGGAAATTGTGCCCTTGTTCGGTAGAACAAAGGCACAATGTACAATGTTACTAAAGGGGAAATTGTGCCCTTTTCCTACCGAAGGTGCGATATTATGATGTTACTTATGTACTCCTACTTCTCGATAAGAACCACAGGATATTTCACACTCGTCGAAAGCAACGGGAAGTCATAGTGTATGTACTTCAGTGGCCATCTGTGGTCATCATCATCAGTTCCACTTCACAAAATTATACTTTATGAATGCAAATGCTAAACATGTTCCTGAAAATACCAAAATCGCTATATACATATGCCTATCATACTTATTTCAGGAGCTCCCTCAATTCCTCATAGATCCCATTACGATATACCGACTTGGTGACAATGGGACCATCTCGGGAATGTACACTATGAAAAAAAAAAAAAAATCACCTCAGCACCACAAAAAGGGTGGTTTTGCTCTTCAAAGACAGTGAGCAAAAGTCGATTTAGCTGCGAGCGCGAGACAAAGTAACTTTTTATTTAATTTTTGTTCACAAAATAAAGGTGGTCGTGGTGCGGCGCGCGGGCGGCTGGGGCATGACGTTTTATTTTCACCATGTTGGCTTTTTTACCTTAAGGTTATATTTTCTCGCTGCTGAGGTGAAAAATTGTATGTGCAATACGAGACCAAAGTTATTTGTATCTCCTTCTTTGAATCCTCGCTGCACTCAAGATTCTAACCTATAATCACTCGCTGATCTCGTGATTCATTTCTAGAATCCTTCGCTTGCTCAGGATTAAAAATCAACACTCGCAGCAAAAACCAACTTTGCTCTCTTGTTCCACAAATAACTATTTTCAAAATCGGTCCAAAACTGACTGAGAAATTGGTGAACATAGATCAAAAAACATACAGTGCATCATACAGCCTTAGCCAAAGATGTTGACCGACCACCTCACGTTTTCCTTTGTAACTTGTAAATAAATAAAATATTATTTTTCAATTCAAATCGTAAAATATTAAAAAAAAAATTGAACTTGACCGCTCATTGAATACAAAACGGCCACATTCCAAAATCATTTGCTCATGCATTGAAAACCTCATAGAAACAGTTTATAATTGTTAATGCAACACCGACTGATTTTGGCATGTGGCCGTTTTGTAATCAAGGAACGGGTGCCAATCATTAGTTACGAAGTAGCTATTTGCTTCTTAGAAGCTAGAAAAAGTCGGGTTCTACAATAAAATGATATTTTTTTTAGGGCTTTTCCCTAAGTTAATAAATATGACTCATTTTTCCGATACATACTTATACAACTTTCTATAATAAAAGATATAATTGCACCTTTTAAACTTTGACCTTGATATGAAAAACGTATGGGTGCTGAGCACCTTTTGCCAAGGCTGTAGAACCTCGTCCTTTTTTGAAGTCGGTTAAAAATTATTCGACGTACCTTGGGCTGACAAACTAATACCCCTTTGGGGCGCTGAGCATCAATTCTGGGGCGCGGAGATCGGTTCCGTCTTTTGGAACAACAGAATGCCAGGTCGAAGATAAAAACCACCACATAGAGCAACCACTGGAGGTATCTGAGCCGCATAACAACTGTAATATCAGAATAGTTATTTGTGTAACAAGAGAGCAAAGTTGGTTTTCCAGTTCAGCTATTAGTGACGTCATCATTTATTAGTGCTTTGTCACTTTATCGTCAAGTTCGAATGGTTTCACTAATCTGTCGAAGTCGTTCAAGCGATAAAGCACTAAAGTGTGCGGTTACTTATAAAGGCAGACTTAACTAGAAACAAAAATAAACGCCAACATTCTTATTATGTTCTGATAATAAAGTTCACAAGCATTTTTTCCGAAACTGTAAATAATTCAGGATTTAGGTATTTTAGGACCACCCTGTAGGTTAGTTTAGGTTAGTTTTATAAAAATCCTGAAATATTTGTAGTTACAGAAAAAAATAACATGTTAATAATTCTGTAACCACATTTTGCACAAGTAGGCTGAGATGTTCACTACTATATTAGTGACAGGTTGCAAGCCCATCGCCTAACACTACTAGAAGCCTTTTTAGAGTTGTTGGTACTTCTGTAGCTCTGCCTACCCCGCTCTGGGAATGAAGGCGTGATGTTATGTATGTGTATGTACAGAAAAAAATGGGTTGGCAAATGAATAGGTTGCGAAGCGATGCATTTGTCAAAGAATTGTCAGCGAAAAGGCAGAGAACCAAAAAAAATTACTGCCATCCCAATCGTACCTCGTTTTCAAGGGAGAAATCGCTTCATTTTTGTTGATCCTTGCAGTGGGGACTTGGTTCCGTGCACGTGGTGTAAGTGTGCCGCGTGCAGCCGAGGCAGGACTCCAGGTACGAGAGCAGCAGGGTCACCACGAGCACTATCAGCTCTTGGACAAACGCAGTTTCCATGGCATAGCAGCTGGAAACAACACCAGCGAATTAAAGAAACTGGATGACAAAAATGGACTTGTCATTCTTCCGGGTTTGTTTTATTTTATGGCATTGAGAAGCCAAACGAGCACACATGCCACTTACCAAGTGGAAACTGTGACCCATAGACATTCGCATTCACAAGACTGGCAATCCTAAGACTGCAAATGCATTGCCAACCCTGAGGACTAAGATGGAATGCCTCTATTCTAGTTATTTTACTGGCTGTCTTAACCCCAAACCGGAACACACTGCGAACAGTGCTATTTGGCGGTAGATTAATGGATAAGTTGGTGGTAGCGATCCGGACCCCTGCACAAGGTTCTACCACCAGCAAATTATAAAAAAAATATATGCAAAAACCCCTTTTCCGCAAAACGTCTTTTAATAAAAATGATTTTTTAGGGTTCCATGCCTGAAGGTAGCCCAACGGGACCGCGTGGAATCACATAAAACCTTTCTGTTGATTCTTGTGTGGGCCTAGCAGCATGGTGTTTTCTTGTGGTGGGAGCTCGCGGCGCGTACGGTTTAGTTTCATTGGGATTTACCCTGCATGCTTGTAGCGTTGCATTGTGTCGTTGCAATAGCTCCAGACTCAATAACGTGAATACCAACTCGTCAATGTATTGCTACTAGCATGTGGGTAGCATGCGGGCTGACGACCAATGAGCCTGTACGGTCGAAGCAGGCACAGTGCGTTACCACCATAGAATAAGAACTAAAGGCATAGAAGCGATAAAATAAAAGACATCTATCATAGAACATATGTCTAAGCCTCTAAGAGGTTCTTCAGATCTAGCACAAAGTTTTCGCTGGAAAAGGTCAATCAATATCGGGAAGCCCAGGCAAGGCGCATATGTTAAGGGAATAGATAAAAAAAAACACAAAGTAACCATCGGTAAAACTGTAAAAAAAGAACAATAGAGAGATCTCTCTTCAGGCGGGTGTTGGAAGTGGTATATAAGTCAACCGACTGAAGAAACTTCTGACGCTGGTGGCGCTGTCGAGTTGTTTTGTTACAAGTTGTCACTAAGTGTCGCTAGGTCGCCACAAACCTAACATTGTGGAAAATATAGGAATGTGGACCACTGTGGACGATATAGGAATATTCCAATATTCCTAAATTATAGTGCTAACTCGTGGACAAGTTAGCACTATGGACGATAAATGAATATGGACAAGTTACGAGTAGCACTATGGGCAATAAATAAATAAAAAAATAAAAAAAAATACAGGAATGTAGACAGATAGGAAGTTGACGATATAAAATTTAGACGAGTTAGGAATGTGACAATTTAGGAATTGCATGCTGACGACATGGCATTGTGGACGAGTTAAGAAGGTGACGAAATAGGAATGTGGACAAAGTCGTCCTGAGCCGCTCAAATTGTTCGTCCTTACCCTGATACTCTTTCCTTTTTAGGGTTCCGTAGCCAAATGGCAAAAAACGGAACCCTTATAGATTCGTCATGTCTGTCTGTCCGTCCGTATGTCACAGTCACTTTTTTCCGAAACTATAAGAACTACACTGTTGAAACTTGGTAAGTAGATGTATTCTGTGAACCGCATTAAGATTTTCACACAAAAATAGAAAAAAAAAACAAATTTTGGGGGTTCCCCATACTTACAACTGAAACTCATTTTTCATCAGACCCATATGTGTGGGGTATTTATGGATAGGTCTTCAAAAATGATATTGAGGTTACTAACATCATTTTTTTCTAAACTGAACAGTTTGCGCGAGAGACACTTCCAAAGTGTTTGTAGTGGGTAGATCCAGATATAGCGGGTAGACATGGCTTAAATAAATCAGTCGTACGTCATTAGCTGTTTCATTAACACACACAACTATTACATGGTGTCAGGTGTGGGGTAGTGATTGTGAAATCGTAGAGTTCAGTTGTGAAAGTGAGTGATTAGTGGGCTAAAGGTTAAAATGACCGAAAAAAGTGGAAATGTCGGCGGCGGAGCAGTTTACGCTGCGATACAACAGCCGGCTCCTTTGCAACAGGAAGGCAACATGGCGGCCAACTGGCGAGAATGGAAAATGGCATTTGAGTATTTTTTAATAGCCTCGAATAAAAACACCATTCCTAGTTTGGAAAAATGTGCATTGTTCATGCATGTTATAGGAAAATACGGCCGAGAAATTTATGAGGAGTTAGATATATCCAAGGATGAAAAAACAAATTATGAATTATTATATAAAAAATTCAACGATCATTGTGATCCACAAAGGAATATCAACTATGAAAGGCACATGTTTTTTGAAACGTACCAGAAGGATTATACGTTTGATAAGTTTTTAGGTGTTTTAAAAATCAATAGTAAAAGTTGTGAATTTGGCGAATTAAAGAAAAGCCTCATTTTGACTCAACTGATCCGTGGATTAAAAGATGTGCAAATGAGAGAAAAATTGCTAGCCAAATCTACGCTAACTTTAGACGAAGCTGTGACTTGGTGCCGGGCTTCGGAGCGAGCGGGGCAGCAAGCGGCTAGTTGCAGTTCGCAGCAAGGCAAGAGCGACAGCGGCACGGTGGAGCGGATGTGGCGAGATGGCGGCGCCTGTTCAGCGGCGGCGGCACCTGCGCCGCGGGGCCGCGGCCGCGCTCGCGCGACTCACACGTGGCGCGCGCCCTCGCAATCAAGACCGCGAAAATACTACTCAAATAGTGCGTGTAGCAAATGTGATTTTAGACATAGTGTGAACGATCGCTGCCCGGCAGCAGCAGTGATGTGTTATCGGTGTGACCGGGTTGGTCATTTTGCCAAATGCTGCCGAGCGCGGGTAGCGCAGGCGCAGGCCCGGGAGCTGCTAGGCGGGGACAGCGGTGACAGCGGTGACGGCGATGTCGGCGACGGTCAGGTGGAGTGCGACGAGTTCGGTGAGCTTATCTTGTACAATATTAATATCAACGCGTCAGACGGTATGAACTCGTGGAATGAAATGATTAATGTGGACGGAGTAAACATAAAATTTAAATTAGACAGTGGTGCGGACGCTACAGTGATGTCATTGTGTTCTTATGAAAAATCGGGGTTCGATAAGAAAAAACTCGTAAGATGTAATACTGTGCTTAGAGAAATAAGTAAAAAACAGTTACCCGTTGTAGGTTATTTTAACGGCTTACTTTGCTTCAATAATATAAAAACTAAACAAATTATTTATGTGTTAGCAGTAGACTGTAACAACTTATTAGGTTTGAAAGCTTGTGTAAATTTAAAACTTCTTGCTAGAACTAATAATTTTGATGTCAATAGTGTTGCGATTGATGAGTCTATTTTTAATGGCATCGGGTGTTTACCCACTGTGTGTAAAATTATAGTAGACAAGTCGGTGCCGCCGGTGGTGAACGGTTCCCGTAAAATACCTATGAAACTGCGTCCCCGGCTACAAGAGGAACTCGACGACATGGTGAAGCTAGGGGTGATACAGAGGGAGGACGGCCCCACTGACTGGGTTTCAAACATTGTGGTTATAGAAAAACCAAACAATAAATTGCGCATTTGTTTGGACCCCAGACATTTAAATAAAGCTATAAAGCGTAGTCATTTTTTATTGCCGACTCTAGATGAAATTGCGAGCAACTTATCGGGGGCAAAGTTCTTTTCAAAGTGTGATGCAAAAAACGGGTTTTGGATGTTACGCCTTGACGAGGAAAGTTCAAAAATGTGTACTTTTTCTACACCCAACGGCAGATACAGGTTTTTGCGAATGCCGTTCGGGATAAATTGTGCACCAGAGATTTTTCACAATGAGATGCATAAGACTTTTAAAATGGAGGGGGTAGAGGTGTACTGTGACGATTTATTAATTTGGGGGAAAACTAAAACAGAACACGATGACAGGTTGAAAGAGGTTATAAGAAGGGCCCAGTTTAATGGTGTAAAGTTTAACAAAAATAAATGTGTGTTTGGAGCGACTGAGGTAATATTTCTAGGACACATTTTTAATGCGAATGGTATAAAACCGGACAATAGTCGCGTGCAAGCGATACTAAAATTGCCAAAACCAACTGAAAAGAAAGAGCTTGAGCGATTCTTAGGAGTCACCAATTACTTGTCCAGGTTCATACCTAACTATTCAGAGATTTCGGCACCACTGAGACAGTTGTTAGGAAAACATATTCAGTTTGATTGGTTACATGTGCATGATGAGGCATTTAGTACGTTAAAGTTAAAGATAAGTAGCGCTCCGGTGTTGAAGTACTACTCGCCACAGGAGCCAGTGTGTGTGTCGGTCGATGCAAGTGGGCGGGGCCTGGGCGCGTGTCTGCTGCAGGGCGGGCGGCCCGTGGCCTACGCGGCACGCACGCTCACGCCCGCGGAGACACGCTGGGCTCAAATCGAAAAGGAGCTGTTGGCGGTTGTTTTTGGCTGTACTCGTTTTCATCACTATATCTATGGGCATGGTAAAATAACAGTTGAAAGTGACCATAAGCCCCTGGAACCCATTATGAAAAAACCGCTTAACGAAACCCCAGCACGTCTTCAACGCATGTTGTTGAAGTTACAACATTACAGCATAGATTTGCACTATAAACCGGGAAAGGAAATGTTTATCGCAGACACGCTGTCGCGAGCCCCCAGCGAGGTGGCCGCGCGTAGTGACGTGTGTAACGATGTCGTGGTGCATGTCAACATGCTGTATGAAAATATAGAAGCTAGTCCCGAAATGCTAGGTAAGATAAAAAATGAGATTATAAGAGACCCAGTGCTCGTTGCGGTGTGTGATTATTATCGTAACGGGTGGCCTAATAATAAGAAAGATTTAAATAATATTGCCAAACCATACTGGGATGTTCACGATGAACTGCACGAGGTAAATGGCCTATTACTTCGTAATGAACGCATAGTGATTCCTGCTTCGTTACGTAAGGAAATGTTACGGCGCATCCATGAAGGGCACTTGGGAGTAGACAAGTGCCAGCGACGCGCGCGCGGCGTCATGTGGTGGCCGGGCATGGCAGCCGACGTGCAGCGCGCCGTGCTGGCGTGCGAGACGTGCCAGCGCCACCGCGCCGCGCCCGCGCGCGAGCCGCTGCTGCCACACGAGGTGCCGGCCCGCCCGTGGGAAGTCATTGCAGCTGACGTATTTGAATTCATGGAAAAACAATACTTGCTTGTAGTTGACTACTACTCAAAGTTTGTAGAAGTCGGTAGATTGAATAATCTTCAAAGTAAAACGGTCATTAATACTTTGAAAGATTTTTTTAGCCGTTTTGGGATACCGGAAAAAATAGTGACCGATAATGGTACCCAATTTACCTCAGGAGAATTTAAGGCCTTTAGTACGCTATGGGAATTTGGTCACGTGACAAGTTCGCCACAGTACCCGCGATCTAATGGTCTTGCGGAACGTAATGTCCGCACTGTAAAAGGGCTCATGATTAAAGCGCATGAGAATGGTGAAGATTGGCTGTTGGCATTACTAAATTTTAGGAATTCACCAGTGACAGGAGAAAAATACTCTCCGGCCCAGTTACTAATGAGCCGAAACCTAAGAACACGATTACCAACGCCTTCTAAAACTTTACTACCTCAAACAATAGACAGTGATAAGGTTAAAAAAGATAGATCAAACAGAATAAAAAATTATAAACATTATTATGACCGCGGTACCAAAAACCTACCCGAACTGAAACCAAATGAATCGGTCCGAATCAGGCAAAACAACGTTTGGGAAAGGTCACAAATAATAAATCGAGCACAAGACCGTCGTTCATATTGGCTACGAACGGAGAATGGAGGAGTGTTCAGAAGAAACCGCCAGCATATTTTAAGAGTTCCTCCTCGTGCACCCCAGCTTAGTCAACCACCCACACGGTCCCCCCGTGGATACTTAGACTGGGACCAGTTTCAGGGACCAGTGCGCGCGAGCCCCGGCGGCGCGCAGGTGCCTGTTGCGGAACCCTCCTCTGCCACTGACTGTTATTACGTCACTCGAAGTGGCAGAGTAGTGAAACCACCTCAGCGTTTAATTAATCAAGCATGATGTGTCAGAGTGATTACTCGTATGTTTTATATTGTTTATTATTTTAAGTTTATCTTTGCATGTAAGATTTATTAAGATAATGCAATTTTGTAAAAAAAAAAAAAAAATGTATATAATTAAGGTAGTTCTCCTAATGACAGAGTTAGAAGAAACATACCAACTCCCTTTACTTTATGTAAGTTTAAAAAATATATATATATATTTAGGCAAGCAAAGGTGTAACAATATACACACAAATTGATATGTTAATAGTGTTAATACATAGTAACAATTATATTATAATAAGTTGATTGCTGTAAAATAATATTAAAACACGATATTGTATTAGAAGAGAGATGTAGTGGGTAGATCCAGATATAGCGGGTAGACATGGCTTAAATAAATCAGTCGTACGTCATTAGCTGTTTCATTAACACACACAACTATTACAGTGTTGAAACGTGTGCCCCCCCCCCTGTAACTTCTAAAATAAGAGAATGATAGAACTAAAAAAAATATATGATGTACATTACCATGCAAACTTCCACGGAAAATTGGTTTGAACGAGATCTAGTAAGTAGTTTTTTTTTAATACGTCATAAAAACATTGATCAAAGCTACAACGAACTTTTATATTATGTTACTTGCTGCTGCGGAACCCTTCATGGGCGAGTCCGACTCGCACTTGGCCGCTTTTTTAACTTATTGAACATTGATATTGAAAGTTTCGAGACGGATATAGATTTGAAGATTTCCTTTTAGGATCTTTGTATGCCTTTAGTTCATATTCTATGGTTACCTACCGTTATTTGCAGGGGGGATGGTCAGGGTTACAAGTGAGGATCTTCTTCCCTCGACAAGCCTCCGCGGCACCAAGGAAAGTCGCCAGCAGCCACAACAACCAGTGCCAGTTGGGTTGCATCATCTGAAACAAAGTTGAATATTTCACTAATGAATATTTCAAAAATAAATTAGGCATATTTCAAATATTCAACTTTGCTTCAAAAGGTTGGCCTTTGGACAAAGAAAGTTCGATGACGGACAGACAGGGGAGGCTTAGTACCTATAATATGGTAGCATCAAAATTAAAATATAACGTTAATATTTCGAAGAGATAATTTAGGCAAGCGGGTTAATATAGTCGAGAGCAATGAAAACGGGTCACTTCGTAACGTGGTTTCGTTTAGGTTCACTTCGTCCACATTCCCATTTTGTTCACATTCTTACTTCGTCTACAATCCCACTTCGTCAACATTCCCATTTCATCCATATTAACATCTTGTCCTTTTTCCACTTCGTCCACATTGCCATTTCGTCAACATTCTCATTTCTACCACATTCCCAACTCGTACGCATTCCCATTTCGTCCGGGATTATTACTAGAATGCGACACACGTTTGTGCGAAGTATCATTTGTGCGAGATACGATTATGCGATGTACGTTTGCGCGACACTTCATTTGTGCGGAGTATCACTTGTGCAAAGTACGATTATGCGATGTACGATTATGCGACACTTAATTTGTGCGGAGTAACATTTGTGCGAAGTATGATTATACGATGTACGACTTTGCGATACTTCATTTGTGAGGAGTATCATTTGTGCGAAGTATGATTATGAGATGTACGACTATGCGATACTTCATTTGTGCGAAGTATCATTCGTTTGAAGTATGATTATGCGATTTACGACTGTGCGACACTTCACGTGTGCGGAACGAGTATCAGTTGTGCTGAATGTGTGTAAGATTTGACGATTGTGCGACGCTACTATAATGTTTTATATTCCAATGTGAAACACCTAATTAGCACCTTTAGACATATAAACTTGTAAAAGAAGTGCCTGTTTATAGCATTAAGATTTAATATCGGATTTAAGGGTACTAAGTATACCGTTTTGAAATATCCTCTTGCCTACGCGGTTATTTTTGGACAGTGTCGAATTTCATAATCATGGCTTCTCTTCTACTTGGTTAAACAATATTGCTTTTATCTTATTGTAATGTTTTTAAAACGGCCGCCATTATTCTGTCAAGTAAATAATATAACTTTGTCGATACGATAGTAAAATTATGACAATATGCTTTTACCGAGAAGAAAAGAGGCCCTGGGCCTTTTTTCTACTTTGTCTTAAAAAAAAAATGTGTTGTCGTACACTGTAACGTCGCACACAGGTAATGTCGTACAATAGTATTGACGCACAGTGACATGTCACACACTGTAACGTCGAACAAACTTACTGTCGTACAATTTTACTGTCGCACACTGTAACGTCGAACAACGGTACTGTTGTACAATAGTGTTGTCGCACAGTGAAATGTCGCACAATATGACTTCACATTTATGTATTGTCGTTCATTTGTATTGTCGCACAGTGATACGTCGCACACTATCAGTTCGCACAACTGCACTGTCGTTCATTAGAAGTGTCGCACAATAGTATTTCGCACATTTTCTCTTCACACAACTGCACTGTCGTTCATTAGAGATGTCGCACAATAGTACTTCGCACACCCGTGGTCGCACTCCAGTAGTAATCCCATTTCGTCCACATTCCCAACTCGTACGCATTCCCATTTCGTCCACATTCTCAACCCACATTTCTCAGTCATCCACGTATTCATGAACATTTAGCCATGAATAAGTAATAAAATAAATAAATTCATGTCAAAATATTAATTTTTGAGACAAGTTTTTTTGCTGACTAAACTAGTTTAAGCCATCATAAATGTCTCGCATTACTCCACCATCAGACCAGCTGTATGGTACGATATGGACAAAATGGGAATGTTGACTATGTAGCCACGAAGTGGGAATGTGAACAAAATGGGAACATGGACGATATGGGAATGTTGAGCGGACGACTTGGGAATTGATTGTGGACGAAATGGATGGAACTTGTATAACAAACACGGGATCCTATTATTTCATAACCAACGTTTCACAAATTTTTCATTAACCGACGAAAAAAACGGAGGAGGTTCACAAGTCGACACGCTTTTTTTTTATTTATGACCACGGATTACTTTGTCAATTGTGGACCAATTTTGAAAATTCTTTTTTGGTTTGATAGAGTATACTTTCAAGGTAGTCCCATTGATTGTCACCAAATCTGAATCTGATGAGGGGATCAGTGAGGAATTGAGGGAACTCCTCAAATATTGTAGGCAAACATATAGCGACTTTAGTATTTTTAGTAACAAATCTAGCATTTTCATTCAGAAAGTATAATTTGGTGCAGTGGAACTGATGATGAAGACCACAGATGGCGACCGGAACTCCTCAACGGTACCTATTTCAAGGGTGGCGAAAAGACATCTCGACTGAGATAGTTGAGCGACATAATGATTTGTTGAAATATGACTATGACTTTCCCGCGGCGTTGCTAGAGACGCGCTTGCAATAACTTGAATTTTCATATCTACCAAGAAGTGGGACTACGTAACAGCGTATTATGATCACTAAAAAGGATAAAATAAAATAAATGTTTTCAAAAACAAAGAACCGCCTTCAAAAAGCTAAAAATAACTTCTTTTAAAATTGTAGGCACCTAATAGGTTAGTCCAACTGAAGTCCGAACGCCGACGAGAAAGCCGACTTCCGTTGGACTAACCTATTAGGTGGGTACAATTTTAAAAGAAGTTATTTTTAGCATTTTTGAATGCGATATTTTGTTTCTTTTTTTTTTTTAATTAATTTGACAACCCGCGTTTCTTTAAACTATAATCTGTAAACTATTCTGGATTTATTTCAGGACTACTGTGTAGAACCCTATAAGTTAAGTTAGGCTAGTTTATGAAAACCCTGAAATATTTGTGGTTACAGAAATAAAGCGGGTTCGATAGGTTGCGAAACGATGCATTTGTCAAAGATTTGTCGGCAAAGAGGCAGAGGACCCGTTAAATGATTTCCACGCGGATGGAGCCGTGGGAAACAATTATGAACATTATTTATTATGAACCATCTAGCAAGGACAGGATTACGCTATTCTTTAGGGTATTTAGTGGCCGGAAGGACCTTATATGGGGTGAAGGCGGATCCAGAATTCAGTTCAGGGCGGCCGAGCCTTGTTCGCATTGTTGTGTTCCTGTGTCGGAGGCTTAAACTGGTCTAAAAAGCTTTATGTCAATGCAATAAGAGCGAAAAGGACCCTTGAACTTTTCCGGACCCACCGTCCCACCGCCCGTTCCCCTATTGGTACGGTTGGTACTTCTTACTTAATTAAAGTTAAACGATACCACTGAATAATAGTGAAGGCAAACGTCTATAATAGAATACGTAGGTAGG
The DNA here is from genome assembly GCA_949316455.1 of Acleris holmiana. Lineage (NCBI taxonomy): Eukaryota > Metazoa > Arthropoda > Insecta > Lepidoptera > Tortricidae > Acleris > Acleris holmiana. The sequence continues at coordinate 12,140,167 of OX438786.1, read as the reverse complement.
TGTAGGTTATGTTACTTTTGCAGCAGACCCGGAGGGCTAAAGCACCCAGAAATAGGAGCTCCGCGGTAGCGGAGCTCCGTCGACATTGTCTAATTTACTGTGAGGATATAGAAATACCCACCGTATCACCAGGGGAACGGGTGGTAGTACGCTGGGTCCAGAATGTAAATATCAGGGGACAACCTCACACCAATTGACCCAGTCAAAAACTAAGTTCTAGGATTGTTCTCTGGGTACAAAACGCGTGTTTGACAGGTCGTCCAGTTCCCAAATCGACCAATTCTTACATTGTCCAATTCCAACATTGTCCAATCCCTCTATGACAAATTCCCAAATTGACCAATTTCTTATATGACCAATTACCACATCGTCCAGTTCCTATATATGACCAATTCCCACATCGTCCAATTCCCACATTGTCCGATTCCCAAATTGACCAATGCCGACATTGTCCAATTCCTAGTCACTATCTAGATAGCATTTTACGAACTCGGACTACTATGATTATTCGGAGCTACATCTTGAAATTTAGTGGAGATAAATAATAATAAATAAATAAATAAATGTTTGAGATGAAGCGATTAAGGGCATTTTACTGACCACTTCGGTTGTTACTTTTATTTTGAAAACCATCCAACCCACTTCAATAGGCACGCTATATGGTTAGATTTATCAAATGGTGACTTGAATATAATTTCTGAGAATTTGACGTTTTGGGAATTGTACTTGCTGGGAAATTGTCATTCTGAGAACTTGACATATTGGGAGAGGGAATTGGACATTATGGGAGTAATGCTACAAAACAACGATAAACTTACTTCTACAACGTGTTACAAAATAATTCGTAAAAAAGAAATTACGAAAGTAGTGTCAACCCTAGTATACTGTATACCTAAGATACCGAACTGACGTTATTTAATAAGGGTTGACACTACTTTTGTAATTTCTTTTTTACGGATTATTTTGTAACACGTTGTATAGAAAAATATTACACTTAACACATTTCCACATTCATGCACGTCGGTTTTGGGTACTTAAGATACCGCCCATTTCCAGTATTTCTCCTATATGATTAAAAAAAGCTCTGAGCGTTAATTTTATTCTATTTGCAATCCGTAAATTGCAAATACCCATGGGCCTCTGGCCACATACCCGTTTTACCTTCCTCGTCCTTACTCATTCTCAAAGCCATAAAAAAACTTATACAATAATAGTACATTACTGCACAGACCAGGAAGTAGGCCGTTGCGGGACGAGTAGAGTTAGCGTGGCCGAGACGCAGTCGAGGCCATGCTATATACGAGTCCAGCAACCGCCCTTCCTGGTCGAGGCTTGTATAGTGCTTTTCTCTAACAATGCGAGGAAATTAAACAAAATTTCAGTTTTGATATAATATGTATTCAAATGTATTAACAAAATCAAGTCAAATACGATGTGATAATATGACGAAGGCAAATGGCAGTAAGTACTTAAATAAAAAGGTTTACTTAAAAATTAAAAGAAATGTTGCTCATGTTAGGGCAGTTTGTAAAATTAAATGTAATGGTTTTTCCTGGTACGTTAATGTTTGTTTGTTGAATATTTTCAGTGGACGTAGATGGCGTATTAGTTACATTGAACTGTTGATTCGAACGGGATTGCACAGGACTTGTTTCTATGTCAGGCATGAATGCTTCTGGACCAGATATCTGTTGGGAGAAGGATTGTTCATTTACTAAATGTTGTCTCGACGTAGAAGGCTGTGGGTCTTCGTTGTTAGTAGATTGCAGCTTGATGGTCTTATTTATACGGTCTGATATTTTCCTTTTATTCTGCACAGAATCTTCAATATAGCTCTCGGCAACGACACTCGACTTCCACCCCCCGTGCCTCTTGAGAGTTGTTAAATTTGCCCCAGAGTCAGCTAATAAAGTAGCTGACGATCTACGAAAGCAATGGCCAGTGTAACATTCGCTGTTTGGTAAATTTAAATAATTAGCTATCTGAGTGGGTATTCTCGCCATTTTGTGCCTCCCAATAACCTGGTTGGTGCACTTTCCATTTTTGTAATTAATAAAAAATCTGTCCGATTTTACTGTTGGTGGACGAAGTGCCTGATATTTTTTTACTGGAGGCACGAATTCTTTGACTATCACGAAGGTGCGGTCTATTTTAGTTTTGGTGTCACGTAATTTAACTAACATTATGTCATCGTGGCATGTAACGTCATTTATAGTTAAATTTGTTAACTCGATCATTCGACATGCACCATTCACACCTAAAATAAGGGCAACCTGCAACAAATACAAAGAAATCATTTAACATAAGAAAACATTGAATCATAGGTATTGATAGATAAATGATCATTCATAAGGTGACACATAAGGCACGGCTTATATTTACCTTAGTTACTAGAAAAGTATCATCTGGAGCTTCATTTAAAAACATTGTAATGTTTGCATCAGTCAAAATCTTTGATTTTTTGCTTTTGTAGCCCGCTGAGTGCCTTTTTAGAAATGTTACCAAATTGGTGTAACTTTTTATATCAATGTCACATTTTAATTTTATTGTATTTTTCAGCATTGAATATATCGCCCATAGTGTACTCGGTTTTTTGTCCTTAGCTAGCTCGCTAAAGTAAGCTAACATGACGTTTTCAGACACTGAAGTTGTTTTTTTCTTCTCTCTCCATACCATGAAATTTTCAAATGTTTTTAAATATTTTTCTGCGGACTTTGGTGGTAGTAATTTGGTCTTAACCGACTTTGCTTCTTCTTTACACTCTGGTGGTGTGCCGATAAACATATCTTCATCACTGGAATTCATTTTACTTTTGTATTTTCGCGAAACAAAAATAATACGTACTGTACTTAAACTTCCCTAAGAAAAAAGTATTCCCGATTCCCGCCTTAATTTTTTAAATTCTAAACGCAGAATGTTTTAAAAAAAGTAAAACTATTTGACACTTTGGTAAATACGCTGTAAACGCGATAAACGGCGTTTACCTTTTTAGTCTATGAAATTTAAAAAGTAAATAAACATGGAAGAATTTTGAATAGTACGAGTGTTTGGCTGTTTGGAGTTAGTTATCATAGTCCAAATATGGTTTTAAAAAGTAGAAAACCGGGTACGTTATGAAATTTATATACATTTTCGCGGCCGCTGCCGCTGGTAAATAATATTTTTTTTTTTTTTATTTTGCCTGGGCCTGGAACTCGGAACTTTGCGGGCTGATTTTACAACAGTAAGGTTAACATTTCCGAGCAGGTGGGAGAAAAAATATAACCTAGATAATTTTTAGATATATTTTTCCAGATAGACTAAAGACTACAAAAAAAATACCTAGTGAGGCGAGAAATGCCTCTCGATGATATGAAAATTCTGCGTAATGATACGTTCGTTGAAAGGTGTTTCTATAAAACAATAAGTAACCGGTTGAAATACCTTTAACCTATTCAACGCCAATGACGGATATTTCCGTCGTGGTTGACAGCGCAAAATAGACCTTAGTATCTATGAGGCAAAGTTGACATTCGCTCTAGTTCGGAAGTTATAACGATTTGAACAATATACTGGGTGATTTTGGGGTCTTGATCCGGAATGGCCAAAAGTGTATAAGATGGTCATACTGAACAACCTTTCCGATGGGACCAACCACGAAATTGGCAAAAAAAAACAGCTGTTCCATACATTAACTCTCAATTACTTCACTGTTAATGTATGGAACAGCTGTTTTTTTTTTGGCGATTTCGTGATTGGTCCTATCGGAAAAGTGGTTCAGTATGACCATCTTATTCACTTTTGGCCATGCCGGATCATGACGCCAAAATCACTCAGTATACTTTCATGATATCAAACAAAAATAGTAGAGTATCGTAAAACGGGGTAAATAGGGACATACAATAAGGTATAACAGGTTGCAAATAAGAACAAGTATTAAATGAATATCACGTTACTATTGGAAATTACTTCAGTCTTATAATTAGATATGCTTTATTACATATGCTTCATGTTAGGTTGTGTCCCTAATCACCCCGATTTACGGTATTTGACAACTTTTTCTTAGCAAAGCATACTGCCATGAAACGATAACGATATCGAGTTGTAACAACCCCTTCGTCCACATTCATAACCAAGGTTTCATAACTGGTTATGAATAATTTCTTGAAGGTTCTGACCTTCGGGCATCTAAAGATACCTAACGAACCTAACCTACCTACTTTTGCGGTAATTTCTGAGCTTTGCGGTGATTTCCGGAGGTGATCCAATAGCAGTGGGACCAACGGTCCTAAACTCATGAATCGGAGGTACTAGTTGTGAAAATGGAAAAAAATGTCTTGTTTCATAACTGGTTCTGAAACAGTGAAAAAAAAAACCTTATTCATAACCACGGTTCATGGTTATGAACGTGGCTGAACGGGTAACAACACTATTCGACATAGGTTGTGCTCCAAACAAGGCGTTGATCACTAAAATCCTCGTCATATTGAACTTTAAATATAAAATTTCATGCCCGTTAACGATCAAATTAATAAATATGACAAAAGTTCAAGTTCAAAGTTCAAGGTTAAGTGTACAGTCACCATCAAATATAGCGAAACAAGTATAGTACTCAAAATGTGGACTAAACTAGACTATTGTTACAGGTATAAGAGCGTGTGCGAATGCTCTGATATTTTTGATGGCAACTGTACTCAACAGTTTTTAGGCAGAATGTAGACTTGACCGGAATTACACAATCAGCCGAAGCATCATTTGGTGCATGACAGGCCCGAACTATATGCTCAATCAAATCCTTTCGGAACGTTCTGTCCGTTTCCCAAAATACTCGTTCCCAAAACATCCGTTCCCATCATGACATTTTCCTAAATTACCCGTTTCTTAAAATATGCGTTTCCTAAATCGTTCTGTCCACTTGGATCCATTGCATGGCTCCATTGATGGATCCTAGTACACTTTTTCCTCCACCTGAGTCCATCGTACCAGTCAGTTCCAAATAATGGATTCTAAGACACTTTAAGGTGCACTTGGATCCTCCGAATTAATCGATAAGTGATATGCACTTGCACGAATAAGATTTTACGTATCCTTAGCACGCAATACCGGGTTACCTTCATTTGACCAAACTGGTTTTTTTCCAAAACTGTTAATATTTCAGGATTTTTATAAAACTAACTCAAACTACACGATGGCCATGAAATAAATCCTGAAATATTTACAGTTTTTAAAAAAACCAGTTTGGTCAAATAGTATGTTTGGGAATCGAATCAAATTGGCAAAAACTTTTTGACGAAACGAAAGTCTCCCCTTCTGGGCACTGACCTCTACTAATAAACATACGAGAACACTAAACAAGTCCTTTGGTACTGTTCCGTAGCTAAAAGTTCGAAACCAGCTTCAAACCGGGAATAAATCCAGTTTTGTAACTGGCTACTAAACCGAGTTTTTTATTACCAATTCGTAACTGCGGTAGGTAACCAGCCTCGAAAAGGGAAAAAACCTCGTTTTGTAACTGGCTACTAAACGGGACTTTTCCATTATCGATTCGTAACTGCAATTGATAACCAGCTTCTAAATGGGAAAAAAACTCGTTAAAACAGGGAATTTTAGATTCCCGTTTTGTCGCCAGTTACGAAAATTGGCAACGAAACGGTACTACGCAGGCCCATTACGTAGCCAGCTACAAACAGGGTATTTTAGATTCCCATTTCGTCGCCAACGTCGAAAATTGGCTACGAAACGGTACCAAAGGAAACAAGTGTGGCACACAACATATTTCATTTTTGAGCCGAATCAAAGCGCTTTCTGACAAGCTTGGTTACTTAATTATCATTGTTTTCATCAACTTTCTGCAACAGCATCAAAATCGCGATGATAAAATTGCATCAATCAATGCGTTCGCTAACTAGCGTTTCGATTAGTTTTGTTTCTAAACCAATCGCGTCACTGTTAAATACATACATACATAACGTCACGCCTTTATTCCCAGAGTGGGGTAGGCAGAGCAACAGAATACCAACAACTCTAAACTTGTTGATAATTCTGTAACCACATTTTGCATAGTCAGGCTAAGATGTTTACCAGTGTATAAGTGACAGGTTGCAAGCCCATCGCCTTACAGTACTACAGGTACTACTGTTAAATTAAAATTAAAAAAATAAAACCAAACGAATAGAAACGCTAGTCAGCGAATGCATCTCGGGTATAGGCTCAGTCCATTATTAGTACCAAGAAATTAGTGAATCCAGGGGGATGATTCTCTCAACACAGCGCTGCGTCGATATTAATGGTGAAGTTTTATACGGCAAGTTTAAAGGTGGGTAAGAATTAGAGCAGCCTCGGGTTGAGGCACGCACGGCTCACCTATTTTGCTCAAATTCGTACGCGCTCACGCGCTGTGCGCGAGCAGCGGCCGAGCGGCGCGCGGCGAGCCGCCGTCGGTCTTTTGACCATGCTCAAAGTCGCCTCGGTGTGCGTGCCTCGCGTAATTTGGACGTGTATCCGAGCATGCCGCGGGCAGACGACCAGTTCTAACTTGTCTGTGGTCGAGGCGCGTACAAATTTGATAAAGTTGCTGAGCCGTTCAACCACTGAAGCGATTTCTTCTTCTTTTTGTAAATTTAAACATGCGCATTTTTTATCATGTGTATTCATTAATGAACCTCCAGGTCTTTTTGATACTTATATTGTTTAGTACAAAGTACTTCTATATCGCATTCGTATATGACTGTATGTGTTCTAAATAAATTAAAAAAAAAAAAAATTATTCGGTGAATTATGATAAACGCAGCCGCGGCTGTCATCGTGTCCGACGCCATTTTGAAATGTCAGCTCGCGGCGAGCACGCTGCCTCACCCACGTATGTTTATGTGTAACAATTTGGCTCGCGAGCAGCTTGCCGCGCGGGGCGAGCTTGCCTCAGGCTGAGCTGCTCAGATTCGTACCCAGCTTAAGAAGTCCCGTCGGAGCGTACAAAACACATTTTAGTGCGTGCCTTCTCCGACGGGACTTCTTAAACTTGCCAGATAAAACTTCACCATTAAGATCGACGCAGCGCTGTGTTGAGAGAAGCATCCCCCTGGATTCACTAATCTCTTGGTACTAATACTGGACTGAGCCTATACCCGAGATGCATTCGCTGACTAGCGTTTCTATTCGTTTGGTTTTAAAACCAATCGCGTCACTGGTAGAACACGTCATGTATGACGCAGCGCTGTGTTGAGAGAATACAACAGGGACAACATCTGCACTTTACATGCTAAAACCACGCTGTCAACTCAAGACATAAGTACTCACTCACAAAAAAGCCCGCAGATAATTATGTCGCGTAGTTCCAAAGCGGTATTCCTGAGTACCTATATATCATTTACAAACAAACGCCATAGCCTCCAGCCGCCGCTGTTTCTGCAACGAAAAAGAATTGGTTTGAGTCGTTCCACCGATCACTTAAAGCTAGATCAAACTAAGCATCAAAACTACAACTACCACAAAGGTGGAATTTGACCCAAACCAATGCTTTTCGCGCAGCTACCGACTAACTACTTACAAATAAAAAGTGTCTGTGTTACGTGTTTATTGCCACATTTTACAGTTATTCGGATTATGATACATTAGGTTTGAGGTTGTGTTGAGGGAGTCCTATAAACTTTTGCTATTGGACCTTGATTGGTTAGATTCCGCGTAATGTTAGGGCCTGTAAGGACCACGGTGGCATGGCGCTCGACCGGTGCAGGGGATTTTCCTTCTACAGCAGCAGTATACGATCAATAAGATCAAGAAAAGGAACCTCTGCAAGCGGGCCAGCTGTCCCATATTTTGAGAGCTGCAACAATTCAAAGGTATAAAGCACTCCCAAGCGCAAGGGCAGAGCCCGGTCCGTCGTGTCGTGTGACGATTGGATTTACGGCGACCACATTCTTTTGTCCGTGTTTTTCTTAGTCCAGAAAGGTATTTTTTACTATATTTCCTAAAATAAATAAGGAAAAATGTTGCAGTTCCAACTGTTTCAGATGAAATGTCCACAAAAGCACGATAAAGAGTTAAGCATGGGTTCCTAATAAGTATAAATTTACTCAAATTATGAACACTGTTTAAGAGAAGTTGCGTTATTAAACAATGATGTCAAGGAAGGTTTTGGATTGATTCTTTACATTTTGAATAGGTTTACAATGTCAGCTGTCAAGTCTGAACTCACCGTTTATTTGTTACTTGCTGCAGGGTGCGGGGGATCGGCAAGCGATGTAGACCTTTTTAGTACATCCGTGAACGTGGTTCGCGAGGGAAATCAGGGAAGAGAAGAACAAGAGAAAACCAGCTTGCAGGCCCATGGCTAGCGCCAAAGAGCTACCATGCCGGGATATCCTGAAAACGGAGACCTACCTACACAAACGATCAAGTACCCTACGTAATTGGTTTAGGTCAAATTCCTCACAACTACTGGAATACTTACCAACGTGCTCGATGACCGGGTTTATAACGGTTAATTTTAATTTTAATTTTTTATTTCATGTTTGGGTGCGACTGTGAATTTTTGATTAGTCTGCCAGATAGAATGTATTTGAATGGTGTTAGCGGCCAGCTGTCTGTCGTTAAAAAAGATTTGGAGCAAAGAGTTTAGCAAACTGCGGGAGCTTTTAAATCCTCTTCGTGTAATTACTAACTTTTAACTGAAGCCAGTAGGGACTAGGGAGTGAAATTAAATTTCCAACAGCTCGGGATAAAGCTTTTCTAACAGCTTTCACACGATATTGTTTAGTGTCGTAAGTTCGGTTATCTTGCTTTTCAAAGCCGTCATCTAACATGTTTTTTTTGAACAGAAAAGGGGCGTGGCCAAAATGTTTTTTGTTTAAAAACACAGAAACATGTTTTCCGTCACGCATGAACATTCCCCATTTTATTTGGGCATTTATTTTTAATTATCGGAACTCATTATGATACCTTTGAATATAAATAAATATCCTACAAACCTGCAAACAGGCAGTGAACAAACGTCAAAGATGATAAATTGTACTGGGATGACAGCTGTCAAGAGAAAAGTGAAATGTTATAACTTATTATAACAAACAATACTTGGTGGTCTTCACACAGCAGTAGTTCAGTTCCACACCCTTCCTTTTGTTTTTCTTGCCGTTCACGTTTTTTTTTTTTTACCTTGCTAATTTCATTAATATGTTAAAAAATCTTAAGCAGAATCTATAACAACCGACCAACACCCACGCAACTGATACTGGCACAAGCCCTGTGGCTGCCATCAAAAGAGAAGAAGAAGAAGAACAAACAATACATTGTTCACTCCAATGGCGCTGCGGACACGCCTTTATTCTATGTCCTTGCACATAGATATAGTATACTTATAGATTTGACATCCAGCGACCAAGGGTAAGAGAAAGATATAATGACGTCAAAATGTACATTTATTACCTAGAGTATACCATTTGGCCGGGTTACATTTGGCACACATGTTGCTTACAGTGTGAAGTGTGCCTATAATCTGACTATGAAAAAATGCCCGATGGGAAAACATGGAAGTCTTTTCATTTTCCTCTTACAGGAATCGCAATAAGGCTATCTTCTTCTGTCAAAGCGTGTCAGGCCCTTGGACGCCGACTGTGGGCGAGTCAAGGAACAGATTACATTATACATACTAAATTAGTCATAAATACAATAAAATCAAAATCAAAATGTTTATTCAGTAAATAGGCCACCATAGGGCTCTTTTACACGTCGGTAATATGAAGTGAATCTACTAGCGCATCGGACAAGACCATCATTTGATGTGAGACTTAAATTCATTGAACGGCATATTGACGATATCAGACGGTACTTTGTCGTAATAACGTATACAGTTCCCCACAAACGAAGTGCCTACCTTACGGAGAAGATGCCCTGGAAGAGCAAGCTTATCCCTATCTCTAGTATTTAAATTAGATATTCTCACTTGCTATGCGTGCTAATGAAACACGGAATTCTCGGCATTTTATTCCGACTCACACTTGTCCCGTTTGAAAGTATTAGTTCTGTAGTTATCTGTTGCCATTTTGGTCCAGCTGTTTTTTTTTCAGCTTGCAGAATACCGAAAATATAGCAATCTTTGCAAGAGGTCTTCACCTGAGACGGGTTCCTGATAAAAAAATATATATCTGTATGGAGTTCAAACTTAAATCTTCTTTTGTATTATTAATCAGGAAATAAATCTTAAGACTCCAATCGTAGGACTACAAATGCGTTGACGGTAGGTCGTAGTGGTGGTAGCGATCCGAACAAACATTGCAAATGATCCTACCAGCACTCAAAGAACTTGTTTAGTTAGAAACAAACAATCATGCACGTGCGCGCCCGCAGACGTACGGAGCTGTGCTTTCTCATAACAGTACAGTCTCCAGCAGTATATTTAACCCACAATGCGTCCGTGCGGTTGCCGGGTTAGAATAGTGCTACTCCATGTCTTCCCGTGAATGTCGTAAGAGGCGACTTAGTGAATGAGGGCCCCTAGTACTGTTCGGTGATGGGCTTGCAACCTATCACTAATACACTGGTAAACTTCTTAGCCTGTTTGTGCAAAATGTGGTTACAGAATTACCAACAACTCTTTTTCTTCTGGGAATGAAGGCGTGATATATGTATAGGTATGTATGTAATGCGCTAAAAGCTATGTGATACGATTTGAAACATTTAAATCATACTAATACTATAAATGCGAAAACAACTCTGACTGTCTGACTGTTACTTTCACGGCTAAGCTGCTGAACCGATTTCGATATTGTTTTTGATTTGATTGAGTAAAATCCCTTTCGCGTATACAGTTATTTCTCCCTTTCATAGGACTTTCCACAGAGCGTAAGATCTTCCCTATTAAGTAGTGCACGTTCGTTGATCTCTCTACACAGTTAATACGCCTTAACATGTCCAATCAAGTTTTACAGCCAACTATACCGCTATAAAACCGTTACCACGAATAAACCCGAAATAGACCTCTTGATCTAGCGTTCAATTACCTCGTTAACGTTGCACAAGATTCCATCGCGTTCTATGTTGCTGTAGCCAGAGAGATTAACTAATTTAGTGGGTTCGATGGTAATTCTTAGGGTAAAACTATACAGTAAGGTCACTTCCTGACTTGGCGGTGTGCTTGCTGGGATTCTACACGGTAATAACAATATCGTCTTTGACGTGTTTCTGTATTGTCAATTTGATAACTCTTATGTCATTTACAATTGCGACTGTGACATAAACGATTCTAAAACACGTCAAACGCGATATCGTTGCGCATTGATTGGTAGATGCCACTGGTTGCCTAGAAACCCTTGCCGATTCCGTGTTTTACTGGGCCTCTAATCAGGTGCGTTAAAACGATATCGTGTTTGACGCGTTTAAGAATCGTTTATGTCACAGTCGCCATTATTGTAAATGACATAAGAGTTATCAAAACGTTAACAATACGGAAACAGGTCAAAAACGATATCGTTATAACGCAGTTGAATAGAGGCCCAGCAAGCATACCGACAAGACAGGAAACGGCCTAAGCCACTGCCCGCGACTTTCCAAGTAGATTTAAATTATCGTTTTTCCGTCGGGTACTTTTAAATTTTCGGTGATAAAAAGTAGCCTATATGTTAATCCAGAGTATAAGCTATCTCTATTATAAATTCGATTCAAATCGGTCCAGTTTTGCACCGTGAAAGAGTAACAAACGAACACACACACAAACTTTCGCATTTATATTATTAGTAAGATTTCCGGCTGTTTCGCACGACTCTGTCCTCGTAAAAGTTGATAATCGCCATGCTTTCCAGAACTGTCCAGTTTTTCGGGATTAAAAGTATTCTACGTCCTTCTCCGGGACTCAAACTATCGCCATACCAAATTTCATCGACATCGGTTCAGCGGTTTATCCGTGAAAGCGTAACAAACAGACAGGCAGACCGAGTTACGTTTACATTTATAATATTCGTATGGATTAACATATTTTTTATGACGTATTCTATTCTAATATGAAATCCATATTATCGACGTTTAAAAGAGCCATGTGGACAATTATTGAAAAAAAAATTTGAATTTGAATTTGAATTAATAACGGATATTTATTTGTTTGAATTAAGGGGTTATATTTGAAATTTATTTTACTTATACGAAACTTCATTATTACTGATTAATTTAGTTTTTTTTTCTAATTTATACCAGAGCGAAGCGAAAGCGACTCGTCCAATTGTTTTTGATATTATTTTCAGCTATTATTCCAAAGGTTGTCTAAAAAAGTATCTAATATTACAATTACTCTTGCCCTTCTTGTAATATTACGTTTTCTTTCCATTATTATAATTTTTATACAGTTTTCAATTAACATTTTAATTCGACAGAAAATGATAAAGAATACTTTTACAAAGTATAGCTTTGCTGTAATGCTTCCAGTAACCTTCGGGGAGGGAAGATGGCCGATTGAATGACGTCCGGCTTTTGTTTTTGATTTATTCTGTTTACTGTTTTACTCTACTTACTTGACATTGGCGAAATCACTGCGGAATATCGCGGTGGACCGCCATTAAAAAAAAATATATATAGGGCATAAGAACAAATACTATTAGAAGTTGTATGGATGTGACAGCAAAGCCGTCAAATAATTTCCTACAGCGCCCCACGCCCCGCCTTACCTCTCTCTCGCCTGTCACAAAATTAGGGTTGTCACAAGTATATATACTAACTGAGCCCGCAACCAATTAGTTTATTTACCTGTAAAGTGTGAGTGTAAACTGTAGAGTGTGATAAAAAGTACTCTAAATATTTTACGTCTCAGTAGTGTCCTTGTCAAATCTCTTTTCAATTAAAAGGTGCAGTTTCAAATACAACGCTTATCCGGTACTTTAACAGTGACGTAATAATACTAATAATATATACCAAGAGCAAGATCCTGAAGGCGAATTGCATTTAATTACTGTAGTGTTTTAAAACAAGTATTGTTTAATCTAAACTAAAAGTGCACAGGTACTGAAATTTTTGACATTACCTTGTATAAACTACAACCAGTAAACAGCTGCCCACTACTCGGTATACATATTGACGAACATTTAAACTGGAAAGCTCACGTAGGGAAAGTAGCTGCTAAATTATCTAGTTTCGCATACGCTCTCAGAGAAATAAAAATAAACACCGACTTAAAGACCGCAATTTGTGCCTATCACGCCTTTGCCCAGGCTTGGCTACAATACGGCATAATATTATGGGGCAATAGTGTTAATATAAAAGATTTATTTTTACTGCAAAAGAGATGCATAAGAGTACTAACTGGCATAAATAATGATGAAACATGCAAACCGCACTTCATAAAATTAAAAATCCTATCTCTAACATCCTTATATATATTAGAAACTTGCAAATTCGTGCGTAAACATAACAACCTCTACCAAAAATCGCGTAATTTAAGACACAAAGATAGGTTAGTTCTTTCTGCTCCATGTAAGCTGCAAATGAACAATAAAGGTCCCCATGCAATGTCCATACGAATTTATAACACGGTTCCTAAAGATATCTCTAAGGAAGAAAAATATGTAACATTTGTTAATAAATTAAAAACATATCTTATTTGTAAATGCCCGTACTCTGTGCAAGAGTTCATGGATTATTAATAAATAATATTAAGAAAATAGAATTATAATAGATACAGAATAATTAATAAGAGAACGCAATATTAGATAGTAATTCTCAAACCATTTCTTTTATAATTGTACTTAGTTTTTAAACAATTTGCGATGCCCTAGTAGGGTCCATGTATGTACTTTTATTTTTTAAGACCACCTTGTAATACCATGGTTATGCAAATAAATGAATATGAATATGAATACATCCTTGAAATCTGTATTTTTGTCTTACCCGGAACTTTTTAAGAAACACACCGGGAATTAAAACAAAACTATTTAAAAGCAACTGTCATCCAATGGCCATTCAGTTATTTAATAAATTGCCAAAGCGATTTACAAACCTCCGTCTTAAGCAATTTAAGAAAACAGTAACTGGTTGCAACAAAAAATATTTTACTCAGTAAAAGATTATTTAGACCTAAAACCTCTAATTTTTAATTAAAGCCACATTAACATTCATTTATAATGAGGGTGGATATTGGATGGTCAAAAATTGACATGTATCATAAAAATATTATTTGATCCTCTGAATTATTAAATTTAGTGCCTAATATAATAAGTATTCACGTTTTGCATGCTGCCACCGACGGCTAAATACGTCGAACTAATATAAAATAACTTAAGTATGTACTTACCATATTTATTGCAAATAAACAATCTGAATCTGAATCTGGTAAATAATGTATTTATTTAACTCTTTATTTCTTACGCTCTTTACTTAATGTGTTAATGTTACAAATAATAAATAAAGATTCAAACTTCGTTGATATCGTCCTACAATTTATCGTAAAGCAAGCGATCAAATATGGAATGTGAAAAATTAAAATATTCAAGTTTTTGGTATTTTTATAGGTGCTGTTTAATCTCAACCCGTATACCTCCCTACAAGCTCGTTACCCCTCCCAACAAGACACACTTATGCTAAATGGTTCTCGGTGCACTCTGTCAAACTATGGAAAGGTCTACCACTGGACTTAAGGCAGTCTCAGTCAGTGAGTTCACTTAAAGAAAAGTCAAAAAAGTAGTGATTGGTTTAGTGGTGGTAGGACCCTGTGCAGGGTCCGTCCGGATCGCTACCACCGTCTTATCCATTAACCACCCGCCAAGCAACAGTGTTCGCATTGTTGTGTTCCGGTGTGGGGATAAGACAACCGGTGAAATTACTAGCATAGAGGCATTCCATCTTAGTCCTCAGGGTTGGCAACGCTGAGGTCTTGGGATTATAGTCTTGAGAATTCAAATGTCTATGGGTCTCAGATTCCACTTACCATCAGGTGGCCTGAGTGTTCGTGTGCCTTCTCCTTAACATAAAAAAAAAACATTTCGTCGAATTTCATTTCATAGAACGCAATTTTCTGCTGAAACCATGATGTTTTCGGGATATCTTAAACATTAAACCTACGTACGTATGTTAGATTTGGTTAGAAATCTGACTGAAAAAAAAATCTCATGCGTCGAGAAATGCCTTTCGACGAAATGAAAATTTTGCTTAATTTAATTTGTTGGAAGGTGTTTTGATATTATAATGGTATCCCTTAATCACAAAAACCATCCAAAATATCCAGATAAAAAAAAAGGTTTACCCCAAAAGAAACCGGAAGCGGAAATGTCTCTTATTAGTCACCAGTAAAGTCAAATGCGACAGTTGTGGAATGTCACCGGAACCAGCGTATTTATTTGCTGGCATCTGTGGATTGCTCTAAATGTATCGCCAACGTTTAGCGGCCATGGACTTAGAGGGTAAGGTTGGTAATATGTCGATACTTTATATCGATACTTTTTTTATCAAATTAGGATACGCCGTAATGTTAGACTTGATTTAAAAACTTAATCGAAGTTAGCCTTGGCTTACTGTTCGACACATAGCCGGCTCGCCCGTGTGCCATCACGTGGCGCCCTCTAATTTTTTGGGAGCGCCGGCGCCGCTACGCATAACTCCGTGGTTTAGAAAGTTAAAACTGTCATCATCCACAAAAAGTTGTCATGAAAATAATTTGAAAAGTAGCTCTAAGAACAACCTTAGTTCATAATGATTCTATCGATGCAAGAAACTACTGAAAATATTGAAATAATACATGAACTTAAGGGTTTTTCGTAACATGGACATGAGGAAAAATTACATAAAAATCGATTAGAATGATCAATATCTCCGAAAGTACTAAAAATTGCTGAACATTTTTTTTTTTTATGTTAAGGAGAAGGCACACGAGCACTCAGGCCACCTGATGGTAAGTGGAATCTGAGACCCATAGACATTTGAATTCTCAAGACCATAATCCTAAGACCTCAAATGCGTTGCCAACCCTGAGGACTAAGATGGATGCCTCTATGCTAGTAATTTCACCGGTTGTCTTATCCCCACACCGGAACACAACAATGCGAGCACTGTTGCTTGGCGGGTGGTTAATGGATAAGATGGTGGTAGCGATCCGGATGGATCCTGCACAGGGTCCAACCACTACTAAAAAACATACATGGGTTAAATCGATAACTTATGAGCTGCCCTATCTCCGGCTTGACGTCGATTTTTGAGATACCCTGTATATTATGTATACTCGTAGATTAGATTATTTATTGCGTGACTCCTAAGGCTCCTCAGTCATTAACATCTGTTGTTGCTTTACCGACTAATGATTAGTTCCCAACGATGTCGGAAATGGAAACACCCTTGACAGGCCATCAGTAAAGTCGAGACTGTTAAGAGTGACAGTTGAGGAATGTAGGAATTAACGTATTTATATACTGTCATCCGCTGATTGCTCTTGATGTAACGCCAACCTCTTGCGGTCGTAGACTTGAGAAATAAGGATGGTAGAGTATCGATAAAATTTGTCGATAGTAATAATAATAATAATAATATAACAATAATAAAATACTTTATTAAACACAATCAACGCGTTGATAGTTTTGATACTGTTATGGTCACTATTTATAAAGCTAGGTTAAGTATTATCATAGTCGTAAGCAATATTTAAAAAACCGGCCAGGAGCATGTCGGACCATGCTCAGTGTATGGTTCCGAAGCCGTTAAGTACTACAAATATAAAAATCAACAAGTAATAACTAATTTTCTATTTAAAGTCAATTGGTCCCGTCTTAGATGATTTTAGTAGGTATATACACTTTAATCGCCTGTATCTCAAGAACCAATGATGTCTACTTAATCGTTATATTTTTTGCTTTAAAATTCGTTATAATATGTTCTGTCATTTATTTTTTTGTCTGATTTTTAGGATTTGTAGTTTTGGCGGTGTAGGGGGACGGACGCTTGAGTCTAACAAAAATTTGTGCTTTAAAGCTTAATTTTTCCTAAACGGATTACTTAATTGAAAAACTGTTTTCACAAACCCGTAATATTTTTAAAATACCTATCCATCGACATCCCAAATTATAGAATACACGAGAAAAAAATACATCCAATTTTTTTTACATTTAATTGTACCACTTAGTTGGCGTGACTAATATGCATATTCATGTCAAATTACAGCTTTCTAGTACTAAGAGTCTCTGCGCTAGGCTACGGACGGACGGATGGACGAACGGACATGGCGAAACTATTCCTAGTTAAACTATGGAACCCTAAAAATTACTGACTGTTGAGTTTATCTCGGCATTTTGTTCTCAGCAGCTTTTCATGATCAAAATATTTATTTAATACATTGTCCACATGAGGGTTCTTTTATACGTCGGTAATGTAAAAATAATAATATATGGAAACAAACTTAGGCTCATTGTCTCAGCACTTAACGAGTAATATAATAGGCATAATATTTAG
Source organism: Acleris holmiana (assembly GCA_949316455.1). Classification (NCBI taxonomy): domain Eukaryota; kingdom Metazoa; phylum Arthropoda; class Insecta; order Lepidoptera; family Tortricidae; genus Acleris; species Acleris holmiana. The sequence goes on along the minus strand of OX438786.1, from coordinate 12,122,782 downwards.
TCATAAGGTTCGCCGTTTGTACCTACATTATATGTATTGTGCACTGAAGTTTAAACAAATCATCATTTTTCTGCCTTTGTAAAAGAAAACATGTTGTGCTGACCCCATTTACATAGTGTAGGACTAAATAGGGTCGGTAAAACATGTTTTCTTGTTCCACTCTCCTCTATCCGCTGTTAACAAATTTAAATAAGTAAAAATAAAAATACAGTATAAGGAGGTACGCAAAATTTGATTCTGTCTGCATGTGTGCATGCGTTAAAACTCAGTTTCCTTATTCCAACTATGCTATTTCTCCATAGACTCTGATTCCGATATGAAAAAAAAAATCGTCAATTCTATCGACACTGCCTCCTCACTATTAGCACCGTCGCACGCGCACGCCACGCGCCGTTTATTTTTACCCAAAACTTCCGATCGGCCGAACGAATCACATACTATTATAAATACCTTTACTATAAAAAGCTTTAAAAATCTCCAAGAAACGTGTTCTTAACATAAATAAAGCTTAAAAACAAACGCAAAGATTTATTTAGCGACATTCGTTTAAAAATGAACTTTATTACTAGGTAAAAACATGTGTTTTGGCTTCTTATTGAAATATGAAGTGATCAAAATGCCTGAAGAGTGAATGGTACATTTTTTGTCAGTTGGCTCATCAGAGTAGAAATGAATCTGTGCATTCCTTCTTTTATTCGTTTTTTGAATCGCCAGTTGTGAGTGTAGTGTTGTAGTGCACGGAACTTGGAAGGAAACGGAAGTGCCAGGTGAGTTTTTTTTATAATAACAAGAATGCACACATTCTTGGGTTAGGCCACCCTGATTAGGTTAATGTATGTACCTTTATTTCTTTAAGTGTTGTACTTATTTGTTGTCATTAATTATTTCTCAATCGGTCAAAGGTTAACTGGAAGAGATCCCTTAAAGGGATATTTTATAATTGTAATCTCTTTCATTACACATACTACTTAATTGAATGTTCATGAAAACACCAACCTCTAACAGGTCTCTGTTTGACCCAATGGTTGACTGTTAGAAAATGCCTAAAGGCATTAACTCTGCCTTTTGCATTCACTTTGTGTAATATGAAATAAAGTTTAATTAAATAAATAATAGTTTTGGTGTAAAAAACAGCAGACCCGGGGGGTTGTATCCACTCTATACAAGACAACGTGAAAGTTGTTAACTTCATCTGGATATGCGAAGACATTAATGACGGCAGTTCTGCCCTGCTAACAGAAAAGGCAGTATCTCAGACCAAACTCCTGTAGCAAAGGCAACCTTATTACTAACAGGATTGGATTGAATCTGCTTTGGCCATTGAATTGAAGATACCGCTAATTGGCTTAGGAGGGCAATGTTAAAACCAGGGATTGTAAAACCGGTTTTATTTAATACCTGTATTTACATTGTCAAATTATTACCGCTAAAAAATTATACCTATATTCGAATTAGAGGTATTGTTGTCATTCCGCTTTTGTTTTTATCGCTATGTATTCACTATTAACAGTATTAAATACCTGTATTCAATACCTCTATTCATTGTACAGTCAAGTTCAAAAGTATGTATACACTTTAGTACCTTGTCACTTTAATCGCTTGGATAATTTCATATGGCAGTTTAAACATGACGTTAAATAGACAAGGTACTAAAGTGTATACATACTTTTGAACTTGACTGTACCTGATAAGTGAGATGTCAATTAGACTTTAATGAACTGTAATTTCAGACTTGTCTAAGGCGAGTCTAAGTTTTTTGTAAGAGCACCGAAAACATTTACATATACATAAACGAGAATATTGACACTGACAGGTATTACTGGTTATGGTTTTTAGGGGTAAAATATCAAAAAGGGGTATTGTTGTCAAATCAAAATCAAAGCAAATAATCTTTATTTGCTTTAATTTTTTTTTACTAAAATACGAGTCAGGCAATCCCATTTCCGCTGAGGCTTATATAATGCTTTTCTAAAACAATGCGAGGAAATTATACAAATGCATAATTAGAAGTATTTGAAAAACAAACGACGAATTGAGAGAGAATCTCCTTTTGAAAAGTACAATTGAGATCATTTCACAATGACCCGCCGCCGCCGCCGCCCAGCGCTGCACCCACCTTATATTAAACTAGCGACCCGCCCTCGCTTCGCTCCGGATTAAAGTATTATACATATAAACCTTCCTTTTCAATCACTTATTAAAAAAACCGCATCAAAATCCGTTGCGTAGTTTTAAAGATTTAAGCATACATAAGGATATAGGGACAGAAAAAGCGACTTTGTTTTATACTATGTAGTGATTAAGTGTATGGGATTTTTCTCATGGTCTTTCTGATTTTACAGGCAATAGAGATAATTAATTGCAAAATTATTATCGCAGCGGACAGAAACGTGTTTTTATACGATTATTTTACTTTACTCTTAGGAAAAAACGAGGCTCTTTCCGTCATCCGTTTTTAGGGTTCCGTAGCCAAATGGCAAAAAACGGAACCCTTATGGATTCGTCATGTCTGTCTGTCCGTCCGTATGTCACAGTCACTTTTTTCCAAAACTATAAAAACTACTGTTGAAACTTGGTAAGTAGATGTATTCTGTGAACCGCATTAAGATTTTCACACAAAAATAGAAAAAAACAATACATTTTGGGGGTTCCCCATACTTGGAACTGAAACTCATTTTTTTATCAAAGCCATACGTGTGGGGTTTCTATGGATAGGTCTTCAAAAATGATATTGAGGTTCCTAATATCTGTTTTTTTGTAAACTGAATATTTTGCGCGAGAGGCACTTCCAAAGTGGTATGCAAACTTCCACCGAAAATCAAGTGTAAGTGGTTTTTTTTTAATACGTCATTAATCGTCTTGCTTTCAGAAGAAAAACTATCCTTTCCGAGCAAGTGTGAGAAAACAAATTCCAAAAGAAAGTTTTTTAACAAGTTAATAACAGCATATTTCTCGCACGAGCAATGAAGTGTTGACAGCTTAATGAATCCAATTATTACAGTGCCAGAAAAATGCCGGATTTAGACAGCCGAGAAACTTTTCATTAACAATGACGTGTCCCAAGATACAACGCTGTTGATTATGCAACTTTAAAGACATGGGTTGTGATTGAAATTTGAGTGGCTTCTCGTTTTGTGGTTGTCGCATTGTAAATTAAATCGGGTTGTTTTCTTTTTGATCAGGGTACAAATATTATTCTTCCTTTGATTATTCATTATGAATCATAAGCCCCGTCCAAAACCATTAACACACATACATACATAACATCACGCCTTTATTCCCAGAGTGGGGTAGGCAGAGCTACAGAAATACCAACAACTCTAAAAAGACTTGTTAATAATTCTGTAACCACATTTTGCACAATCAGGCCAAGAAGTTTACTAGTGTATTAGTGACAGGTTGCAAGCCCATCGCCTAACAGTACTACAAGCCCTTATTCCCTTAGTCGCCTCTTACAACATCCACGGGAAGACATGAAGTGGCACTGTTCTAAACCGGCAACCACACAGGGCCAACCATTCACAGGTTTCCTAATCTGAAATATCTATAAAAGATCTATAAAAGAGAAGGATAACTATGTACTAGAAAAAATGTCGTGTTATTTTTCATACGTTATGAACAGAGATAGAAGTTTTTGTGGCACGAATAAAATTGTCTTAGGGACTTCCGAACGATAATAATTTATCGATAAATTGTACTTTCTTATGACAGTTAATTATGTATGACTATGAGATTACGTATAATATGAACATGCAATTTCCATACACCGTAACTCAAAACTTAAAAGTAAATTATCTAAGTACGTATGTTTCTTTTAAGCTTGAGTGTTTTGATGCATTTTTTGAAAACTGAGCAGGTATTATATTAGAGTATACTATTATGATTCACAATGTCATACAATTTATCTAAAGATGCCTTCTTGGTTTAAGTTTATTTTCTATGGAAATCGATGGAATTGCGTCCAAGGTTAGTGATTAGCAATTTAGTTAATGATATTAATCCGGTGAACGATACCTATCTACGAGTACTATAACACTTTGAAATAAGTATTTGAAACAGTTATCGATACATTTAATATCGGAAGGAAGTCCCTAGTCAATTGACGTTATTGCCCAAAAACTTCTATGTCCGGTTATGAAGTTTGAAAAGTCACATCTGTTGTTCCTTGTTAAAATATACGGACATAATAAAGATATTTGCGTTTATTCCAGAAATTACCATCTTCAAGCGAATTTAACTGGTTTAAAATGGTACGTAAACAAAATGAGTATGCCTAACAAAACATAAAATTTAACCTATTTTGAGTCTAGATAAAATCTTAAACGGGTAGAACTTAGTGTATTGCGTTTTAAATGCTTTTTACGTTAACTCCTACGTTTAATCTTATAAATGAAACACAATTGGGGATCACCTAAAAAAAACTACTTGTTTTTATATTTTTATTCGAAAGAATAGATTTTTATAAGCAATAAAAAAAAACAGATTTTTTGGTTGCGTCATATAATTATGAAAAATAAAAACAGTTTATTAAATCTGGGACGGATTAAGACGGACACTAACCTTAGTCCATCACATAATTAAATAAACAGTGACAGATGTGCCATTCTGTCACTGTTTTTTGTCACTGTTATAAAAGTCTATTCTTTCGAATAAAAATATAAAAACAAGTAGTTTTTTTTTTAGGTGTTCCCTAATTCCGTTTTTCATGCATGTTCCCTATTAAAAAAAAAACAATTAGGAAATATCGGATTGGGTTCATGATAACAGAACTTGTTTGAACTGGCTAAGAATACATGTTTACCCCTCACTAATAAACGTTGAATTAGCTTGGAATATTTCTTCTTCTTTCTTTGCCCCCGCGGCGACTTGAACAGCTACTACCGCGGGGATATGGCGTTTCCACGTGAAGTGATTTCGCCAGTGTCAAGTAAGTATATATAATTATAAATCAATATAGCAATAAAACACAATCCAATCTTCTCTAGGAAGATTGGGGGCAACGTTGTACGGTGATTTGTAGGTCAGAGGTCAAGATAGTTTTAACCTCTGCACCACTGCGAGTCCACTTGAAACGAGAAGAAAGATGCCAGATACACGAAATAAGTCCAAGTCTTCAATCACTGTGCGACACAAAGGCATAAAAAGTACAAATCACTATCAGAAAAGAACTTTGAACACCTAATTACCCAAAAATTAAAGTCTAAAACAAATCACACGTCCGCCATCTTTTAACGTTGCAAATGGCCCCCCTTGGAATATTTATACCATGGTTTGTCCTTTGTCATTGCGACATTTAAATTCGACAGATAAGGACAAAGCATGGTATAACTATTCCAAGCTTATTATTGGTAAGGGGGTTTAGTCAGACCCATATCAAGTGACAAGTACAATCTCCCACACAAGTGCTTCCGGCACGTTATCGCGGCGCCTGTCACTATTGTTGCGGAACAAAGCGTTTCGTGCATGACTGTACGGACAGGTTTCATCGCCCCCTATATCGGATTTTTGTTAGTGGGAATTTGAAGCTATCAGCAAGGAAATAAAGTTCAATTACCTTAATACCAATTTCAAATTTGAAACAAATGGAAATGAACTTTACTATCATTAAAATATAGTTTGCCTGGTTAGAATAGTGCCACTCCATGTCTTCCCGTGGATGTCGTAAGAGGCGACTAAGGGAATAAAGGCTTGTAGTACTGTTAGGCGATGGGCTTGCAACCTGTCACTAATACACTAATAAACTTCTTGGCCTGATTGTGCAAAATGTGGTTACAGAATTCATACAAGTCTTTTTGGGGTTGTTGGTATTTCTGTAGCTCTGCCTACCCCACTCTGGGAATGAAGGCCTGATTTTATGTATGTATGTATGTAAAATATGGATTAAAATAAATTGCCTTAAGTACTTCCTCCTAGGGCACACCGGGTATCACGAGACTTAATGCACTAGAAATGTACAAATTTATTTCAATGGTAGGTTTGTAAGTACGGCTCAGGCCTGAAATATGCGTTTTCCTAAAATGTACAATTGTCAAAACGTCTGCGTTCTCACAATGTTAGCACTTCTATTTTGTCAGCTTTCTCAAAATGACTGGTATTTAAAATGTGTACAGTCTCAGGAAGCCGTCTGTTCATAATGTTTACATTCCTATAATGTTAGCATTACCATAAGTTTTGCTTTTCCGTTATGTTCACTTTTGTACACACGAAAACACTGTTAAATAAACACCCATAGACTTTAACACGATGTGATAAGGTTTATGTTCGATTGTAAATGTACAGTTAACAGTGTCTTCGACTGTATGTAGGCTATCGTCTTATTATGTTTGATTGCCTCAGGCCTGAAATATGCGTTATCCTAAAATGTATTTTTCCCAAAATGACTGATGTCAGCACGTCTTTTGCATAATGTCAGCTCCTCAAAATGTCTGCTTCTTATAATGTCTGTCTCCAAGAATGACAGTTTTCATATAATGTTCGCTTTTCAGAAAATGTTTATTCTCAAAATGTCTGCAACCTCAAAATATCTGCCTGCTTACAATTTTTGCATTCCAGAAAAGACTTATTCCCAAAATGTCTGCAATCATGAACGCCACATTTACAATCTTTTCCTTTTTGGTTTTTCAACAACAGGACAGGGGCCATTTTAAATAATGATTATTATAATAATATGAATAATACTGCACAGTAATTATAGTTATTTATCAAAGAGCAATTATGCCAAGAAATTAACCCTTTCAATTTAGAACATTGATTTGAAATAAAGCAAACATTATAGGATATCCTCAAACCTCTTACAGCAAAATTAACAAAACAGTCGCCGGTTTCAGGACAATTAATCAAAATAAAATAATAAAAACTAAAAAGTAACTCATGTATTCGTTGAAAATTGAAATTATCTTTCGTGTTCCGCATTAAAATTTGTAAAAGTAAAGTATTTCAACTGTAAAATCACGTAAATCAGCGAAATCGGCAAAATTTCAAATACGGCCTCTTAAATAAAAGCTTGTAAACACTCTAAATCTTAACAACAACTAGCTCAAAGGCTCTATTTTACTCGATATATCGATATTGCTCGGCCGCTATTACTATCAAGTAAAGAGGTATCGTAACGTTTATAATACGATAAAATGTCAAATCAATATCGACGGTTAATCGCCAATTCCTCCTATCTCAATATCGTCGTCTTACTTACTCAAACACATATCTGCATATTTTGTTTGCCGTTGGTAAACTTATTGCCTCTAAGTATTTTTATACGAAAATGAAATTACCAACCGCAAAAAAAAGATATGCAGATATGAGTTTGAGTAAGTAAGACGACGATATGTTAAAACATTACAGTAAACACAACCAACTTAGTACCAATTTCACCATACGATGTTAACCACTTAACAGACGATTAAAGCGTTAACAGTGTCAAAATGTATGAACTAAGAGTCGACTTAACGTTCAACCAGGTAATTGCCAGGATAAAAAAACCGAGCAAGAGCATGTCGGACCATGCTCAGTGTAGGGTTCCGAATCCGTTAAATACTACAAACATAAAAATCAACAAGTAATAACTAATTTTCTATTTAAAGTCAATTGGTGCCGTCTTAAATGATTTTAGTAGGTATAAACACTTTAATCGCCTGTATCTCAAGAACCAATGATATCTACTTAGTCGTGATAGTTTTCCTTACAAATACATCCCCAAGTTACGTGTAGGGGAGGTAACCTAAAAAAATATTTTTTTCACTCTATTTTGTACCATTTTGTTGGCGTGACTAATATGCATATTCATGCCAAATTGCAGTTTTCTAGTACTAAGAGTCTCTGCGCTAGGCTGCGGACGGACGGATGGACGGACGGACGGACGGACATGGCGAAACTATAAGGGTTCCTAGTTTGACTACGGAACCCTAAAAAACACCACAAAAATACTTTATTTAAAAAAGGAAGAATTTCAATTGTGTGCGTTAGTATTGGTCACGGATTGCGAAAATAAGTTGTTTGACCAAAAATGTCAGTTAGAAGGTATTGGTGGTTAACCGTCGATATACATAAATTTATCAAGTAGAATAGTGCCCCAGGCTCGCTAACATGAATTTTTATCCGTATCTGTGACCTTTTTCCTCGTCGCAGGCGGAGGCAAAGGAAATTGCATTTCAGCCGGTAACGTTATACTACGACGAACCTAAGTGCTTTGACCGATCGGCCCAGTGGTTCTGTTTGATCAAGCCAGTTGCTTTCAAATACAGCCAAAAAATAGATTTAAGGTTTATTTTAAAACTAGAGGACGCCGGGGACTTTGTACGCGTAGAATTAGTTTGTTATTTAAGCGGCGAAAATCGGAGGAGGTTCACAAGTACACGCGTATTTTTTTAATAATAATGAACAAGCATAACAGATTAGTCTGATTTTGATATATTATTAATATTATTATTAAATGTATACAACATGTGCATTCTAATCTATAATGCTATTTTTGATGACATACAGCTCCTCCAGGGAAATATATTTAAGAACACATTGTCGAACTGGCTTCTAGATAAGTGTTTTTATAGTGTTAATGACTTCCTCGAGCAATGTAATAATAGTAATTTGTGATTTTTGACATTTAGTATTTAATATAAATTTTAATGTTTTGATTTGTGATCTTACATGTATTTTATGACTTATAAATTTTTACTATAATATACATTATGTTGGATGTTAAAATTCTTTATTGCATGAATAATGATATTTGCACGCTTGCTTGCAAGCTGGATACACTGGACATTATATAATATTTTAAATTGACTGTAACATCTTGTGTACTGTATTCTGCAAATAAATGATATTGATTGATATTGATTGATAGGGTATACCTCGAAATTGGTCCTATACAGTGTAATTTTTTAATAGGTGCACAAATTTTAATATTTGCTTCGCTATTGTTAATCAACAACACATGTTGTGTTATTTTTACTCTAGCTTAAAAAAATATTAGAGATATTGCCGATTCAATTATTTCACTAACTTAACGATATTCATGGACCCTGTAATGCAGGGGTGCGAGGAGAGGGGAGTGTTGTTAAGTAAGTTAATAAATAAAATTTCAAATTTAGAATATCAGTAGAAGAGGGGCTTGTTTATAAGCTGTACATGAAATTTCGAATTTCGAATATCAATACAGTGTATCGCATACCTACAGCTTGACAACCCATGTCATCATTTCTAGTGTGACTTTGTGTCCACACGAGAAGGTAAAAGAGAGAAAATTTGCAAAAAAAAAAATAACCTTATTTTATTGTCGTAATATATTTAAATTAACGATACAAAATCATATGTTAAAATTTGTGCACTGATAAAAAAATTACCCTGTATAAGTTTGGAAAAATACCTACCCTAAGGGTGGGAAAATAGGGGTAATTTATATAGATAGTTCAATAATTTAAATAGAAACTTAACATCCCTTTTCTCTATTCGCATCTGGAGACTTTCTTTTAATAAGGTTAAATAAAAAAGGTTAAGTATTTATTATTTTTCAGTTTTTTCGGCGCATTAATGTTTTTGTTAAAAGTTTTTAACTAACCGACATGTAAATGACCATGCAAACTCCCACCGAAAATTAGTTTGATTAGTTTTTTAATACGTCTTAAATCGTCTTGCTGCTGAACGGAACCCTTCATGGGCGAGTCCGACTCGCACTTGGCCGCTTTTTTAATAGTCTATGGTAGTTGACCGTCCGTCCTTTACCCAAGGGGAATAGTTAACAGGCCAAGGCCAAAACAATTTACGCTTAAATTATCAAGTAAAGTATATCCCTAGGGTCTCGTAGCACGTGGCTCGTAGCACCACTACGCCGTAGACGCATAGAGCTTAAGTTTTTAAGGAGATATTTTTATTTAAATTTAATTTCATAAAACAGCTTATGCCCACGGCTCCGTGCCGCAGAATTGGCGTCCCTATTCTTAGGCTTATTTGTTTGATTTTCCAGGATCCAAAAATATCGTTTTTGGTTTACTTCTAAAAAACCGGTCAAGTGCAAGTCGGGCGCGCGCAACAAGGATTCCGTAGTGCCGAACCTTAACACATTCATGCCGCGTTACGATAAAAAAAAACACATTTCAAAACCATGAATACAGCCGTTATATTTTAACTTACGTAAAAAAAACTGTAAGAAAATTTGATTGAAAACTCGTAACATGTTGAAAAAAAAAGAAACGCTATCTCTTAATTTTAAAAAATACAGCTCCGTCCGTCAGTTTTCCCTAGCTTTAGTTAGGAGGACGGACGTTAATAAGGTCCCGTCTGACACCCTTCGGGTACGGAACCGTGGTGCTACTGTAATCTAACTTTGAAGTTTTTTGCCTATCGAGTTAGTCCAATAACGTAAAATATGAAAATTGCTATTCATCATTTATTTGATCAACCGCAAGTAAAAACAAAACTAATAAATAGAGATAATAATACTGAAATTAGAGCTCACAACTAAGACTTCGTCAGGCTAGAAAATGGCACAATTAACTTTCTTGGCGTAAACCTTCACGGAACCCTTCGACGATTTCCACTGAGCCATTAAATCAATCACAATAATGTAATATTGTTAAAAGGTCACTGTGTACTCGTACAACAGCACGGCACCAAAGGTCGCGTTCTACACTCAAATTGTCTTTTTATCTTTGCGTCACTTAAATCTGTATATTTTCTTAAAACTCTTCCTTAAATCCCTCTCTACCCCCTTCTCCTGTAGGAGGTACTCCAGCAGTACTCTGGTAAATCTTAGGTACGATCGGCTGGATGACATCTTCAAGAGCTTTCTTTTGCTTTCTATACTCGACGGCATCTACATCTTGATTTCCTTCTAGCCATTTGATAGCAGCGTCTATTGCTTCTTCTATCTTTAATTTTTCATCTTTACTGACGTTAGCACCAATCTTTTCATTTTGGAATTGATTCAATACAGAGTAAGCGTAACTTTCCAACTCGTTTTTAGCTTCCACGCGCTCTCTTAGCTTCGCATCATCATCAGCAAATTTCTCAGCGTCCTTGATCATTCTCTCTATATCATCAGGAGTCAGCCTGTTCCGATCATTGGCGATGACGATCTTCTCTCTGTTACCAGTGCCTTTGTCTTCAGCAGACACTTGTAAGATGCCGTTAGCATCAATTTCAAAGGTGACCTCGACTTGAGGAATGCCTCTTGGCGCTGGATTTATACCTGTCAGGTCGAATTTTCCAAGTAAATGGTTGTCCCTGGTCATGGGGCGTTCGCCTTCGTATATTTGGATTGCGACGGTGGGCTGGTTATCGCTGGCAGTGGAGAAGATTTGAGATTTCTTGGTAGGGATAACAGTATTGCGGGGAATCAGTTTCGTCATGATACCTCCAATGGTTTCAATGCCCATAGTAAGAGGATTGACGTCTAATAATACAATCTCATCATTGTTTGCTCCACTTAGCACGCCGGCTTGGACAGCAGCTCCATAAGCCACGGCTTCGTCAGGGTTGATGCCTCGAGATGGTTCTTTTCCATTGAAGAATTCCTTGACTAACTGCTGTACTTTGGGAATACGAGTGGAACCACCCACTAAAACAATTTCATCAACATCCTTTTTATTCATATCAGCATCTTCTAAAACCTTTTGTACTGGCTTGAGGGTAGACCTGAATAAATCCAGGTTCAGCTCCTCAAACTTGGCTCTTGTGAGCATTTCAGCGAAGTCTTCTCCTTCAAAGAAGGACTCGATTTCCACCTTGACCTGATGACTGGAAGACAAAGCGCGTTTTGCTTTTTCAACTTCACGACGTAGTTTCTGCATGGCCCTGTTATCATTTCTGATGTCTTTGCCCTTCTTTTTCAGGTATAGCTTGATGAAATATTCCATAACGCGCTGATCGAAATCTTCTCCTCCAAGATGAGTGTCACCATTTGTCGCTATAACTTCAAACACTCCATTATCAATGGTCAGAAGGGAAACATCAAAAGTACCACCACCTAAGTCAAATACTAAAACATTTTTTTCGCCTGTTTTCTCGAGACCGTAAGCGATTGCTGCAGCAGTTGGCTCGTTGATGATCCTCATGATGTTCAAACCAGCAATGACACCAGCATCTTTAGTAGCTTGTCGTTGAGCATCATTAAAGTAAGCTGGGACGGTGACCACAGCATGAGTAACATTTTTTCCTAGGTAAGCTTCAGCAGATTCCTTCATCTTGCCCAAAATCATGGCTGAAATTTCTTCAGGGGTAAACATCTTGTCACCTTCCATGGTCATCACTGAGACATACGGTTTGTTGTTTTTTTCTACGACTTTAAAAGGGAAGAATTTGATGTCGTTTTGAACGGTGTGCTCCCTCCATTCTCTGCCAATGAAACGCTTAGCATCAAATACTGTATTCTCAGGGTTCGTGGTTAGCTGGTTCTTGGCAGCATCTCCTACAAGTCTCTCACCTTCTCTGGTAAATGCAACGTAAGAAGGCGTGATGCGATTGCCCTGTTCATTAGCAATAATCTCCACGCGAGCATTTTTGTAAACACCAACGCAAGAATAAGTGGTTCCCAAATCGATACCAATAACCGTTCCGATGTCTATATCACTTTCCTTTCTATCTCTAGCGCAGGCTAATGCCACGACGCTTACAAGAGCAAACAAATACGACCTCATTGTTTCAAATATTCTTATATTTCACTTCATTTACGCATCCAAGCTCAAGTAAGTAGTAATTCACAACCACGGAAATGCGAACTTGCTTTAAATTATTCTAGGACCCTTTACATTCAATTTTCTTTAGACAACTGAAGTTTCCCACGCTGCCGGCTTAATTATTAGCGCGAGCTTTACTCGTGGGGTAACGTGATTGGTCCATGCAATGGTGACGCTCGAACGCGATTGGCCGATTAAACTTACCTGGCGCAGTGCGATTGGCACACGTTGATAGAAACTGGGTGATAGAAACCTTGAAATTTCTTTTGTAATATTTTAAATTTGTAACTTATGAAATGTCTCAATGTTTACTACAAAGATACTTATAATTAACGTGTTTACAACCTATATGATTTTAGGTTTAGGTTTTTAATGTCATGTACATGATAATTTTTAAATATTGACGGTTCAAGTTTTGTTATATCTATTTAATTAATTATAAATGCGTAAATAAGTATATTTGTAAGTATGTTACGCTTTCATAGCTAAACCGCTGCACTTTAATTAAATACTTTTTATCCTGGGATGGTGGGTAGTTGTATGGGGACAACCATACACGACTTCTAGGCAATATAGAAGGCTTTCGCCTTTGGGCGGCTATCCGGAGACGTAGAAGGGTCAAATAGAGCAAATCTTTCCATTAGAGAATTGTTACAGCGTATTTCATCATCCTCCTAATGTTGTTAGTACTTACTTCCTTCATTCCTTCACCATAAAACGCACTGCATTATTTTCTTGTTAACACACTATTATTATTTTTTTAGCAAAATATCATTTAAAATACTGTATTACTTAATTGACTTAGCAAGCATCCTGTATCTTCCTAAAGACGGACAATTAAAAATATACAGCATGTAGATAAAGTATGTTTTGAACTTTTTGACAACACCCCTCGTGGATATGGTAATCAAGCAAACCAGGACCCTTATTCTACATTGACTTTAACTATACATTCAAGTAAACAAGAGCTTAACGTTGACAATATAGTGGTGGTAGGACCCTGCGCAGGGTCCGCCCGGATCGCTACCACCATCTTCCATTAACCAACCGCCAAGAAACAGTGTTCGCATTGTTGTGTTAGCATAGAGGCATTTCATCTTAGTTCTCAGGGTTGGCAACGATTTGGGGTCTTAGGATTGCAATCTTATGATTATAGTCTTGAGAATTCAAATGTTTATGGGTCTTAGATTCCACTTACCATCAGGTGGCCTGAGTGCTCGTATGCCTTCTCCGTATCATAAAAATAATAATAATAATGCGATAGCAAGGGCTTAGGTCAATATAGATTAAGGGCTCCGTCCGTGTGTCACGGAACTAGGTCAAATATTATTTGCTGTAAACAGTCTCTTGTTTGCTATATGACAGTAATTAAAAAGTTGTTTAGACATGTGTGCGTTTACAACAGTTTAATATAGTTAATACAGGATGTTTTTCAGTATTGTGCTATTGTACCATTTTTTGTTCTATTTTTTTTTCGGTCCTACCTAAGTTTAGGTCTAGGGCAATTTGTGTGTAATTATTCCCAAATATGTATTTATTCGTTATTTACGTTGAAATCTTTGTGATATCCACAATTCCTTTTATTCAGAAAAGCATATCAATAGCTACAGTATGGTCAAAATATACTACGACCATAACTCCTTTTTTTATTCTCGAGCATTATCTCACATCGAACCTAGTCCCAAACTAAGTTCTAGGCTTGTACTACACGTAGGTACTATATAGACAACGATTAACATACTTATATTAGAGAAATACAAACATTTAATGACCGTTATCGGGAATCTAACCTAAAACCGCTATTATTATGCAACTGTCTCCATGTTGAATCGTATTTATTAGTGTCTACGGGATATAAAACGAACTAAACTGTTTTCATTTACAACAATCAGCATTAAATATTAATTGCTTTTTAGCGTTCCGGCAAACTGCTTCGTCCGTCCGCAGCCTAGCTCAGAGACACCATAGATATATAAAAAGGTAAAATAATATCTTGAAAAAAAAATAGTTTTTAGTGTACCTCTCCTGCACGTAAAGTAGAGATGTATATATTTTTTAATTAAGCTATATGTTTATGTAATATTAAGCTTTATAGCGCCATTTTTGTAAGACTCAAGTGTCCCCCCCAACCCCCTTTCGGCCACGACTACAAAACTAAAAACCTGAAAAAAAACTTAAATGAAAGCGCATATAACGAATTTAAAACAAAAATTATCACGACTGAGAAGACATCATTGGTTACATACACATACATAAACTCACGCCTTTATTCCCAGAGTAGGCAGAGCTACAGAATTGCCAACAACTCTAAAGACCTTGGTGATAATTCTGTAACCACATTTTGCACAGTCAGGCTAAGATGTTTGCCAGTGTATTAGTGACAGGTTGCAAGCCCATCGTCTAACAGTACCTACTACAAGCCTATATTCCCTTTGTCGCCTCTTACGACATCCACGGGAAGACATGGATTGGCACTATTCTAACCCGGCAACCACACGGGGTAACACGGGGGGTATCATTAGTTCTTGAGATAAAATACAAAAATTATGATGATTAAAGTGTTTATAACTACTAAAATCTTCTAAGATGGCACCAAATGACTTTAAATAGAAAATTAGTTATTACTTGTTGTTTTTTACGATTGTAGTACTTAAACCTACGCTGAGCATGGTCCGACATACTCTTGCCCGGTTTTTTAATTATGTATCCTTAATAGTGCCACTCCATGTTTTCCCGTGGATGTCGTAAGAGGCGACTAAGGGAATAAGGGCTTGTAGTACTGTTAGGCGATGGGCTTGCAACCTGTCACTAATACACTTGTAAAACTCTTAGACTGTTAGTGCAAAATGTGGTTACAGAAATATCAGTAAGTCTTTAGAGTTGTTGGTATTTCTGTAGCTCTGCCTACCCCACTCTGGGAATGAAGGCGTGATGTTATGTATGTATGATTGTGTCCTTACTTCAACACATAAATCCCGTTTCCCTCCATCTTCATAATTTTCGCATAAAACAAACTTTGGCATAAAATTAATTATAATTTCAATTAAGCTCCCAGTAATTGCTTACAGGGAACGAGATTTTGCGAACGAGAGTTTGGTGACGAACATTTAAAACTCACACTTACATAATATCTTACAATGTATACATGTGTTTCGTCGGTGATATAATCAGTGATCGGATCTAGAATGCAATTTATGGTGAACGACGTTATGCTTAACATGGATGTGACGCGGGATTTCCCGGGATTTTGTGAAATGGGTTATTGTTAATAATTAATAACTTTTGTCGAGGGTTAAACTAAATAAAAAAATAACAACTGTTTTTATAAATGACAACACTTTTACCCGCCCTTTAACATGTTATTCTCAATTTTGAATTAAAAATTGTCATGAGTAAGCCTCGTTACGGAGGTGCAATTTGGTAGCTGGGCATTCTTAGGCATGGGTCATATTTATGATGTCGATATCGATACTCTTGGTTTTTCTTTAATTAGTTGTATATACATTTTTTTGTCAAAAATTTAAGACATTTATTTTGTATTCCATGATAATCAATGTCATTAGAAGCAGAATCCGCTATCAGTAGAACAAAAACACTATGTTTACTACTTTTTAATGTTTCGAGGAGCAGGCCAGTGCATGAAATAAACAAAATTAACACGTTTAATTTTTGTTTCAGACAATCATTACGGTACAGAAAAAGTATCGACATTAAATAAACATAGCTTATTTCAAAATTATTTCTATGCTTCTTAGACATGGGTAAAAATCAGCTATCACATTGCACCTCCGACAACGGGGTCTACATGAGTCTTAACTCTACTAACGGGCGAAATTTCCAAGCTTCAACATTCTGCTGTACATTGTACATCAAACGTAATGACAAATAAAACAAACAAGGATATGCGTGCATCGTCTCGAAAATAATTCATCGCCCGAAATGGGGTCACAGTCCGCCGTGAAGTTGGGCCGTGCGCGCGCACCCGCCTGAAGCTAGCGTAGTGCGCGCGCCGCCAGACCGCCCCGACACCTTCGACCAAAACCTCCTCGAGAAAAATAAGAATTAAAAAATTAAACCGAATCAAGGCGTGTTCTAAATTCAAATTTGAACAATTGCATTCTATTTAATTACAATGGCGACGGGTATATACAGGCTGAGTGACTGTGGCGGCTTGTGATATACGCAATATGTTAGGGTTGAGAGTGAACGGGACGTAAAGTGTTTAATTTTTTTTTCGATTGTGTTGTTGTGTACATGTTATAGTGCTGTAACTAAAACTGTATCGCACGAGACCCTGTGTAAGTATTTTTTTATTCAATTTAGTTTATTAATTCGCAAAAAATATAGGTGTTTTTTTTTCTTGCTATTAAATTAAAATTAGTACTCTTTTATTATGTTTGAAAGTACTTAGAGGGAATAAAAACTATTTTGTAAGACGGTTTTATAGCTGGGCGTGTATAACACACCTTAAGTACTTCGAATAAATATTGCAACTGCGTTGTGTAGATTCGATTAAATTACGTATTTATTAATTGTTATAAGTGGCTAGTTGTTTCTTAATAAACAAATTATTCAAACTTGGTCTAACCAAAATAAAATGTACGGTTTTAACATAATACTTGAATTAGTGAAAAGCTATTTGTTACACAGCCCATTACAGATAAACGATACTAATTAAAAACCCACCCTAACGTCCATTTAATTAATTAAATAAATCAAACAACACGCAATATAACGACACAAACAATGAAGGCTTGATTTTTTTCTTACACAGTGTGTCCTAAAATGTAATTTTACAGAGTAATACTTACGGATTACGTTTTTGGTAAAAATTGGTACAAATCATAAATTTAGGTATATAATTTTATTTCTGAAACTTGTTTTATTAAAAAAATATTAAACCTCAAAAGGACTTCAAGTTTAAAAATATTAAAATAACGAATCCACTTTATATATATTTTCAATATTCGTGAATACTTTTACTGGCTCTATAGTGACAAAATGTGTTCATTGGTTAAACACAATCAATAATATTAGTGGTAAAGGATAGCAGTACTCAAAGACTGTACATAGATAGACTGTAGATGGACTGCCCATCGTTCGTTCGGGTGACTTAGCAGCGACCCGTCGTGCAAGCTAAAACAATGTAGCGTCAAACGATGCGACGCACCTTTAATAATTGCTTACCCCAAACTGTTTACTGTAATTATAAATATTACACAATACACAATATTAGTATGTATATAGTTTGGGTTACGAATAGTGCCACTGCATATCTTTCTGTGGATGTCGTAAAGGAATAAGGGCTTGTAGTACTGTCAGGCGATGGGCTTGCAACCTGTCACTAATACACTAGTAAACTTCTAGGCCCGATTGTGCAGAATTGTAAACAAGTCTTTTTAGAGTTGTTGGTAATTCTGTAGCGCTGTCTACCCCACTCTGGGAATGCGTGATGTTATGTATGTATGTTTATAGTTTGGATATTATTTTATTACAGTAATAAATATTTCATTAATAAAGCACTATAAACTAAAGTGTATCCAGTCGAGCATATCTCTCGAAGAATCTCTTTCTGTTAAAGTAAAGAATGAATATCTTTATTAAGTTTTTTTCTAGAATCACTCTGTTTCGTGTTTAATGTGCCATAAAAAATACGTACACACGGGCCTTATATCTACAGGCACATACTTATGCTTTATATAAAAAATACTCACATATAAACACATAAGTTAAAATAAAAAGCAGAAGTAAGTACTAAATCAATGACACGTAATGTATCGCATGGGCGTTATCCGTGCGAAGTTTGTATAAAAGCGTTCACCACAGGCATTTATTAGCCGTTGCGAATTTTGATTGTTTTATCGTAGAATAACTTATTTAATCGGGAATGTTAAAACTACAAACAAGAAATTAATTTACATTTAAATTAGCATTATTTGGCGTTTGAATTTAAGAGTACAATTTAATTATGGTATTCCTTCCGTTCTGATCAATCTTTAAACAAAGTGTAACACCATGTATATTATCGTATCAGTCTCTATGAGCCACTATAGAACCCTGTAGATGAAAATTTTGGGGTGCGCCAGAGTTCATATGAAATTGCAAATTAGATTATTGGAACTCCGAATATATCTCATACCATTTTACATCATAATGATCACTCTTCATAATCAATAATAATTGGATTTAAACAATATCCAACTGTTAAATAAGGTTAGGTTAGGTTTGTTTTTTTTTTAATGTTTTATCCCAGAGGGAAAGGCAAAGGACATAAATCCATACAGCCTAAGGTTAGGTATGTTTTATAAACGTCCCAAAATCAGAACGGTTTCAGTAAAATTCACTTTAGGAGTTGCTATGATTATGAATAACAATTATGAACAAAATGTTCGGAGATATGATGAGTCTAGTCACAAATCGTTATTTGTATAAAAATTCGAAAGACCAATTTTATATGAGCCAATATGGACCCAAAATTTCGTAATAGCATAGAAATTATGCTGTGATTTTCTTATTTCTGATTTATAATTCTGTCGAATAGCTGAGATCTTCATTAAATCTGCTATTTATTATTTGGTGCAAAAAAAAAACAGGGATTAATCTCACACAAATCAAACTATGTGTACTAGACAACTATATCCATACTTACATAAACAAAAATGTACTTTAATATTTAGAATACACCCACCCTACTACTCTCACTTATCACACAAATAAATACGCGCGCTTACCACACAAATATTAGCCCTTACCGGGAATCGAGCCCGGGACGAGCTTCAAAGGCACTGTCACTACCAACTAGGCTACCCTCGTGGTCATAAATATTTTCCATTTATGAGTTCTGTCGATTTCGCTCCCCATGTATATCTCAACAAAGTAATCCAACATACAACTCCCTTAATGGATGTTGCATGAGACCGAAAGTAAAAGAAAGGGAAGTTGGAAGTTCCCGTTTATTGGCCATTAGGATCCCGTGGGATAGATTCAGCGATGTTATCCCGGCAACCCGGGGAACGATTCTAAATCCATTAATATAGAAAGCTTTCATTTAAATTTCTGTGAATAAAATACATTATATGTTAGACGAATAATAATTTCATCATCCTGTATTAGGCTAAAGTAGGCTAGAGTAGGGTATGGTAGGGTTTATAGGGTTCCGTACCCGAAGTATGACCACGGGATGAAAAAAAACATGCGACAATTTCACAAAAATTTACCTAGTCCCAAACTAAGCTTTAAGCTTGTACTATGGGTACTAGACAACGATAAACATACTTATATAGAGAAATACATACTTAAATACATGGAAAACATCCAAGACTCATCACACAAATATCTGTTCTTTCCGGGATATGAACCCAGGACCGCTGGCTTCAGAGGCATGGGCAGAGGCCACTCCCAACTAGGTCAACGTGTCATATATATAATGCCACTATAACAATAAATATAAATTGAGAAAGAGAATTTAAAATACATTATACATACATACATATGCCAGGGCTTCATGGCTTTATTCCCAGAGCGGGGCAGAGCTACAGAAATACCAATAACTCTAAAAGGTTTCTTAATAATGCTGTAACCATATTTTGCACAAACAGGCTAAGATGTTTACCAGTGTATTAGTGACAGGTTGCTAGTCCATCGCCTAACAGTTATTGTATGTTTGGGGCGAGTCCGACTTGCACTTAGCCGGTCTTAAATTTCGTTATCGACCCTTTAACCGGCGAGCTAAAGTAGGCACGTAAGGTGAGTTAGGTATAACATGCGAGCTAAAACACTAGTACAACCACAGAAAATATAATAACAATAGTGCACAACTCAGAATCGCCGGGTCGTTAACGAATTAAATTATAAATTGTTGAAGTTTTTGCGTCCGTAAAACTCTGAAAGAAGAGGTTCCGGGCTGTTCAAGGACTGGTTCTTCAGTTTATTATTCTAGTTATGGCTTTTGACGTAGAGACCTAGTCGCGTTGTTCTCCTAGACTTATTATTTTTAGTTTAACGTTATTAGCATTACATTTGTATTGATTTTATTTGTTCAATTTTAATCATTATTATTCATTACTTTATTAAGTACTTGTAATGTAACTTACTTTTAAGTATTACTGTACTTTATGTTTGAAAAAATGACCTTCTGCTGGAGTTTCTTGGCGCTTCTTCTCCGCAATGATGGTCTTATCTGAAGCGCTAATAAATTCACTTCATATTACCGACGTGTAAAAGAGCCCCATGGGGGCCTATTTACTGAATAAACATTTTGATTTTGATTTTTGATTTTGACTGATCTTTACGAACACGCTTGTGTGTTAAATATTCCTAAATATGATCAATTCCTTTAAAAAAGCTACTAAATTGGCTAAACTATCCCACCAGCACGATTTGCTCTCGACAAAGAGTTGAGCAATTATGATGTTTAGGTTTTATTATAATATAGTCTTTGAATGTATGATGTATCATTCTTAAAATATTAAATATAAATCGTAGGCGTTTGCTGGACAAAAGCATTTTTTTTTTACCGGGTGTTTACAATTTTAAGATAACCAAAATTATATTGTTTATATTAATTACAATTTTCAAACCGTACGAATTCCGCAACAACCTATAGCTTTTTAGATAATCAAATTGATATTCATACACATCAGTGTTGGGAGTAATTAATTACTTTTGTAATTGAATTACATGTAATTGAAATAGTTTAGTAATTTGCTATTGCAATTACATTAATTTGCAATTGAATTACTCATATTTTTTAATACACACGGACTTTGAATTACATGTAGGTATGTCATTGCAATTACATGTAATTTAAATAGCTGTGTAATCAGTAATTGAATAACTCATTTTTTTTTCATACACACAAACAGAGAAGGTTAACGAGCACACAGGCCACCTGATGGTAAGCGAAAACTGTGTCCCATAAACATTCGCATTCACAAGACTGCAAATGCTCTGCCAACCCTGAGGACTAAGATGGAATTCCTCTATGCTAGTCATTTCACCGGTTGTCTTATTCCAAACCGCAACACAAAAATGCGAACACTACTGTTTGGCGGTAGACTAATGGATAAGATGGTGGTAGCGATCCGGACAGACCCTGCACAAGGTCCTACCACCCGCAAAACAAACACACAAACATACAGAGAAATAGAAGCGAGGGGGTTGGGGGTGTACAACTAAGAATACTTTTGTATCGATACAATGTTGTTACAAAGTAATTTGTAATTGACTAAAGTAATTCACAACAAATTTCGATTACAAAATGTAATTCGTAATTGAATTACCAATTACATTTCGTAACTGTAATTGGTAATTGAAAGGTTCAATTACTTTTTCCTTGTAAGTATTTGTAATTTGTAATTTCAATTACATTTAGTAATTGCAACTATTAATTTGTAATTCAATTACTATTTGCCCAACACTGATACACAGATTTACGAATGAGAAATCAATTTACAAAATTGCTGAACCAAACCTTTGTCTAAATAATGACGTATTATGAAACTAAAATTATCCTATACACTTGTCTCACGCAGCAGAACTCTAAATCAAACTTTATCATATAATAAAATCTCGACTTAATCTAGAATAGGTACTCGTACTCTACTAACAATTGTCTAGATAAATAAATAAAATAAATAAATATCACAGGACAATCTCACACAAATTGTCCTAGTCCCAAACTAAGCTCTAAGCTTGTATTAGACAAAGATAAACTTAAATATAATATAGAGAAATAAATACACATGCATATCACGCCTTCATCCCAGAGTGGGGCAGGCAGAGCTATAGAATTACCAACTCTAAAAAGATTTGTTTATAATTCTGTAACCTCATTTTGCACAATCAGGCTAGATGTGTACCAGTGTATTAGTGATAGGTTGCAAGCCCATCGCCTAACAGTACTTACAAGCCCTTATTCCCTTAGTCACCTCTTACGACATCCACGGGAAGACATGGAGTGGTATTATTCTAACCCGGCAACCACACGGACGTCAAAATGTTAATATAAATTAATATAAAATGTTAATTTCGGTAGGTAGATAGAAAATTGGACTTGTTTTTTCAACAGCTGGTTCTTTTCTTAAACACCTGCTATCATTTCAATTCCAACCAAGAGATATTGAGATTCAAACCAACAAGTTAACGACCACAAAGCTGTATACAACACAGCAAAAAAAAGTAAGCCTTTTAAAAATACAGGGTGTTTAATTAGAAAGAGATTCCCAGACATTTGTGAGCCAGTGGAGACAGACGTTGTTAATACAGACATCTGAACTCGCTCCCTACATTGTAGACTAAGAGCTAGCACCAGGATGTTATTTTGTATTAATTTTTAGTACCTTTGACTCATATAATTTATAAAAAACGCTTATTATCAAACATAATTATCACATTCACGGGCGAAGTGATCTTCTCGACCTCGATTTCTATAGTATCTTACATGTGATTAACAACAGGCAATATAATACTTGACTTTATACAAAAAATATACTTAGAATTACTCTGTACAAATGCAAATACCTCGTTACACACGATACTAGTCATTGACTTAGCTTAAAATCTTATTTCCAGGTTTATCTCAAGCAGAGCCTCTACTTGTTACTTTGTTAAAAAATATGAATAAGTCAAATGGATGTGAACATTTAAGACTAGATTCATCTTTTTTATGGTCAGAGACGTTGCTTTCAAATATTTCCAAGAAAGTTCTCAGTAATTCCTTGAATAGATTTACAAGCTTAAATTATAGTTGGATCTAACAATCTTTTACATACAGGGCTCCTGTGCAGGGTCCGTCCGCATCGCTAACACCATCTTATCCATTAACCAACCGCCAAGCAACAGTGTTCGCATTGTTGTGTCCCGGTGTGGGGATAAGACAACCGGTGAAATTACTAGCATAGAGGCATTCCATTCTCCTCAGGGTTGGCAACGCATTTGGGGTCTTAGGATTGATCTAATGATTATAGTCTTTGAGAATTCAAATGTTTATGGGTCTCAGATTCCACTTACCATCAGGTGGCCTGAGTGCTCGTATGCCTTCTCCTTATCATCAATAAAAAAAAATGCAAATTTTTCCAACATTTCATTGGCACTAAACGTATTCTTTCGTCGGTCGCCGACTCTTGGCCTGTAATGCTATCTCTGTGAGGTGTTTTTTCGTGCGCAATAAAGGCGACTCCGATATTCAGGCTTATTGAAAGAGAATTGGTATTCATGTCGGGAGATCAAGGGAGTCTTTTTATATTATTCGTTTCTTAGATGTCTTTATAAATTATAAGAAAATAAGTAATTCTACGGTGCTTTTGAAATTGAACACCTTTATATAACATTGTATTCAAAAGTACATTGTAACAAAATCTTTTTTTTTTTTTACACATGCAAATATTATTAAAAAACCGGGCAAGGGCATGTCGGACCATGTTCAGTGTAGGGTTCCGAAGCCGTTAAGTACTGCAAACATAAAAAACAACAAGTAAAAACTAATT
This sequence comes from Acleris holmiana, assembly GCA_949316455.1. Taxonomy (NCBI): domain Eukaryota; kingdom Metazoa; phylum Arthropoda; class Insecta; order Lepidoptera; family Tortricidae; genus Acleris; species Acleris holmiana. Next base: position 12,098,625 of record OX438786.1, on the reverse strand, counting down.
TTCTAAGTCAATTGATGCCGTCTTAGATGATTTTAGTAGGTGTAAACACTTTAATCGCCTGTATCTCAAGAACCAATGATGTCTAGTTAGTCATGATAGTTTTCCTTTAAAATTCATTATATGCTCTTTCATTTAAGTTTTTTTTCTGATTTTTAGTATTTGTAGTTTTGGCTGGTGGGCGGGACACTTGGGTCTAACAAAAATTAGCGCTATAAAGCGCTATATGTCATAAACGGATTACTTAATCAAAATTATCAAAAAACTGTTCTTAAAAACGTAATATTTTTGAAAGACCTATCCACCGAGACCCCACACTAAACGAGACAAAAAATACATCCCCACGTTACGAGTAGGGGAGGTATCATTATTTTTTTACATTTTATTCTACCACTTTGTTGGCGTGACTAATATATATATTCATGCCAAATTACAGCTTTCTAGTACTAACATTCTCTGCGCTAGGCTGCGGACGGACGAACGGACGGACATGGCGAAACTATAATGGTCCCTAGTTTGACTACGGAACCCTAAAAACTGGGCAAGAGCATGTCGGACAAACAAACAAACATATAAAAATAATTTCAAAAAACAACAAGTACGATCAATTTTTTTTATAAGTAATTTGGTTCTGTCTGAGATTATTTTTAGTTTGTACAAACACTATAGTCGTTTGTAACTAAAGGACCAATCAAGTCTACGGTCGTGATAGTTTTCCTTTTAAATTCGTTATATGCGCTTTCATTTTTAACACTTTAAAGCTTGATATTATTTCACACACTGATCCCTTAATCGTTTTTTTTTGACAAACCCACATCATTTTTGAAAGACCTACCTTACGACATTCCACACCATGGGCTAGACGAGATAAAAATATTTCCCCACTTTACGTGTAGAGGAAGTAGTTACACAAAAACCATTTTTTTTCAACATTTAATCACTTTGGCGGCGTGACGAATAACCTTGCGTAATAGCAGTTTTCTTGTAGTACTAAGTCTTTGAGATAGGCTGCCGACTGACGGACGGACGGACATGGCGAAACTATAAGGGCTCCTAGTTTGACTACGGAACCCTAAAAAGGGAATTATTTTAACGACACCAACGAAGCCAATGGTCCTGGGTTCAAATCCCGGTAAGGGCAGATATTTGTGTGATGAGCGCGAGTATTTGTTCCTGAGTCTTGGATGTTTTCTATGTATGTATGTGTTTCTCTATTTAAGTTTGTTTATCGTTGTCTAGTACCCATAGTACAAGCCTAGAGCTTAGTTTGGGACTAGGTCAATTTGTGTGAGATTGTCCCCTGATATTTAATTGCGTAATTTGTTAAATTTACCTCGATGTTTCGACAGTTAATTATAATATATGTAGACATATTGTACATTACAAACATGACAAGGTTTTCTTAATGAAAGTGGAATCATAATTAATAAAGACCAAAAATAATTAAATTTGCTGGTTTTAGACTAGTCCCCGGAGTAATGGAATGAACGTAATTATAACATTATTATGTACATTATCCCTGTATAGGGGCCGAATTCACTAGTGGTTAAAATTTCATCAACCTGTATTTATGGACCACTGGCTCTATACGCCATATAATTGGCAGTCTACGCTAAATATTACGTTTTCCAATGGAACATGTTGGCACTAACCAGTTTAATGGTGGTTTTTAGTCGACCTTGTGCAGGGTCCGTCTGAATCGGTACCACCATCATTTCCCTTAACCTACGGTTACCACCAAGCAGTATTCGCATTACTGTGCGCTGTGGGGATAAAGCTGCGTTTCCACCAGAGTTGTGCGAGGTAGCGGAACGGTGTGCGAGGAAAAAAACCACCAATAGGACAACTGCGCTAAACGAGGCTAGGCATTCAATTGGTGGAATTCCGCTACCTTGCACAGCTCTGGTGGTAACTCAGCCTAATTCCACTGAGCCGTTTTCAAGCGATGCTCCGTCACATATGCGGCAATTTATTTTAATATACACAGATTATAAATCCTGTGTCGCTTCTCGGCAATATTTAGTTGCATTATTTATATTAATTATATCATATAAGAAATGTATCTTGGTTAGAGGAAACATTTCCCTATTCTGTCCTCATAAAGCCGCTAACAATGATATTTGACGAGGGTCTTTTAGAATACTAGTCGTTTTCGGTTCGGCGGTTTTGGGATGTTTATCTGGGGGCACGGTAGTGCTTCCGCCAAGACGAGCCAAGCAAAGCGCTAGGGCACTACCTACCTTTTCTTGAAGCGCTTTGTCGTTTTTCAGGGTTCCGTACTTCAGAATTTATAGGGTACTCATAGACCTAGAATCCTGAAATTTGGCAAGAAAGGTTTTACAGCATTATAGATACAAAAAGAAGTGAAACCCCTCCAAAACATTTTCATGTAAAATATTGCCAAGACTATGGCTCGCACTCTCAAAAAGTTATCAGATGTTATCATGTCTCTACAAGCCCTAACTCCACAAACTCTACACCTTACTCAAAAAGCTTGGCCGTTTCGCTACCGGACGGGGCCGAATTCTAAAATTCCGTCACCATTTGAGTGCTACATTATTCCAAATTAACATAGGCTATGTTTTATTTTTCTACACGGACGGAGTCGCGAGCAACAGCTAGTCTGCTATACAATAGTTCTTGTCCTTGTTTTAGCCTAGTTGGTAATGGCTCTGCCTACGAAGTTAGCGGTCCCGGGTTTTTACCGTTATCTAGTATAATATATACCTACCCATAGTAAGTACAAGCCTAGACCTCAGTTTGGGACTAGGTCGATTTGTGTGAAATTGACCTGTGATATTTATTTTACTTATTTACATTCATACAATATTGTTATCTTATGCACTGAAAAAAAAACTTGCTCGCTGCTAACAAGATTGTGACTGTTGAGTATAAGCGGCTTTATCCCACACGAGCCTGACAAGACGCTGGACACATCAACTAAGATATTAGTTGAATCACTAATGAACTTGCTGTTGGTACTATTAGCTTTGATCTAATATCATAACTATTGTATTAATTTTATGTCAACTAAGAGAAAATCGACAGGCCTTCCACAAGGTGGACCGACGATCTGATAAAGGTCGTGAGAAACCGCTGGATGATAGCAGCAGAGGACCGGTCGTTGTGGAAAACCTTGGGGAAAGCCTTTGTCCAGCAGCGGCCATCTTCCGGCTGATAATGACGATGATGATGAAGAGAAAATCTCTCTTGGTTGGCTCTCATTTTTTGAGTGTGCGTATTAGGTGTACTTTCCAAGAGTTAAATTATTCTAGTTAGCACTACGTAGTCAATATACTCAGTAATTCCGTTACATAAACGTAGCAGGTACAAAAACCTTCCCCGGGCCCTCAGCGTTAATAATTAAAGCGGTGATTAGTCCGCGTCCACATTAGTATTATAATTAACTTTTATGGGCCGGAGAACGAAAAGGGGACTGGAGCGCTGAGGTCGTTTTTAGCAATTTTGGGCACATTTTAACCTTATTACAAGCTTTTAAGTAACTTGCAACGTATGTACAATCAAAATTTGACGACACGCTAGCCTAGGATGCTGTAGACAATATGGAAACACGTCAAATACGATATCGTTATTACTCTGTAGAATCCCAGCCCTGGGCCGAGATTCTACACGGTAATAACGATATCGTATTTGACGTGTTTCCGTATTGTCAACGTCTTGATAACTCTTATGTCATTTACGATAATGGCGACTGTGACATAAACGATTCTAAAACACGTCAAAAGCGATATCGTTATAACGCAGTGGAATAGAGGCCCTGAGTGTGTAATCAAATCAAATCAAATCGTTTATTGCATATCACATTACATAGGTTGATGGAATTGTAAGTAGGTATACATGTGACGCCCTGCAAGGGCACAGCAACATGAGAGGGTCAGCTTAACAATTATTCTCTTTGTTAACAATAGGTGAGTAATTTCCTGGCGATCTAGTTTACAAATTAACTATAGATATCTAGTATTGAAATATTCACTTAAGCTGTAGAAAGATTTAATTACTAAGAATGTTTTTAGTTGTTTGTTGAATAGAATTGGTTTTTCAATGCTTTTTATAGAATTCGGGAGGTGATTATATATTTTAATTAACATGTGATGTGGGCTGGATGTTACTAGTTTTAATTTGGAAAAGGGCAGTTTAAGTTTATTCAGGTCTCTGTCGTTTCTTTTTTGTACACTTTTTTTTAGCGAATACAGCTCTTTATATTTTCTTTTCTCTTTATATCTTCGTGAAAAAAGAGAGTGAATGTAAAAAAGTTCCTAAAAAGGTCGAAGTGTATTCAAAAGGAGCCTATCTGTAAGATAACATAAGATAGGGACAGCTAGCTCTGCAGGCTGGGTCACCCCTAACAAGGCTACACGTGTCGTCATACAGAGATAGAAAAGCCGTAAGGGCCTATTACCCCTGATGCAGATGAGATGATCTCACCGTCCTCGATGAGTGATGCGCTGTTTTATTCCGCTGTTTGCGGAGTGCAATAAAGCTCTCTATTCACGTGCTGCAACCGGGTCACGGTGACACACGGCGCGGTGTTCGCACCATACCAGGCTACTCAAAGACAGAAGGACAAAAAAAATATTGGCAAACTTTGTTTACGCCTCGGGCAATTAGACTGTAAAAGGGTTACCTATCACAACTTCGAAAAATGTTTGACCGAATTTTGGTTCGACAAATACTTTTCGTCAATTATGGTTTGGGTTTTTTTACGTTTGGCCGAATGATCATTTCGAATAGTTTTATTTATTCATTACTTGTTTTGGTTTTTTAACGATTTGACAAATTATCTATACCTCATTAATGGTTTCGGCGTATCAACAGTTGTCCAATGTAATGCTTTGTCTATTTGTCTTTTTCCTATTTCTGATTTTACCTTAGTATCCTTTGCCCAATATTACGGCTCGATCTTTGCATTGTCTGGATAAATTATACTTAAGCAAGTTTTTCGGGGCAGAAAAAAAATAACCTCGAAAGCCAAGGCGGGAGCAAAGCTCCCGCCTTGGCCTTCTAACCTAACCTATCTGAGTCGGTTCTGCCCTGACTCGTCTTGCTCGTTGCATTTTGTAGATAGTTGAAACTAATTACAAGCAAGATTTTTTGGCCGAAATGAATATTTGACGTAACGTAGCAAAATCTATATGTAACATTGATGAAGTGAAAAATGGGTTAAGAAACAAAATACAAAACGATCCACAGGCTAGTTGTAGCATTGGTGTAATGAAAAATGGGCTTTGAAATAAAATACGTAACAATACATAGGGTACGTGACTACTAGGAGAAAAGTTGCTTGGACTAACGAACCATTTACTTAAAGTCAAATGGTGAAATAAAAAAATGACGAATCGTGCCATCGGAGAAACGATAAAAAACGAAATGTTTTCGGTCAAATGAAATTCGGTCAAAAACTTTTCGAGGTTGCGATAGGTTACCCTGTAAAAGACAAAAGTGAAAGAACATTTGAAGGTTTGTACAAATTGACCACTATGTGATAGCAGATTTAACACAAACAACAAAAAAATTCAACTTATTTTTACGTTGGAATATGGAATAGACGAATTAAAGTCCCGAGGCTATGTCAAAATCTTTTTACTATTTTTATTTAGTAACCAACGGTCTTACTAAAGTTTTATTATAAGTAAGCTTACGCTTTGATCTTTTACAAAACAGACTTATAGTTAACTATATTTGACTAAAGCTATAGAAAAGTAAATGCAGTTATCTACAAAATATGATTTGAAACCAACAGCTGTACATAAAGTAAATACAGATACATTTACAATCTTGTCCTGTGGCAGCGTGTTAGCACATGTGTCCTGGTGCTCGTGTCCCTTCGCCATGCTATTCAAAAATAATTAAAAGCAAAAAACCATCTCCAAGAATCTCCACGATGATAGGTTTTGTGGTCGCATACTTCGGTTCCTCGTTATCCTCACTAGAATTTTTTTTCACTCCGCACTAGTGGCACAGGAACCTCGGCGCCTAGTGACCGCATGCGTCGACACTCGTTTAATTACAGGCGAGAAACGATAAAACGAGACCGTGTTTTATGGAAATTGGAATAGTTTAGAATTTTTATTAAGTGTTTTTACGTAGGCGATGACAGCATTTAACACGTTCTATGCCACAAGCTAAGAATCGTATTTAATCTTATTAAGCCGGGCGTGTTATGCGCAATGAATAGATTTAAGTGTACAGTGCCGAAACTTCGCAATTGGGTCAGTTTTGTATGAATATCAAGATGTTCAGTACTGGAGTTTGCGGCCGTGTAAATGTCGACAAGCGTTAGCTAATGGCGCCATTTTGTAAAGGATTTGCTCGCGAAAATTGACGTTTCCGTTATAATATATTTTATTAGGTCATTCAAATAATGATTGGGAGGAAGTCGTGATTTATTGTTTGTTAACGTATTTTTAGGAGAGGAAATCTTTGCTGGTGCCGATATCAGGGTGTATTAGTAGAATTTTGTTTGAACGTGTTAAAATGATAACCCATCATTTTATCGAATTCCGCTTCATCGATTGTACCTTTTCATCGAAATCTATTTTTTGCTGAAACTCAAACTCAAACTCAAACTCTTTATTTGCTGCCATAAAACATACATTCCGATGTTATAATTGTGATGTACAGGTGGATAGATAGACATATTAAATCTAATGAATGAATTATATCTGCAATACATTTGACCCAAATTCCGATTTTAGTAAGTACCTATTTACGTACGCCATTCAAAATATTACTTACTTACAGTGTAAAATGTATACGTATACTCGCTCGTTAAAACGGAAATCTAATTTATAGTAGCGTAAAAAAAATTGGAAAGTTATTTCCTTGTGTTTTATTCGTTTTATTCTATTGATCGCTGTAGAACGAACAAGACATTTTTCGACAGTCGATAAAACTCACATTCGCATCCTTACGCTCGGAAATCCAAACAAACATCATTCATTTTAAAATAGAAATAATGCTTAAAAATTTAATTTACCGGTGGTATGTTATGCTGTTTGATTTCAAATTAACGTTTATATTTCGAGTTTTGCAGTCTTTTACGCTAATAACGGTCATTTTAACATTTAAACGGGAGTTCATGTATTGACGGCGATCGGTCGGCGACTGCGACAGCGTTTAACGTGTCTTGAGCCGATATGTCCATTTTGACCATATCGAGGCGTCACGAACCGCGCCCCCATAAATGTTTCTACGATCTGAGGTCTGCACCTACATTTATGAACCCTACAGAATAATAAAATCGAACATTAAGTAGGAACTTACTATGGCATTTTATAAAACATTTGAACAAAAAAACAATAATCTCTGATAATAGCTCTTAACATTAATTAATAATTTGTTGTTTGCCGTTGTCATCAAAAAACTCTTGCAACAAATAGTAGCACTTATTGGTTAAATATCTATGGAGTTTATTTTTAAACTATTTACTGGGCTCAATGTTTTTCGTTAGGTATTTTGTTACATATTTTAATACACATGACATTTTGGCAAAAATTTAATATTTTTAAACTAGAACTTGGCAAGGCTATTCTGTTTCTGTTTGTGTTTTTAAGGTATCGTAGACGATTGATTAAGTTAGACTAGTGACAACAAAAAAAAAAAACGGCGAGAAATGCCTTTTGATAAAATTAAAATCAATCAGCGTCATGATACATTCGTTGTTAGGGTTTTCGATAAAATAATAGGTACCGTTAGAATGTTTTTATCTCTTTTGGTGTTTACTACTTAAATGTTCATCCGTTTATTTATTTACTTAAAATTTATTGCTCAGAAATAATATTTTTTTCTAATATTTGCTACAGTAATTATATCTACACTAATATTATAAAGAGAAAAGATTTGTACCTATTTTTGTATGTTTGTATGTTTGTATGTTTGTAATGAATAGGCTCAAAAAGTACTGGGCCGATTTAAAAAATTCTTTCACCAATAGAATGCTACATTCTTCCAATTTGACATAGGCTACATTTCATTTTGAAAAAATTAGGGATCCTTGGTAAAATTTGAACAATGTAACCGAAGGTGTAGAAAAATGAGTCTTAAAATGTCTTTCGTCGAATGCGCTGCCGAAACTATTAGCGATAGAACAAAATAATGTACAACAATATTGAAGAACATCATAATGTCTACAAAAAACTCCGCGGTAGCATATGTCCAACTATTGTAGTTATGTCACTACAACAACTTTTTTTCATTTTAAACATTAATGAAAATGCTAACCAAATTCAAACCATGCTATTTATGTGTTTATATTAATCTTTATCCAAATAAATTATTTTATGGTCAAGACCATTTAACAACCTATAAAATAGTTTTTAAATTATTTAAATTGGACTTTCCATTCAAAAGATATTACGAATTAAAAAATTCAAACAGTAAACAAAACCGCCATAGCGCCGTGGCCGTTGTTTGCGATGCAGTCTGAAAAGTGCGTTTTTTTTTAATAGATACTTAGAGTGATTCAAGAGGAAGGTAAAAAAATAATAAAGGAAGGTAATATTCCCTCGGGAACCGCGTAAACGAGCTCCACGCGGACGAAGTCGCGGGCAACAGCTAGTTCGTCATATAAGTATTATATGCAAGATACTTTATACTTTTTGCCGTGTGGTTATCGGGTTAGAATTGTGCCACTCCATGTCTTCCCGTGGATGTCGTAAGAGGCGACTAAGGGAATAAGGGCTTGTAGTACCTACTGTTAGGCGATGGGCTTGCAACCTGTCACTAACACGAGTACACTGGTAAACGTCTTAGCCTACTTGTGCAATGTGGTTACAGAATTATCAATAAGTATTTTTAGAGTTATTACTTTTTTATGTTAAGGAGAAGGCACACGAGCACTCAGGCCACCTGATAGTAAGTGGAATCTGAGACCCATAGACATTTGAATTCTCAAGAACTTCAAATGCGTTGCCAACCCTGAGGACTAAGATGGAATGCCTCTATGCTAGTAATTTCACAATGCGAACACTGTTGCTTGGCGGGTGGTTAAAGGATAAGATGGTGGTAGCGATCCGAGCGGACCCTGCACAGGGTCCTACCACCACTATTATACCAGTATTTCTGTAGCTCTGCCACTCTGGGAATACAGGCGTGATGTTATGTATGTATGTATGTATTTACTACCCACCGCGCCGCGACTCCGTGCGCAACCCTCACCCGTGTGTCCCGCTCGTGCTCAACGACCCGATGCAGTCGCTGATAATACGGCCTGATGACCTCGACCAGTCTCTAGAGTGTAGTTCAAAGAGACCACACTAGCGACAATACTAGACTGCAGTGGAATCCGTACTAGGGGAAATGCATGAAAAACAGAGTTGAGTTTCATTGATACTATATAGGAGAAAATGTAAAAAAAGTATATAAATCGCAATACACTAAGTTTTGACCCGTTTATTCAGATTTTATATACATCAAAAAGGTTTTAAATTTTAAAACTTCTTTTAAGGTTTTTTCGGCATGATATTAATAATAATAATAATATCAGGGGACAATGTCACACAAATTGACCTAGTCCCAAACTAAGCTCTAGGCTTGTACTATGGGTACTAGACAACGATAAACATACTTAAATAGAGAAATACATAATTAAATACATAGAAAACATCCAAGACTCAGGAAAAAATATTAGCGCTCACACAAATATCTGCCCTTACAGGGATTTGAACCTAGGACCGCTGGCTTCGGAGGCAGGGTCACTCCCAACTATAACGTGGCTTAAACATACCTAAACAATAAATGCGAATTTCTTTGTAAGGTTGACAATTTTGTTTAGTTTTGTTGCAAGGGATCTGAACAATGACTTTTAAAGTTTCATATCTTATGAAAATATAATACGACTATTGTTTCGGCTATCTTTCCCTTTCATAGCACTTTCACTAGAGTTAAAAAAAATGCATTTTCCCTATTTAACGGGTAAACTAGCCCGACTAACAGTTAGAGTGTTGCCAAAGATAAAAATAAGTCATGAAAAAACCTACGTGCCCTGTCAAGTCTGTTCATTATCAATCGGAAAATAAGGCCCCTATTTCACCATCCTGATAATGATAGTAGGTAACATTTTAGTGTACATTGCGCAGCTTCCCCTGATGAACTTTTAAGGGTTCCATACCCAAGGGGTAAAACCGGGGCCCTATTAATAAGCCTCCACTGTCAGTCTGTCTGTATCTCATGAACCGTGATAGCCAGATAATTTTCACAGATGATGTACTTTTGCTGCCGCTATAAAAACAAATACTAAAAATACGATAAAATAAATATTTATGTGGGCACCAATACAATAAAAATGATAATTTTACCGTTTTTTTCTCGATCTTAATACAGACACCGGGACAGATGAAACTAAAAAATAAATTATAAAGTGTATCCCTATATGTGCGAGTCCGACTCGCACTTGGCCGGTTTTTAACTCTACAATGTATTCCCATTTGTCACCTGTCACCTATTATTGTCAGGATTGTGAAATAGCGGGCTGGTCTTGAGATACGAGTGAAAAATTGGTAACATCCATTTTTTTTGCAAAAAAATACTAAGACCTACTTATGGCAAACGTATAACTTTCCAAATAAAAAACTTCGAGTTTAATTGTAGTACAAATTATAGCCAACCCAAGAATAAGTTTTAAATTGTCTCGGGCCAGGATAGATTTCTTATCTTTCTTTGATTGTAGAATTTAATTTAATAGCAAATTAATTACCAGAGCTAATTCGTCTCCTAACGTGATCTAAGCCATTACTTCGTTACCGAATAAACCCTAATCACAATTACAACTTTTTGCAATTATCTCTCCGTCGCATTTGTAAGAAAAACTTAACGAGCCCCAAAAATAGAGGGCGGAGTCGGGGCGTGATGTATAGCGCGCTAAACGGAAACTGGAGCCTTATTAATTATACTCATTTGTACAGAAAACGGGATTTTCTTCTTATTTTTAGGATAAGTTTGAAATAACAGGAGGGTGATTCTCTCAACTGCGTCGATCTCAAAGGCGAAGTTTAAGAAGTCCCGTCGGAGCGTACAAAACACATTTTAGCGCGTGCCTTCTCAATTAGGCAGGTGAGTCGAATTCAGTGTAGTATAAAGCTGCCTAATTAAGAAGACACGCGCTGAAATGTGTTTTTTACGATTCGACGCAGCGCTGTGTTGAGATAATCACCCCCCTGAAGTTTAGATGTTGAGAAAATCAGTTTTAACAGATGATTAGTCTTAGGGCGGTGAGATGCACATTTGAGACCGACATCTTGGGCAAGAACAGTTCATTAATAATACTGCTCTTATTATTGGATCTCGGCCGTTTGCCCAAATTATTTTTAGTCAAATGTAAAATTCGTAAAAAAAAATTTGGGCAAACGCTTTTTTTCCAATACTCTGGATATTTCTGGATTTTTATAAAACTAACCTTACCTAACCTATAGGGTTTTAGACGATGGTCCTGAAATATCCTGAAATATAGGGTAATTTTGAAATAGGTGCACAAATTTAAAAAATTGGTTTGCTATTGTTAATCAATAACATATGTTGTGTTATTTTTACTTAAAAAAATAATAGAGATATTGCCGATTCACTTAACGATATTCATGGACCCTCTAATACACGGGTGCGAGGAGAGCGGAGTGTTGTTAAGTAACCTATCGCATTCCTACAGCTTGACAACCCATGTCATCATTTCTAGTGTGACTGTGTCCACACGAGAAGGTTAAAGAGAGATAATTTGCAACAAACTTTTTTTTTTTGATTTCGTTTTATTGTCGTATTACATTATATTAACGATACAAAATCATATGTAAAAATTTGTGCACTGATGAAAAAATCCTCCTATTTTTACAGTTTCGGAAGAAAATGCGCTTGCCCAAATGATACATTTGACGAAAAAAAATTTGGGCAAACGGCAGTACACGCTTATTATTCCAAACTTGAGATTGGAGTTAGTCTTGAGAGGTCTACGAAAGTGAAAGAAGAAACTTTGTTTGCATGCTTTTTACCCGACTACGGCGAAGCAAAGGAAGGGAAATGATTTTGACACCTCATGCATATTTCTATGTATGTATGTATGTATATATGTATGTATGTTCCACTCTAGCGCCGTTCCTATTGAAACGATTTTAACAAATGAGGTGTCTATCGATTTGTCTTTTTTGTGCGATGGTTATAGGCTATTTAGTTTTATTATACTTAAATTAAACATGGCGGCTGGAAATTAAAAAAATGTTTTTATTTTGTACTTTTTGTAGTCGGGTTTTAGTTTCTTAAACTTATTACATCATGCGACCGCATTCAACGAGACAGCAAGCTGCAACTTTCCTTGGGATATTGTTTACCGTCAGGGATCCTAAAAATGAGCTTTATAGCACATGTTCCATGTTAAGGTGGGTACGAATTAGAGCAATCTCGGGTCGAGGCACGCACGGCTCACCTATTTTGCTCAAATTCGTACGCGCTCACGCGCTGTGCGCAAGCAGCGGGCGCGCGGCGCGCGGCGAGGCGTCGAGAGTCGCGGTCTTTTTGACCGTGCTCAAAGGCGCCTCGGTGTGCGTGCCTCGCGTAACTTTGACGTGTATCTGAGCGTGCCGCGGGCAGAACGACAAGTTCTAACTTGTCTGTGGGCGAAGCGCGTACAAATTTGATAAAGTTGCCGAGCCGTTCCTCTACCGAGGCGATTTCTTCTTCTTTTTGTTAATAATTCGGTGAATTATGATAAACGCAGCCGCGACTGTCATCGTGTCAGACGCCATTTTGAAATGGCGGCTCGCGTCTTGTACGCTGCCTCACCCGCGCATGTTAATGTGCAACAATTTGGCTCGCGAGCAGCTCGCCGCGCAGGGCGAGCATGCCTCAGGCGGAGCCGCTCAGATTCGTACCCAGCTTTACGAGTATTATTGTTTTTGAACGTACGTAAATATCAAATAACGAGACGTCACGTTTTAACGAGACGTTTTGAATTTAGGAACCCATGGTAAGCGATATTGTAAAATTCAATTGTCAAATTTTAACGAGACGTCACATTTTATCAAGTCGTTTTGAATATAGGAACCCAGGGCATGAGGTACGATGGACTTTGAGGTTACATGCATATATCTCTCTCTTTCTCTCTGTCTCACTCCACTATTTTATTAAACATCAAGTTCATTTTTGAAAATGGTATGTAGGAGCAAAGTTAACTGAATTTTAATTCCTTGCTGGACCACGAAAATCTTCCGCTTTTTAGTTCATGAGGTTAAAATAAAAACTGGTTACAAACGCGTACATTTTATCACAACACATTTCTTTTTAAATAAACAATAGCACTTTTGAAAGTTTCAGATTATCCTTTGCCTGGCTCACTCCAATTGTTTTTTATCCGCGTGTGACATTTGTGACATTGTCGAGGCAATTTCAAAGCGACATCGTTATAATTAACGACACGTTAGCCTAGTCGGTACTGACCCTGGGCCTCTATTCAGGTGCGTTAAAACGATATCGTGTTTGACACGTTTAAGAATCGTTTATGTCACAGTCGCCATTATTGTAAATGACATAAGAGTTATCAAAACGTTGACAATACGGAAACAGGTCAAAAACGATATCGTTATAACGCAGTTGAATAAGATTTGTTCCTGATTCGTCATATTCCAAATTCGTCATATTCCAGATTCGTCATCTTCCAAACTCTTCATTGTACAGTCAAATTAAATCGCGAACACGTGCTTACAATAATGCGATGCTGCTTGGCGGTATGTTAATGGATAAGATGGTGGTAGCGATCCGGACGGAGCCTGCACAGGGTCCTACCACCACCACCCCACTACCACTCTGGGAATGAAGGCGTGAAGTTATTGTACGAGTGGTATGTAATAGAAGGGGATTTTGTCAACCCGTCCGTGTTGGTACGTGATCGAAATGTAGCACAGTCCCTAGGCGTCTGTAAACCACATTTCTTTTGACGTGTTATGGTATTGTTTTTATCTCGGGCGCCAATACTGCCAAGTAAATAAGAGCTATCAAAACGCCATCTTAATAAGGTTTTATCGTGTAGAATCTCGGCTCTGAACAAAGTCCATTACATTTTATGATATCTTATTATGTAAGAAATAGAAATAGAAAATATTTATTCAACGCACACTACACAACACAACAAAAAATAAACATGTGAAAACCAGAAAACATTACGTTGAACAGGATCCCTCTCAGCATTGTGCCGCAGTCAAACCGCGGCGCTGATTTTCAGAGGGACCCTGACTTAAAAAACTAACCTTTATTAACAGAAAAAACAAGTAACAGTAAACAGGCAACAGGTAACATAACAAACACTAGCGACAATTTGACACAAGTAGACAGTACACACTTAAAAACTGACGATTTGTGTGGCAACACCAGAACAGCACAACGGTTTCCTGTTGGATCGCTTCAAGTGACGGCCAATTTTATTTCAAGCTATGGATTACGCATATTACCAGTTTAATTTATTCCAAAAAAAGGTAGTATGCAACATATCATCATATTCTCTTAATTAAAGTTAACATAATTAATAGGATTAAAAAGAAAGAGTCATGCGCTTGATTCGTAAATATAGCAGTAGCTACCATTGCCACCAACAAACAACACACCGCCAGCACCGCCATTACTCGATCGCGCGGAACCCGGCCGGACGTGAGATGTCTTTGTATATTTCAGTGTTATTGGAGCAAAACGTACTATTTTATAAGATAATTGTCAATAATTGATTGTGGTTGCCCAGGTTGCCCGGGTGTGCCCAGTGTGGTTGCCGGGTTAGAATGGTGCCACTCCATGTCTTCCCGTGGATGTCGTAAGAGGCGACTTAGGGAATAAGGGACCCTAGCCAAGATGCAAACAATACTAACGTTTTTCTTTTCTATCGCTCAAAACATATGGGATGGTTGGTCATCCCTGGTTGACAGTCGACCACGTGGTTTATCGAAACGCACGAGAACATAATCCCATACTTTTTGAGCGATAGAAAAGAAAAACGTTAATAACATCTTGACTAGGGCCCCATGGCTTGCAACCTGTCACTATACACTAATACACTAGTAAACTTCTCGCCCTGATTGAGCAAAATATGGTTACAGAATTACAAACAAGTATTTATAGAGTTGTTGGTATTTCTGTAGATCTCCCTGCCCCACTCCGGGAATAAATGCGTGATGTATGTATGTAAATTTATTGTCAAAATTTGACACAATCAACGATACAATATTTATGGTAGATTAAATGTTTATCTAGATTTTGAACACCCTTATCTCACTGAATCAACTTGTAAAAGTTGTAAAATAAACTAAATACATTGAAATGCTCGCTTTTCAGCAACTTTACCGAGAATCTGAAACATTTAGGTAACGTCCGAGCCGTACGAACTTTTGTGAAAATAGAAAAGCTGGATTGGACGGAGTTTTACTTCGTAGGAATTTAAAAGACAAACCTGCTTCAGCTGCGATAATAAAACCGTAAATTTTGTATTTCAATTGTATATAGAAACTAGCATTCATACTAGACTAGCCTCTGCGCGCGACTCCATCCGCGTAGTAGTCGTTTCTCACTATTTCCTTGGAACCTGTTAATTTTTTCGAGATTAAACGTAAACTTTGTGCTACTCCAGACTATAATCTATCTCTGTGTCAAATTTCATCCGTTCAGCCGTTCTCTGGGGCTGCATTGCTGCGAAATTGCATTCGACAATCGTTAGCGATTATGTTTCTATAGACTAATGTATGGAATTGACATAAGCCACCGAGATAATCTCGGTGGCTTACGTCAATTGCATAAATTTTTGGTGTGATTGAGTAAAAAACATTCAAACTTTCGCATTTATAATATTTTTAAGAAGTGAAATAAAAAGGAAAAAGTAAAATACTAAACTAATACTGACTAATACTAGGTATATTTCAAGAGGTTATAGTGTAAGAGCTTAATTTTAGAGGCTTTTAATACCTATTGGTCTAGGGGATATACACACGAACGTGACCTATATTAAGATATGTGATGCATTTAGCCTAGTTGGTGAGTTGATATCAACTAGGCTAACCGGATCATTGAGTTTTTATCTCGATCTAGACACACAACAATGTGTCAGCCAAGTTCGCAAAGCAAATAGGTGACACACCGACCGTGGGTTGTTATTACACTAACCATTGCGGGCCACTTAAGACCCCCTCGGGATCATGACATCCTAGTACGTAGGAAGAATAATATTGCTAAAAATTTGCATGCTTCCATACTACTATTAAGAATATATATCTGTAGCTTAAAAAACCGGGCAAGAGCATGTCGGACCATGCTCAGTGTAGGATTATGAAGCCGTTAAGTACTGCAAACATACATCAACAAGTAATAACTAATTTTCTATAAGTCATTTGGTGCCGTCTTAGATAATTTTAGTAGGTATAAACACTTTGATCGCCTGTATCTCAAGAACCAATGATGTCTACTTAGTCATAATAGTTTTTTCTTTCAAATTCGTTATATGCTTTTTCATTTAGGTTTTTTTTTTCAGATTTTTAGTATGTGTAGTTTTGGCTGTAGGAGGGGACACAGAGTCTAACAAAAAATAGCGCTTTAAAGCTCAATATTTCATAAACGGATTATTTAATTTAAAAACTGTTGTCACCAACCCATAATATTTTTGAACGACCTATCCAACGACACCGTACACTATAGGGTAAACGAGAAAAAAAAACATACCCACGTTACGTGTACGGGAGCCACGGGAGGTACCCGTAAATATCATAAAATAAATATCACTTTGTTGGCGTGACTAATATGCATATTCATGCCAAATTACAGCTTTCTAGTACTAGGAGTCTCTGCGCTAGGCTGCGGACGAACGGACGGTCGGACGGACATGGCGAAACTATAAGGGTTCCTAGTTTGACTACGGAACCCTAAAAAAGGCCTTTGACAAAACCCACTTAAAGAGAATACGAATGCCGATATATTTTTATTGGTCCTTATTAGCCTCGCTCTCTCTCTAGTAAAACGTCGTACTGGACACAGTATTATCTTTGCATACTGAACCTATAAACAACGAAATAAGGTTGCCCACTTTTGTTTTTTTCTCGCAGATATTTTTGGCTTAGGGTGGTGTTAATGTCTGTCAACTCGGCGGGTCGGGTCGCGTCACGTGGGTACATTTTTAATTTAAGGAGTCCGCTGCGTTAACGTTAAGCCTGTCAGTTTAAACTTTTTACACCACTACAAAAAGCCAAAACCTACAAAGTGCGAGAAGAACTCGCCGTCGGTTCTAAAAACTTAATCATGCAGATAGTCTCGATGATTTCTGCCCGTTTCCATTAGGTATAAAAAATTGTTTGAAAGAAAAGTTAAATTAGAAATTAAAAAAACCCCCGACTAAATAAATAGTCTGTTAAAAAACCGCTAAAAAGTTAAAGGCAGTCCAGGGTTACGTCTCCTGTCTTCGAGCCCTAACAGCAGACCAGCTCAGTGGTTCCAGAAGACATTAGTGTTTCAAATGTCAGATCCCACATATGCTTGCAAGCAAACTGAGCCTGGAACATTCCTATCACACCTAACAAACGACCGGATGACCTTGAAGACCTCAACCGATTTCCACCAAACATAGCTAAGAACACTCTCGACTGATATACCTTTCAAACAAAAAAAACCGCATTACAATCGGATCATCACAGACAGACACATACACATTTACACACACACACACAGACACGTCAAACTTATAACACCCCTCGTTTTTTGCGTCGGGGGTTAAAAAAAAAAACAGGAGACAATCTCACACAAATTGACCTAGTCCAAAACTAAGCTCTAATCTTGTACTGTGGGTACTAGACAACGATAAACATACTTAGATAGAGAAATATATAGAAAACATCCAAGACTCAGGAAAAAATATTCTAGCTCTTCACACAAATACCTACCCTCACCGGGAATTAAACCCAGTTAAGTTGTTATCATTTCTAACGTGACAACTTGTGCTACGTACGTTTGTTTTTGTGATAAGAACCTAAAAACCGAGTGTTCTTTAAAAAGTACTTTGCACTTGAGTCCTGAACCTTCCATCGCTTGATTTAAGAATTGTTACCGGTTTTCGCTAGAACGAAGTTGATTTAGCGGTAAATATTATGTACCTTATAAAGTACCTACACTCGGTTTATGCGGGTGAGTTTATTTGCGGAGTGTCAGGGCTTAAAGTGAGCGTCCATTTACTTCTTTATTAAGGAATACGATCCAGGAGGAGATTTACATGTATGGCATCCTAAAAACAACAACAAATTTCTTTTAAAATATGACTTAAGGTTACAGTAATTATTATTGAAGTGGTATATTTGTTTTTGCATCTTGGATGGTTTCTATCCATTCAAACTCAGGAGAGGCGTAAATTTTAGTACGTTGTCGCAGCTATTGGAGTTTATTTTGTCTGTCATAACATTAAAGTTCTGTTTTTAGGGTTCTGTAGTCAAACTCGGAACCCTTATAGCTCCCTTTTTACGTCGAGTAAAAGGGTATCCCTTCATTTTTCATAATTTCATTTGCACTAATTTAATATGCCATAATGGATTTTTTTCTGAATTCGTTTACCTTTCAGGTAATTTTTACATGTCATCGTATAGAGCCCAATGGGTTATGTTACGTTTCTTTTATTACAATTCTGAATAGTTCACGGTTTCAGAAAAAATACCTTTATGGCAAATGAATGTTCAAAATTCGGGAAAGTGAAATTATTGCATATGTAATTCGGTCAATTCGGTTTCGGCCCCCGTGTGGTTGCCGGGTTAGAATAGTGCCACTCCATGTCTTCCCGTGAATGTCGTGAGAGGCGACTAAGGGAATAAAGGCTTGTAGTACTGTTAGGCGATGGGCTTGCAACCTGTGACTAATACACTATTAAACATCTTAGCCTGAATGCAAAATGTGGTTACAGAATTATCAACAAGTTTAGAGTTGTTGGTATTCTGTTGCTCTGCCTACCCCACTCTGGGAATAAAGGCGTGACGTTATGTATGTATGTATGTAATTCGATCAAACGATAGAGACCCGAGTAAACGTTGACAGCACTTTAACTCGAGTGTAATGAGACTTATGACCACTTTTATGGCATTCAAAGCAAAAATAAGAACGTGCTCTCAACTTTTATAGCCAGTGCGAGCGCCTTGTGACCCTTCTAGGACATCCCGTATGGCGGGCCAGTAAATACTATAAAGTTTTGGATAAGAAGTTCCCTATGTCCATCCCCAGGAGTCAAACTAACTCCATACCAAATTTCAGATAGTCGGTTTAGCGGTTTACAATACAATACAATACAAATACTCTTTATTGAACACCAAAAATTAAAAAATAAAACAGAACACGCAACAGTACATTTAAATCATAGGTATACAACAGGCGGTCTTACCGCTAAATAGCGATCTCTTCCAGACAACCTTGTAAGAGAAATAACTGAGGACACAAATTCATGGCAGGCGGTGTAAACTAATTCGTTTAGAACTCAAACTAAATAACTACAAGAAACAATTAAATTATTTCAATTTTGAAATTAGAACTATTTATTAATAGACTAAATATAAATACATAAAGTAAATAATTTAATAAATACATAGTAAATACATATAATTATACATCTATATAATATATACATACATACATCCTCCAAAACAGCCAAACAATGACAACAGAAGAAAAACTACTGTTAGGCGATGGGCTTGCAACCTGTCACTAATACACTGGTAAACATCTTAGCCTGTTTGTGCAAAATGTGGTTACAGAATTACCAACAACTCTTTTTGTAGTTGTTGGTATTTCCGTAGCTCTGCCTACCCCACTCTGGGAATGAAGGCGTGATAGTATGTATGTATGTATGATAGAAAATGATCCTCCGGTTTATCCGTGAAAGCGTTAGAAACAGACAGAGTTACTTTCACGTGTATAATGTTGGTATAGATATGCCGAAAAAATCATTTTTTTACTACCTGGTCATTCTGAGACTTTGACATATTACTAGTATGACATTCTACGATGTTGACGTTTTACTATTAGTCATTCTGAGACTTTGACATATTACTACTCTGACAATCGACGATCTAGGCAGCTTGCCATTTTAAGACTTTGACTTTTAACGCTCGAGGGAAAAATTAAGGCGTCCCCAACCATAAGAAATACAAGCAGTAGAGGTGAGACGTACTAAGTAAAATGTGTACTGAGTCTTCCAAGTACGCGTCCATTAAAATAGTAGAGCCAAAGACTAGCGCCACGAGTGTTTACGAGTTCGCGAGTCAATGAGTATAACGGGCCATTTTAGTATGAGTCCTCTCTTGGGAGTACATAACATTCACACTCAAATTTTGCAAGAAATACTTTCTTTAGGCGAGCCTGTCATGATTACAATATAAATTTCATAGATTTAAATTTATTCTCTTTATCAATTGGTAAATACAGCAGTGCTCTTAGGAGTTTGCTCTTCTCCTGATGTCTTTGTTTTTTCTTGTTTACCTATACTAATTTACTTAAATTTTCTGTAACTTTATGTTCTACGAAAGATTACTTTATTTTTCTATTTTGTTCATATAATTACGAGTGTACTTACTTACCGCGCGAATAAGTAGCAAAATTATTCGCAACACCTACCCTGTTTCATTTTATAATTAATGTATTTTATTTGAGTAAATGGAACTATAGGTCTGTTAGTTATAATAAGTTTATGATATTACTTTTGTACGTGACTGTTTGTTTCCTAAATAAAAAAAATATAAAAAAACATCACGCCTCCATTCCCAGGGTAGGCAGAGCTATAGAAATACCACCAATCCTAAAAAGATTTCTTTATAATTCTGTAACCACATATTGCACAATCAGGCCAAGAAGTTTACTATATTAGTGACAGGTTGCAAGCCCATCGCCTAACAGTACTACAAGCCCTTATTCCCTTAGTCGCCTCTTACCACATCCACGGGAAGACATAGAGTGGCACTATTCTAACCCGGCAGCCACAGCAAGTCCAGACACTTGATCGAGACCTGCCTCGGCGCCTATAGCGAGTTGCGCGCCCGATTTGACATTGAAAGTCAAATACTCGTACGATAAAATGCGGCCGCGTGGGAACCCGTACGTACGAGTACATGAAAATACCTGTTCCAAAAACCTATTCCAGTAAATGTCTCACCTCTAACAGGCAGTTTTAAATGAAACTTATCCGTCACCCAGTTACCTCTCAACATTATTAAAACAGCCATTAACGCTCGGGAGCTCATTTGTTAAGTTAATGAGAGCTATAATGTGTTTGTTACAACCGACGGCTATAACAATGGCTGTGTTAATTTGACATTATTTTGAGAATAGTATTGCAAATGTTACAACAACTTCTAAATAAATGGGGGACAATTTTATACAAATTCAATGTTCCTTTTCTTTTGGTTGTATGACTACGAGTAACTCTCTTCCCTTAGAATTAAGACGGTGCCTATTTTTCAAAATCTTTTTCTTTTCTTTTTTTTGACTAGTAGTGTTATCTTTTCACTAGCGATTTTCCTTTTCTTGACGTATTTATCTTATTTCTTGTTTATTTATATGTTTGAGTTTTTTATTTTAGTTCGCACCGCCTTCCAATTAATTTTTAATTCTTTTTTAACTATTATTCCTAATAAGGTTGTCTGTTAGAGTAACCCCTGTTGACTCACTTTAAAACATTTTTTAGTAATTATTTTCCATGCTGCTATTGTATTTGGCACTCCATTAAGAATATCTACATTTGTATTGCTCAAAATTATCTAAAAAGTATGATGAATTTGTGACTAATTCGATGTGATTGCAGTTGCAGGTTAAGCTAGTAACATAGAATTACAAATACATTTTGCGTTACAACGCACATGCGCCTAAAACTGTCTTTTTCCCCCGCACTCAATCAATCAAAAACTATTTTTAATCCGCTCACATATAACATTTATACCGAACCTGGCTGATGGATCGTGTGAACGGCCGACCGACCTTTATGTATAGGTACCTGTTATGTTTCTATTATTAATAACACAGCGTGTAGCAAAGTGTAAGTTGCAAACTATAGCCAAATATTTGGAAATTCAATTAAATTTGGCGCAGCATAGTGGGTCGGGGGGACCGATAGGGTTAGGAACACAGAGCTGCGTTCCAGGACGATGTTGGGATGAAGACTGCAAAGATGATGCGGGACTGAGGCCCTAGACAAGATGCGTTCGCTAACTAGCGATTCGATTCGTTTGGTTTTTAAACCAATCGCGTCACTGGTAGATCACGTCATACGAAGAGTCGAGTGACGAGATTGGTTTAAAAACCAAACGAATCGAATCGCTAGTTAGAGAACGCATCTTGTCTAGGGCCTCTGGTCTGGAGACGTCTGCCGCATGCATGATGACAGATCGGCCAAAAACTGTAACTCATAATAATAAATTCATCGAATTTAATTTCATCGAACGCTATTTTCTGCTGAAACCGTAATGTTTTCAGGGTATCTTAAACATGAATTATGTAGGTTAGGTTAGGTTATATGTTTATGATACCCTGAAAACATTACGGTCTCAGCAGAAAATAGCGTTTGATGAAATGGAAATCGATGAAATAATACATTTGATGAAAGGTGTTTTGATGATGAAAGAAAATTTCCTCTAAATAAAAACCATTACGCGTATGTCGTTATCGGAGGACTGTTTAGAATATACTTAAAAGTGTAACTTTCGCTTGTTACGTGTTTTCCCTCCCGTTATTTCTTTAAAATCTTTAAAAGATTCATTTACCCCATTAGTTGCATTAGGGGCTATTGCCCCACCTTATAACGAACTGAAAATGAAAACTATCACGACTAAGTAGACTTGATGGGATTCTGAGATACTGACGGCTAAAGTGTTTATGCCTACTCAAAACCAACCAAGACAGCACAAAATGACATTAAACAGAAAAATTTAAGCTTGATGTTTTTTGAGATAGTATTTTGTGTTTGGAATAACGGCTTTGGAACCCTACACTGAGCATGGTCCGACATGCTCTTGCCCGGTTTAATGTTTGTAGTACTTAACGGCTTCGGAACCTTACACTGAGCATGGCCCGACATGCTCTTGCCCGGTTTTATGTTTTTAGTACTAAACGGCTTCGGAACCCTACACTGAGCATGGTCCGACATGCTCTTGCCCGATTTTAATTCTGCAGTTAGCATTCAAAAATTAAATGTGGTCCCTAAGAACCACTTTCCTGTAACAAAAACTGTCTAAGCCCCTTGCCCCGTCTTAACTTTCCACCTGTATAACCGGACAATGGCCGACTAAATTGAGTTGCGAGATATTGTGGGATAATAACGTTTGTTGATTGCGTTTTCATACATATAAATAGGTTTATCTACATCCATGGTATAACTTCCCTATAATATGTTCAGAAACGATAAGCAAATGACATACATTACTAAACATGTATCTGTGGTTGCATCATAATGTTTAAATTAAAGTGCAGGTAGCCGAAACTTTAATCACGTTCAAATTTCGAACATCTTCTTAGAACAATCCAGCAAACCTGCAGCACCCGCGCGCCCGCCCCCCACCTGCACCGCACCGCACTCATTTGTTTCGAACTCTCGAATAGTGCGTAGACCAGAAAATAAAGTTACTTGAAAATGTTTGCCGGATTGTACATATTGTAGAAAATTTACGATATGTATGTAGATAAAGTTATGTATGCGACTGTACGCATAATTAGGCATTATGCACCAGCCACATAAATAACTATTACGTGGAAACCTTGTCATTGTTCAGTACCTTTTACTATGGTTAAGTGTGTCCTTAAGGGTAAAGACAGACGAGCGTATTTTTTCGAGTTGTGAATCGCGTAATTTCTGCTGCATTTGGTTTTACACAAAACTCCTATTCTACAGCGTTATAACGATATAGCGTTTGACGTGTATTAGAATCGTTATCTAAACGTTGACAATACGGAAACACGTCATAGACGATATCGTTATTAACGGGTAGAATCCCAGACGCTTTGCGCATTACATACATATAAAACTTTATCTGTATTTATAGAAAAAAATGATATCAAAATGTCAGTATTATATACCTATTCCAGTAAAACCCAATCCTGGTAACCTATCGCAACCTCGAAAAGTTTTTGACCGAATTTCATTTGACCGAAAACATTTCGTTTTTTATCGTTTCTCCGATGGCACCATTCGTCATTTTTTTATTTCACCATTTGACTTTAAGTAAATGGTTCGTTAGTCCAAGCAACTTTTCTCCTTGTAGTCACGTACCCTATGTATTGTTACGTATTTTATTTCAAAGCCCATTTTTCATTACACCAATGCTACAACTAGCCTGTGGATCGTTTTGTATTTTGTTTCTTAACCCATTTTTCACTTCATCAATGTTACATATAGATTTTGCTACGTTACGTCAAATATTCATTTCGGCCAAAAAATCTTGCTTGTAATTAGTTTCAACTATCTACAAAATGCAACGAGCAAGACGAGTCAGGGCAGAACCGACTCAGATAGGTTAGGTTAGAAGGCCAAGGCTTGGCTTTCGAGGTTATTTTTTTTCTGCCCCGAAAAACTTGCTTAAGTATAATTTATCCAGACAATGCAAAGATCGAGCCGTAATATTGGGCAAAGGATACTAAGGTAAAATCAGAAATAGGAAAAAGACAAATAGACAAAGCATTACATTGGACAACTGTTGATACGCCGAAACCAGTAATGAGGTATAGATAATTTGTCAAATCGTTAAAAAACCAAAACAAGTAATGAATAAATAAAACTATTCGAAATGATCATTCGGCCAAACGTAAAAAAACCCAAACCATAATTGACGAAAAGTATTTGTCGAACCAAAATTCGGTCAAACATTTTTCGAAGTTGTGATAGGTAACCCCCAATCCTTTATTTTCCAAATTTCTGTTCCTTTCATTTGTCTGAAGACAATATCCTGTTTTCCCTAACTTTAATCCTCCTAGTACATGACATTGGCTAATCCTTGCAAAGCCAAAAAAGAAAAAACAATCCCAGACCTCTTTAGGTGTTAGTTCACGAGGCGACGCAAAATTAGTTGGACTTCAGTACCGTTACCAAGAGTTGCAATTACGATACTCGCTAGCGAGTCGAATGCTCTGTCCCTCACAGTATTGTTATAGAGTGGGAGGTACAGCGCATTCGACTCGCTAGCGATTACGGTAATGGCAACTCATGCTAAGGGTGCTGTATGAGGCAGAAATGCGAGATCGAAATTACGAAAGTCACAACTCGAAAAAATACACTCGTCTGGCTTCACCCTTAGAGTCAGTTAAGTCTGAGAAAGAATGAATAATAAACCCGAAATTATAGTTATATAATTACACAGGAATAAAAAATATAATAATCTTAACTACGTAATAATCTAAAATAAAATAATATAATTAAATAACTAATCTAAATACAAATCAATTAAAACTAAATAAAAAACTGGAAAAATGAGGGCCCCCGTGGCAAAGTACCACAGATGTTGGCAGCATTTCCTCGTTGTATAGCAATGCTAATACGCTGTCCGAGGAAGCTGCCAGCTCTGTGGTCACCGGTTGTTTCAATTAGCCTTTTTGTCATGTCTTTAAAAAGGCTAATGGCACCGGGTCCCCACGGACCAAGGGTCTCGACGCCAAAAGGAACAAAGTTATATTCTGCGCCGAGACCCTTGTACTTATTATTTTTCATTGTTTCGGCCGCCTCAGCCGCCGCGCCTGGTTTATTTACTGTTCCGCGGAGGTGTGACGAGGCTAGGGTGTCTACACAAGTAGCGTCCCACACCAGCACTCGCCCCATACTCCACGGAACTAAAGACATACCGTCAGGCCTCTTGCCGTCGTACCTAACGATACCGGTTGGCTCCAGTAAAGCGGGAACGTTGACGGATGCAAGAGACCGGCGGATAATGTCATTGAGCGCGGCGTGTCTAGAGAAGCGGCCTGCGCTTTTTTGGCATGAAAGTCCGTGGTGACCCAGAAAATCAACTTCATTGCCACAGGGGCATATGTGTGGAGTGCAGACCCGGACACCAAGACGTAAACAAACAGAAATTCGGAGAGTTTCAGGATCTAAGAAAGTACCAGTATTTGGCGATGGGTGTGCATGGAGCCAGTAACCAGCCTCTTTGGTTCCCACCGCCAAAAGCCTGGCTCGCTCAGATCCTGAGTTGCTACTTACAAGGTTGTTAAAAGTTATATTACAGGTTATTTCATCCCAACTCCTCTGAGACTTTAAATTTTCTGGATAATTACTGCTTGGGTAGGCAAGATTCCAGGCATTTTTGGCTTCCTCCAAGTCGACAGTCTTGTAGTTTGATGGCAAAGCGCAAAGGATTTTACCTACTAGACTAGCCGAGCTATGAACGGAAGACAAAAAAGCTGGAAAAGAAACACAAGAAATTTTGCGGATCCCTAGTCCACCAAAGCGGATGGGGAGGGAGGCCTGAGTCCAGGATTGCTCGCTTAGCTGAATGTTCAAAATGGATTCCAAATTTAATTTAATAATGTCATCAATTTGCGTAAGGAGATTTCGAAATTTCCAAAAAGGGCAGCAGCGAAGCAGGTACATAAATTTAGGTACAAAAAGACAGAATTTAAGAACCGAAAGAGCATAATGTGGACTTATTTCGAGAAGACGATCCACATAATTTTGAAATTTTAAAACAGTATTTTGAATGAAAGTTGGAATTGCGTCTTCAAAAATAGGGGACCCTAGGAGGCTGAGTGATTTTTGGTCAACTATTTTTATGTTTGGCGTTAAATCTTCAAATTTTTGTTTTATAACAGACCATTTTAAGGAAGAATTTTGAATGAAAAGTTCGCATTTACTGAAAAAATTTACTGAACCCGAAATGGGATTGAGATGGGTATAATTGTCCCTTAAATAGATAAGTTCGCCAATATTAAGTTATAATCTTAAGTTTGAGTACGTAGACTAACCAAAGCGTTATCGAGCCGTCGCGGTACGCGTCGTTAAACAGGTCAAATGCGAGTCGGAGTCGCGAACCGAGGGTTCCGTACCGTCGCACAGTAAGTATTATAAGATTCCATTTTGAATTCGATTTCGAATCGAATCAGCGCGAGCCCATCTCACACTTGACAATTTTTTAGTATTTGTTGTTTCTCTTTAGGGTTTGCCTTGTGGTTACCGGGTTAGAATAGTGCCACTCCATGTCTTCAATGTTTCTTTTTTGCATTCGAGTTTCCGTTTTCAAACTATTTTTTGGATTGAAATCACTTCATCGAATGTATAATTTCATAGAATTTCATATCATCGAGCGCTCTTTTCTGCTGAAACCTGAGTTTTCAGGGTATCTTAAACATTAATTACGTAGGTTGTCTTAGGTTAGATGTTTAAGATACCCTGATAACATTATGGGTTAAAATAGCGTTCGATGAAATGAAATTCGACGAAAGGTGTTTCGATGAAATGATAGACACTCTTATTAAACATTTTGAGGTGTTCATAAGTTGCGATGTTTGATTCGGTATTGTGTTAAATTGTCAAACTATCCCGAAACTTGGGACGAGTTTATTGAGTGAGTCCCTCGCGTAAAGCAGAGTTATACGGATAACTTAAGTTACTATCTTGGTAAATTCATCGCCCGCGCAAGTTTCGCGTGAAACGTCAATCCTTCACGTAATATTGTAAGTTCAAATGAATACTGTTTCGTACGTGGGGCGTAACTGATACAAATGCACGAATACACCAATAATTAAGAGCTAGACTTTATTAACACACTCGCTTAACTGTTACAAACAAATATCGCACAGTAAACTTTTAATTCTTAGATGATCTATTTCTTGGTTTTATACATAAATATAATATGTTTGACACTAAGTGAAATCTGAGACCCATAGACATTTGAATTCTCAAGATTATAATCCTAAGACCTCAAATGCGTGGCCAACCCTGAGGACTAAGATGGAATGCCTCTATGCTAGTAATTTCACCGGTTGTCTTATCCCCACACCGGAACACAACAATGCGAACACTGTTGCTTGGCGGGTGGTTAATGGATAAGATGGTGGTAGCGATCCGGACGGACCCTGCACAGGGTCCTACCACCACTAAAACATTTGACGTCATTTGACACAAGTCCCGTGGCAGTATGTGGGCTGTGAGATAGAGACTGAACTCGATCTCACCAGATGGTAATGATGACACGTGTAAGCAATATGGTTTGACCTAATAAAATACAGTTCCAGTAACCCTCGACAAGATGCATCCAAGTATTTTTAATGTTACGCCGCGTGACTTCATTCAATTTATTTCTTCACATTTATTGGTTGTATGCGCCAAGTCTTCAATCATATTACGAAACCTTTCTCAACACGAGTGAAAACACTCTCCACATAATTATATTTAGGAACTGACATCAAAAAAGAAGGAGGTAATCAATTCGACTGTATGTTTCTTTTTGTCTGTTTGTTACGCGATTACTCCGTCAATTGTAGATTGATTTTGAAAATTCTTTTTCTTTGATAGGGTGTACTCCCGAGGTGGTCCCATTGCCACTAAATTGGTATCTGATGAGGGAATCTGTGAGGAATTGAGATGACTGAGTCACACACAGATTTAGGTTAGGTTAGGTTAGGATCTATGATAGATATTTGGGTTAAGTCCAAAAAGTTGGGCATTCTAATTCACGCAATTCAATTTTCTATGACTTTTTCGTTCTTTTAGCCGTACAATTGTAAGCATTCCTTTTTGTTGTTGTTTGTATGGTTAACTACGCCTAGTTGTGGTTCAACTGTTTGTTCCTCACCCATTTGGGTCATACACAGATTTAGGTTACCGTCTTTCCTGTGGACACACCGAAAGTTAACGTTTTTAAGGCCTAATTTTCTGGCTAAGCCGATTCCCGCAAAAACGCCGTCAGGACTGCTGTAGACCTATCATATAAAACATCACTTATACGCACACAAGCTTTTAACTATTGACCAGAGGAAAGACAACTTTTGTTTTTGTGTATTGTGTGTTTTTTGTATAGCGATTTTGGTATTTTCAGTAACAAGTTTATCATTTGCATCCAGAAAATATCATTCGGTGAAGTGGAACTGATAATGATGACCACTGATGGCCACCGGAACTCCTTAATGGTACCTATTTCACGGGTGGCGATGAGATATCTTTATTTTGATAGTTGAGTGACTGTGACGAAGCACATGTGAATGGTTTAAATATGTACTGTGACTTTCCCGCGGCGTTCCTTGTGGCGAGCGAGAACTGTCATGTGGTTCCTACTCATTGAGAAGTGGGAGTTCAGTTGGATTATTATCACTAAAAATTATAAAATAAAATATAATGTTTTCATAAACCGCCTTCAAAACCCCAAATTACTTGTTTTCAAACGATCATAAATAGGTCAGTCAAACTGAAGTCAGCGTCCCACTTTTTTTACCAAAAGCCCACTTCAGTTTGACTGACCTATTACTATTGAAAAGCAGCAATGGTTAGAGAATGTGAGGCGCTGACTTCAGTTTGACTATTTTTTGAGTTTTTGAAGGCATTTTATTGTTTTTCAAAACATAATTTTATGGTCAGTAGGTTTTACCTAATTATCTTATAAAATATGATTTTGTTTTTCACATAGGATTCTTCTCACTGATCCCTGAGGAATTAGTCTCTTTATCAGCCAAGAGGTAGCTCTTTATCCGCAAAGCATACCCATATTTTTCCCTGATTGTACAGAAGCAAAAATAAAGTTTTGAGGTTGTAGTCTTCAGATTTCAAATCACCATGGATTTCAGATCCAATTTACTACTCGGTGGAATGCAAGCTGGTTTGTCATCTTATTGCCTTTAAAAAAACTAGATTACTATTTATCTTGAGACTTGCATCGAAGCCAAAATTTATTAAAACAGGATTGCGCTCTGAAGACAACCGGTGAAATTACTAGCGTTATTAACCTATTATTACTTCATCGAATGTATCATTTCGTTGAATTTAATTTCATCACACGCTATTCTCTGCTGAAATCATTTTTTTTTATGGTATCTTAAACATTTATTACGTAGTTTAGGTTAGGTAAGATTTTTTTTTTTTATGTTAAGGTGAAGGCACCCGAGCACTCAGGCCACCTGATGGTAAGTGGAATCTGAGACCCATAGACATTTGAATTCTTAAGACTATAATCCTAAGACCTCAAATGCGTTGCCAACCCTGAGGACTAAGATGGAATGCCTCTATGCTAGTAATTTCACCGGTTGTCTTATCCCCACACCGGAACACAACAATGCGAACACTGCTGCTTGACGGGTGGTTGATCGGGTATCCCCTGAAAACATGGTTTCAGCAGAAAATATAGTTCGATGAAATGATACATTCGATGAAACGTGTTTCGATGAAATTATAGACACCCGATGGAATGCATATATGGTCCATCTTAGTCCTCAGGGTTGGCAAAGTATTTGCAGTCTTAAGATTGTACTCACTGGGTACCGATCTCACTTAATCAAGGCTGTAGTACGCCGCAGCCAAAAAACAATATGTTCATAAAACACTGTTTATTCCAGAAACCTTGAATGGAAACGAATCGGCTCAGATAATAATGTTCAGTGGGAGCGAAATTGAAGGCTCGTAAAACCTTCCCTTGTTTACTGCGGGGTTCAGAGGGTTTTTATGTGCTTTCCGACTGTGATTTTATCCGCTAATTCTGTTGGCAAGTTGAATTATTGATGTGGGATGGACTTTGAAGTGATATTTTTTAGGATAGGATGAAAGGTTGGCAAATATTTGGCGGTGCTGGCTGAAAATCAGCGCTGCAGGTGCCTAGCACCTCAGCATTATGCTGAGCCAGTGTCCGGTTCAATGCCACAAAGACACACCAACCACTATGTTTTTCTTTTTTTTGTTTACTGTTTTTACTTTTTCTGTGTCTTTTTGTGTGCAGTGAATAAATGTATTTTTCTTTTTGTAAATATACGTCGGAATGTATGTATTTTAAGGAATGTTTTCTGGAAGAGATGGCTAGAAGAGAGACGTAAACCTTGTAATATTTTAATTGAATGTGCTGTTTATGTTGTTCAATGGCGGTAATTTTGTGGACAGGCTGTATTTCCAAAATGGCGGGTTATCACCTGATAAGTGGAATCTGTGACCCATAGACATTTAAATTCTCAATACTACAATCATGAGACCACAATTCTAAGACCGAAAATGTGTTGCCAACCTTGAGATGGAATGCCTTACAGTAATTTCACCGGTTGTCGGTACACAAAAATGCGAATGCTGTTTGACCTTGACTAGGTCGTACCACCACCAGTTAAACGACGAATACCAATATAAAAAAGTGGCTCTCATGACCGTCTACTTCTGGACACAGGCCTTTCCCAAGAATACCCAAATTTTATATGATTACAAAAAAATATCTGATAAACTCTGTTTATGTTGACTCTTGTTGTTGTTCCACTTGGCTGACATTTTAACCGAATCATGTAATTTCTTTATTAATTTGGAAATGTAACATAAACCGGGCGGGTCACTAGTTTTGTATAAGCTCGGAGTCGCACTTAGCGTCGTTTTTTTCAAAAAAAAATATAAACTAACTGAAACTGTATCAAAAAGAAGAAGAGGAGGAGGAGTGTTAAGAGGATCCCCTTGAAATATCGAAACTCATTTCATCCAAATCGTGTTTTCGTGTCGTTTCACCGAATTTAATTTCATTGAAAGTTACTTTCTGCTGAAACCTTATTGTTTTTAGGTTATCTTAAGGATAATGATAAAGATCGTTTATTTGCATCCTTTGGTATTATAGATTCTGGGAGCCATCCAGAGTACGCTCTTCCAAAATAAAGCGGTCTTAAAAGACGTTGCGCTGATTTTATTGCTAATACAAAGACTGTTAAAACTTTGAAATATGTGCTGTTTAGATCTTGTAAAAATTACTATTTCATAAATGTAAAAGTTAATATGCGTAATTTCTGGAAATGCGGTTTACAAGAGTCAAGATAGTGAATGCCACACAATGATCTTAATATGCATCTTTTCAGAGCTCTAAATATAATTTATCTATCAGCTGAATTTGCCCAGAAAATAATTCCATATCGTTGAGTCGATGTTACATGAGCGTGGTGTGCAGTTAACACCACGGACTCATTTACAACTTTTCTCAGATTATGCAAATCAAAAGAAAATTGATTTACTTTTCTACATACAGTGTGAGTTTGGTTTTTCCATGGAAACTTATTATCTAGATTTAACATAAACCATAGGTTACGCAGGTTAGGTTAGGTTAGGTTAGCCATCAAAAAATTATAACTTCTGCACGTGGAAAATTCAGCAAAATAAACAATTTCATAAAATGAATGTCGATATTTCAAGCTGGTTTAAGCCTTATTCGCATTATAGGAAAAAAAACATTGGAACCCTTCATCTTCTTACCATTTATCGTAAATCTGTTATCCATGGTTAAGGCGGCCATATTTTATTCAATTTGTTTAGCATTATCGAACGACCTGTCACCCTCTAAGCTTCATCTGAACGTGAAAGCAATTCTCCGAGCATACGAATAAATGTAAATTCTTGATGTATTCTAAACAAAATACGTTTTATTCTGGAAAACGTGTGGCTTGATAAAAATTACTTTGGAAAGATAGGGGCGCTTTTATGAGCATGAGGCGACTTACAAGGGCGAGCGAACGTTAAAAGAAACATGATGATTTCAATTAAATTGAGTAAAAAGGGTTTGGGTAAAAGTGTTGTCATTTGTGAAAGTCATATATTTTCTTATGTGAGCGGTCATTCGTAAAACTGGCCTATTATGATAGATATGTCCAAAATAAACATACCTATTATACAATGTCATATAGATAGAGCAGAGATATTTATATATCGATATCTGGGTGTACTTTTGGTACCAAAAATAGAAAACTTAAATAGTTGATATCTCGACCCCGATATTATTAAAGAAAATAAACGACAATATTCTTCATACAAACTTACCCAACGCCCTTTCTCAAATTACTCTGTGTGTGGGCCTCTATATTCTACTATGCTTCCTTATACTGAATCATTATCATCTTGTCATTATTCCAATCATTAGTGGTCAGCGCAGGTCTTTGTCTTCCAAACTGCCTTATCAGACATCTCAGTATTCACTCCCTTTTCATATCGCTCTTCACAAATTCCATCCAACTCTACTTAGATCTCCTCTTCCACTATAGCCCTCCACAATCATACTTAATACACTTCTCATCACATGACTTTCGTACCTATCCACTTCCATTTTATCTATCACTGGTGCCACTTTAAAACTTCTTTTTACATACCTACCCGTTCTTATTGAATATTCGGTAAAAATAGGAATTCTGAGTGTCCCCCTTAACCTTAGTTTTAATATCTTCTGATAACTATGATAGTTTCTAAGAAAAAGTGAGTGTGACATACAGACAGACAGATATGGCCAAACTATAAGGGCTTGGTCCTGGATACGTCCACACTCATAATTATAAGAGTTTAAGGACCTATTTCGTAATCGACGAGTAAATTTATCTGACATTTAAAGTTGGCTGTCTCCATGTCTATTTTCAAGTGTAAGAAAGAGAAAGGGTAAATTTATCCGTCAAATATGCTTTACTTTATTGCTTCTTGATGTCTTCCCGTGGATGTCGTAAGAAGCGACTAAGGGAATACGGGCTTGTAGTACTGTTAGGCGTTGGGCTTGCAACCTGACACTAATATACTAGTAAACTTCTTGGCCTGATTTAGCAAAATGTATTTACAGAATAATCAACAAATCTTTTCAGAGTTGTTGGTATTTCTGTAGCTCTGCCTACCCCACTCTGGGAATGAAAGCGTGATGTTTTGTTTTGCTGTTTTTGTCTTTAGGGTTTGTACTATGACCATACCAAATTTGGCGTTTAATTATGTTTTTCCGTTGAATGATACAACCAAAATAATCATACGTTGAAAAAACATCTCTTGTATAGGGAGCTTTAGCCTGATTGCGCAAAATGTGATTACAGAATTAGCAGAGAGTCTTTTTAGAGTCGTTGGTATTTCTGTAGCTCTGCCTACCCCACTCTGGGAATGAAGGCGTGATGTTATGTATACGCTTTACTTCTCGATTGTGGAAGAGGCGGTTAATGTATCTTTTTAGTTTTAAAATGGTTGCTGTCGAAAAGTTTGACAATGAGTGTTGTTTGTCTAAAAGTTGTGACATGAATGTAGTAAGTTTGAATTTAAAACTGTCATTCAAGTAAGAAAAAACAAGTTTCCTGATAGGTTTATTTATATGTTTTTCTACATCTATATCATAACTTCCCTACAATATGTTCAGAAACGATAAGCAAATGGCCTATATTAAGAAACCAGTATCTGTTGTTGCATCTTAATGTTCACTTTAAAGTGCCGGTAACCCACACTATAATTACATTCAAATTTCGAACATCTTCTTAAAAGGAATAAATCCTATTTGGTTGTGTTTATCGAGTTAATCGATATGTAATTTCATTCGATTGAAAAATTCTTGTTCTATACAAAAAAAAAATCGAATATGACAATCGATTTGGGAATCGAAATCAACTCAAGTATAGATTGTCTATGAATTTAAAAAAGTCCGAAATTCGAACTTTCGTTTCGTTTTCACGTTATAACGTGAAATAACAAGAAAATAACGCGTAACAAATTTGCTAAAGCATTTTGCTAGTTAATATTTGGTGAAAATTAGTAATGACAACAGTGATACGAGTGTGGAAATGTGTGAGACACCACCTGAAATACGAGATGCCGCAACGACTGTTTATTACAGCAGTTCTGCAAATTTAAATGAAAGCTCTGCTACTGTATCTGCGGAGAAAGTGCATTTTTCTCATTGCACCATACAAAGTGTAGTAAATAATAAAATTTATTATAAATTAAGTTTGTTTTTAATTATTTGTGTTTTATTTAAACTTTGGTACTACAAACAAGTTAACAGTAACACTAACTTAATAAAAATACAGGCCATATCTGAACATAATTATAGAAAACTTATGATATGCATGTAGATAAAATTATGTATGTGGCTATACATAATTAGGCATTAAAACACTCGTGCTTTAATGCCTCTTATTATGCACCAGCCACATAAACTAGTATTATTTATTCGATGTTCCAACAACAATTACATAGAACACTTATAAAAATGAAACAATTTTAGTTATCCCACGTGCACGTTTACAGGAAAATACAGCGATCATCAAGGAAAAAGCTACTTACGATAATTAAAAAGCAGAGAACTCAAGAAACACTTTTAACACTTTTTAAGTCTCAGGATTGCAGTCTTAAGATTATAGTCTTAAACTATTCTGAGTTGCGACCATTTCGTGACAAATTATAATTTTGTGTTCTAATTGTTTTGTACTAATTAATGTTTACACGTCACGAATAAATAATTTCTTTTCTTTTCTTTTCTTTTTCTTTCACATACATACACCACAGGTATCAAGCAAAAGTTCAACAGCCAATTGTTCCGACCTACTTGCGGTTCAGAAATAGGCGCGTGCGCCGCTGCCCATAGTTATGGCGCGTGGCAAATGACAACTGCAACTACTATTCACACATACTGACTTTGAATAGACATTACAATTTAACCTCTTGGTGGTATTATATGCCGACTTTTGACCAAATCGTCATTTCACAAGCTTCCATTTTGCAAAAACGTGTTTGTGCGATTTGAAAGTTTGTAAAATAATATTAAAAAGGTTACATAGGCTTGTAAAATAATAAGTTGGGTTATTTAAGACTTTTGACCACAAAAAAATATAAAACAAATCGGCGGGAAGTAACTCTTTGCGAAGTTAAAGTTTGTAACATGTTATAGGTTGTCAAATGATGATTTGGTAAATCAATAGTGAACCATTATAAACATTATAACACCGATATTCCGGGTAGTAGATTTTATTATTTATCTTATTATTATATAAATGCATATGTTGTTTAATAAGTAAACAAGAAAAAACCAAATCTAAACTATTCAATAAACAAACGAAACGTACTATTAAGCTTCTAAAATAACAACTATAAAAAAACACCCCTAACAGGTCGCCCGCGGCATGGTCTCTATGACCCTGGCTGCATTACCTCTCTGGATAGCTAGCCCAATCCTTTGAGAGAGGTAAGCACCAGCTCTGGCATCTCCGGACACGTCTATGAGCCCAGGTCCCACGGTCTCCACTGCGAGCGCCACAAATTCGTAATCATTCAATAAAGATGAATATTTGCGGCGCTTTTGGGCGGATTTGGGCCTGGTCCGCTACTGCACCGGCCTGGGCCTCTATTCTACTGCGTTGTAACGATATCGCGTTTGAAGTGTTTTAGAATTGTTTATGTCACAGTTGCCATGATTGTAAATGACATAAGAGTTATAAAAACGTTGACAATACGGAAATACGTCAAAAATGATATCGTTATTACCGTGTAGAATCCCAGCTCTGGTTACGTGTCGACTGGATGTGGGAAACGGCGAATGTATCAACATAGGTCGCGTCCCAAATAAATAAATACATACACTCCAACATATAAATAAATAAAATAAATAAATATCAGGGGACAATGTCACACAAATTGACCTAGTCCCAAACTAAGCTCTAGGCTTGTACTATGGGTACTAGACAACGATAAACATACTTAAATAGAGAAATATATACTTAAATACATAGAAAACATCCAAGACTCAGGAACAAATATTCGCGCTCATCACACAAATATCTGCCCTTACCGGGATTTGAACCTAGGACCGCAGGCTTCAGAGGCAGGTTCACTCCCAACTAGGCCAACGTGTCGTCAACATACAACATATACATGTATAAATAAAATACCCATTTATTGCGTCCTTAAATCCGATACCGTACCCTATAATCAACAGCTCCCAAGCAATTGAAATCGAATTACCCGAACAAATAGGGTTACCCTAAAGCTGCGGTTCTCAAACTTTATTAGCGACGGAACCCTTTTATTTGGAATAGGAGGCAAACGAGCAGACGGGTCGCCTGATGGTAAGCGAGTACCGTCACCCATAGACACCTGCAGCACCAGAGGAGTTACAGGTGCGTTGCCGGCCTTTCAAATGAGAGTTCGCTCTTTTCTTGAAGGTTTGAATGTCGTATTGGTCTGGAAATACCGCGGGCGACAGACCATTCCACAGTTTAGTTGTGCGTGGCAGGAAATTCCGAGTAAAACGCACAGTTGTATACTCCAACCATCTAAATCATGGTGGTGGAAATTTTAGGATGAAGGCGGAAGGATGTGGCAGGAATTAATCCGAACAGCTCCTCGGAGCACTCCCCGTTATACAAGCGATAGAGAATGCAGAGTGAGGCTACATTTCTACGCAGCGCAAAAGAGTCTAGCTGATCAGAAGTACGCTGGCAGCCGACAATTTGAGTCGCTCTCCGCTGGATACGATCCAGAGGTAGGAGCTGGTACTAGGGAGCCCCCTTTGAATTTGAATTTGAACCTACGCCTTGAACAGCTGCAGGCGATGGGCCGCA
The DNA here is from genome assembly GCA_949316455.1 of Acleris holmiana. Lineage (NCBI taxonomy): Eukaryota > Metazoa > Arthropoda > Insecta > Lepidoptera > Tortricidae > Acleris > Acleris holmiana. The sequence continues at coordinate 12,061,167 of OX438786.1, read as the reverse complement.
GTGAATACTACATTTTGGACTACCCAATTTATTACGGACCCCAAATTAGGCAATACCTGTTTTTTTAAGGGCTTGTAGTACTGTTAGGCGATGGGCTTGCAACCTGTCACTAATACACTAGTAAACTTCTTGGCCTGATCGTGCAAAATGTGGTTACAGAATTATAAACAAGTCTTTTTAGAGTTGTTGGTATTTCTGTAGTTCTGCCTACCCCACTCTGGGAATGAAGGCGTGATGTTATGTATGTATGTATGTGTTTTTTTTATGAAAAATAATAATTATCTCTATAAATTTTTTTTTTTTCGACGGAGTCCTTGCAGCCCTTGTGGTGCCCTAGGTAACCGGGGAGTACACTTTGAGAACAGCTGCCCTAAGGGATTACGACCGACGGTAATTGATCAAGGTGACAACACACTCGTCCCTGGTTGCCAAATACGACATCTCCTTTTCAAACACAATCTAAGTACTAAGATTTAAGTTGATTTTGCTGATGATGATGAGGAACTAGTGTAATTGAACCCCGCGACTCCAAGCGCGTAGAAATCGTTTATCGCTTTTCCCGTAGGAACCGTCAGGACTTTTTTTTTACGGGACAATGACACACAAATGGACCTAGTCCCAAACTACGCTCTAGGCTTGTACTATGGGTACTAGACAACGATAAACATGCTTAGATAGAAAAATATATACTTAAATACATAGAAAACATCCAAGACTCAGATCAAATACTTGTGCTCATTACACAAATATCTGGCCTTACCGGGTTTTGAACCCGGGTCCCCCGGCTTCGGAGGAAAGGTTCCCACTCCCAACTAGGCCAACGTGTCGTCAAGGTTTCTTTTCACTTTTTTACCGAACTACATATAATCTTTTTTGCTCTTCTGAAGTTACATGATAGGGGACATGCAAATGACGTGTTTACAGTAACAACTCAGAAACGGTTGAAGTTTCCGGGACGCGTGTAAATAACAACGCTTCTCGACGGTCTATAAATAACTTACCTAACTTAAAGGTTTGCTTAGGAAGAAAAAGAAGAAGTAGGGTAATGTTTTCACATGTAGGTATGTATATACAGTGTGTAAATGGTATACGGGCGTTTATTAAAACTGGACATAGATTAAGACTCTACTAATCATTAACAGAAAGAATTATTTTGATTACGCTAACGCATACACCGTTATTAATTTTTGAACATACTATCGACCCGCAATGTACATCGAAGTCCATCTGTCAGGTAAGTACGTAAAGTTTACTTGTGAAAATGTTTCGGCTTAAGTAGCCTCAGCTTTAATAATACTTAACTTTGAAACGTCATTAATTGAGTTTTTAATTCATTGCATTTTTCGTTATACATTGCGTGTTAAACTATTTTGTATGGTTATTTTTTTTTTAATTTAATTTTAACAAAAGCTGCCTAAATGTGCTCAGTAGGGGTTGTACTAACCACAGTTAAAAGGAACGCCTGTATAGGTCGATCCACAAGAGCTAGCACGAATGAATTGAACGTAAGTAATGTCACTTGTCACTGTATGAGTGCCGTTCTTAAACAGGCGCACCCTAATTTTGTAAAAATCTGGATATTTTTCGTTACTCAAGAATGAAAGATAAAATCCATATAATCTACACATTATTAGCACTAAGCAGGTAAAATATATAGCAGTATTTTACTGCGGATTAAATAAATAAATAAATAAATAAATATCAGGGGACAATCTCGCACAAATTGACCTAGTCCCAAACTAAGGTCTAGGCTTGTACTATGGGTACTAGACAACGATAAACATACTTATATAGAGAAATAAATACTTAAATACATAGAAAACATCCAAGACTCAGGAACAAATATTCGCGCTCATCACACAAATATCTGCCCTTACCGGGATTTGAACCCAGGACCGCTGGCTTCGGAGGCAGGGTCACTACCAACTAGACCAACGTGTCGTCTGATTGAGACTATAGACTTAATTACTAACTACCTCCGGATCTAGTGATAAGAAGCATCCTGTACCAGTCAAAGTCATAATTCAAATGTCACCGTGATTGAAAATTTTACTATGTTTTTAACCACCCGCCAAGCAACAGTGTTCGCATTGTTGTGTTCCGGTGTGGGGATAAGACAACCGGTGAAATTACTAGCATAGAGGCATTCCATCTTAGTCCTCAGGGTTGGCAACGCATTCGAGGTCTTGGGATTATAGTCTTGAGAATTCAAATGTCTATGGGACTCAGATTCCACTTACCATCAGGTGGCCTGAGTGCTCGTGTGCCTTCTCCTTAACATAAAAACAAAATAAAGAAAATAAAAAATGTTTTTATACTGTATTTGAGCGGTTATAAGACAGGATGTATGGAGACAACAGTTTTTCAACGGCAAAGTCAAGGTTGTCCCTCAATACAATTTCACATTCTTATAAGTGTACCTTCGGTGCGCGAGTCCGACTTGCACTTGGCCTCCTTTTTTATTTTTTGACACACATACAGCGTTTTTTTGGTAACTCATCACTTCATCGAATGTATCATTTCATCGAATTTGAAACCTGTTATGGTTTCAGCATAAATTCGATGAAAGGAGTTTCGATGAAATGATAGACACTCGTTATGTAAGAACAACACGAACATTGTTTTTAGAACAACTAAATATTACGTGCAACATTAATTTGATGCCCCATTTTATGCGCTAACGCTCCGTTAATCTTAGTGTTGCTAATATTAGTTGAGCTGCTCTTTAAATGTTATTGGCACCTTTCTCTTCCTAAGTCATATACGTATCTGAAAGCAGAGTAGGTTGCCCGTGATTTCGGCCGCGTTGAAATTATTCATCGCTTAAACGGCGATTGTTTAGTGGTGGTAGGACCCTGTGCAGGGTCCGTCCGGATCGCTACCACCATCTTATCCATTAACCACCCACCAAGCAACAGTGTTCGCATTCCGGTGTGGGGATAAGACAACCGGTGAAATTACTAGCATAGAGGCATTCCATCTTAGTCCTCAGGGTTGGCAACGCATTTGAGGTCTTAGGATTATAGTCTTGAGAATTCAAATGTCTATTGGTCTCAGATTCCACTTACCATCAGGTGGCCTGAGTGCTCGTGTGCCTTCTCCTTAACATAAAAAAGTAAAAAAGTAAGTGTCAACTTGTTTGAGATAATCCTGGCAAGAGCATGTCGGACCATGCTCTGTGTAGGGTTCCGAAGCCGTTAAGTACTACAAACACAAAAAACAACAAGTAATAACTAATTTTCTATTGAATGTAATTTGGTGCCGTCGTAGATGATTTTAGTAGGTATACACACTTTAATCGCCTGTACCTCAAGAATCAATGATGTCTACTTACGGCTGAAACGTACATTAGTCGTGATAGTTTTCCTTTTAAATCCGTTATATGCGCTTTCGTTTAAGATTTTTTTTCAGAAATTTAGCGCTTTAAAGCTTGATATTTCATAAATAGATCCCTTAATCAAAACATTATACAACGTGCTACAAAATAATCCGTAAAAAAGAAATTACGAAAGTAGTGTCAACCCTAGTATACTGGGCCTCTATTCTACTGCGTTATAACGATATCGTTTTTGACGTGTTTTAGAATCGGTTATGTCACAATTGACATAAAAGTTATCAAAACGTTGGCAATACGGAAACACGTCAAAGACGATATCGTTATTACCGTTCAGAATCCCAGCCCTCTCTACCTAAGATACTGAACTGACGTTATTTAATAAGGGTTGACACTACTTTTGTAATTTATTTTTTACGGATTATTTTGTAACACGTTGTATATTTTTGAAAGACCTATTCTACGACACATCCCCACGTTACGTGTAGGGTAGGTAAGTACAATAAAAAAAAAACAAGATTTTGTTTTTCCTTTTTGTTGGCGTGACTAATATGTATTTTCATGCCAAATTACAACTTTCTAGTACTAAGGGTATCTGCGCTAGGCTGCGGACGGACGGACGGACATGGCAAAACTATAAGGATTCCTAGTTTGACTACGGAACCCTAAAAAAGTACCTCGTGTTGTTTCCTGAAGTTCAAGCTAATTTTATCAAATACGGTCCTGGTTTACTTGTAAAAGCTTAACAAACAGACAGAGTAACCTTCGCATTTTTTATTAGGTACGGTCAAAAAAAACTGCTTGAAGTTTTCAATCTCCTTAGCGATGCCAAGTCATTTGTATCTAAGAGGAATCTCAACCTTATTGCTGTAGAATGTCAGATTGACTTTGGACCTAAGGTGAAACAAATTTAAGTCTTTGACTGTACTAACTGCCCGCGAATTCGTCCACGTAGAAATCGTTTATCTCTACTCACAGGAAAGAAATAAAGTATACCTATGACTATGATTATGAAACTACAGTCGACTATAAAGAGATGTATCCAACTTTGATACCAAGTTTGCACCGCGACAGTGTTTTTATTTCTAAAAACTATAAGTTTTGCAGCATTTTTGTTGTTTTTCTTATAGTATAGATAATTCCTATGTCTATGTATTATTTTTAGATTTTACCTGCAGTCGTTTTTAAAATAAAGGATGTTTGTCGCGTTTTACCTACACAAATATCTGAATAATGGGCGGTTTTAAAAAAAAAAGTGTTTATCGTTAAGGAAAAAAATTAAGAAACTAACTTTTCCATTTCGTCACGAAAATTAAAGTACCTAATGTACGACTAATACATATGTCTATTCTATATATGTTAAGAGCTTTCAAAGATTATTTATAACGTGATAGGTCAAATATATTTTTTCGGTGACGACTTTTGTCGTTGCCGTATGAAATACTTCTATAATTAAATAAATAAATAAAATAAATATCACACAGGACAACGTCACACAAATTGACCTAGTCACAAACTAAGCTCTAGGCTTGTACTATCATATTTTTTTATGGAATAGAAGGCAAACGAGCAGACAGATCGCGTGATGGTAAGCGAATACTGTCACCCATAGACACCTGCAGCACCAGAGGAGTTGCAGGTGCGTTGCCGGCCTTTCAAATGAGAGTACGCTCTTTTCTTGAAGGTTTGAAGGTCGTATTGGTCCGGAAATACCGCAGGCGACAGACCATTCCATAGTTTAGTTGTGCGTGGCAGGAAATGGTTACTAGACAACGATAAACTTACTTATATAGAAAAATATATACTTAAATACAAAACACCCAAGACTCACACAAATATCTGCCCTTACCGGGATTTGAACCCAGGACCCCTAGCTTCGAAGGTAGGGTCACTACCAACTAGGCTAGCGTGTCGTCTACTATTACTAATTGAATAAGCTTTGTTAAGTACAAAAAAAAAGAAAAAAATACTGCAAATATTTCGAATTTTAGCCCATAGCTTCAGCCGTTTCAGAGAAAAATGGTCTTGACAGACGGCCTCACAACAAAGTCATCTTATTAAGGGTCCTAAAAACCCGACGTAAAAGACTCGTGACCCTGAACCCTGGTAACCTAACCCTCATGACGAGCAACCCGGACATTAACAAACGCCGCCGACGCTAAAAGCGTTCGGAAATGGATCCGCAAATGCGGCCTCCCACGGTAATTGGGGCTCCTTTGTGAGTTTACTAAATCCCTATTAAAAACGCGGTAAGCTCGATTCCTAGTAACGGGAAATATTTGTGTGTCCTTTATCAGATACTAGCAACCCGCCCTCGCTTCGCTCCGGATTAAAGTATTATACGTATAAACCTTCCTCTTCAATCACATTACTTCACCTCGCTTACATTACTCAATGACATTCTACACAGTGACGGCGACGTGGATTTGTTTTGTAGCTCCGAAGCTAGGCTTGTGGCTTCAGCCACCAGCTATCTGGAAGCTAGGGCCAGGTTAAGCTCTGTTGTAGCCTAGTATAGTCTATGTTTATAGTTACTCTCTTTATCTATATTGTTAATTAAGGTGATCAGCATGTTTGGTTATTTACTGTAAGTGTTGATTGTGTACCTATGAATAAATAAATAAATAAATAAATAAATCACTCTATCTATTAAAAATAACCGCATCAAAATCCGTTGCGTAGTTTTAAAGAGTTAAACATACATAGGGATATAGGGCCAGAAAAAGCGACTTTGTTTTATACTATGTAGTGATACTTACGAAATAAAATAGCACAACGTGAAAAAATAACGTATAAGAACGGCAGGCTCCGTCCGGGTCGCTACCACCATCTTATCTATTAACCACCCGCCAAGCAACAGTGTTCGCATTGTTGTGTTCCGGTGTGGGGATAAGACAACCGGTGAAATTACTAGTATAGAGGCATTCCATCTTAGTCCTCAGGGTTGGCGACGCATTTGAGGTCTTAGGATTATAGTCCTGAGAATTCAAATGTCTATGGGTCTCAGAATCCACTTACCATCAGGTGGCCTGAGTGCTCGTGTGCCTTCTCCTTAACATAAAAAAAACGGATCTACAGTTATATAATGCAACTTTGTATTCCAAATGGAGTTTCCGAGGGTATAAAACCAATGATTAATATTGGTGATGTTGTAAGATATCAACTTTAAAGTTCGTACTAGGGATTTTTAGTTTTACATACGATAAATCAACTTTACCTACTCGATAGATGCAAAATTTCTCAGGTAAGCATTTATTATAATAAGTATAAAAGTAAACACACACACACACACACACACACACACACACACACGCACGCACGCACGCACGCACGCACGCACGCACTTACGCAACTAGTATACTAGTTGCCACGGAGGAGCGGGCCTTCTTGATACAGGTATTGCACACTTAATAAATCATTTCTTCGTTTTCAATTTTCTTTACAACCAATTTATAAGCGTAGGCCATGGTACGGAACCTTCGCTTAATCCTAACGGGTTTAATAAAGAACTCAAAACTAAATACTTTCATCCAAACTTGTTTACTTGCCCAAAAATATTTCGTCAACAAATTAACAAGCAACCCTAAAGCATCTTAAAGACTCATTTATTATGCATGTAGGTACTTTAACGTGAACTCAAGTTTTGAGCTTCGGGAAAATGGCTGTTGACAAAAGCTAAACTCCGAGCTCAAGTAAAGTGTCGCCTGGAACGTCTTATCTGCCTAATTATAGTAATTATAGCCCACAAAAGAGGGAGATTAGGTTTAGGTACTGGAGGTTTTGCACCAGCTGTTATGTATGTTATACTGGAGTTTGACCATGGGTAACGAGATTTTAATGAGGGCCTGATGAGCAAACACCGGATTGACGCGGGCAAAAATGTACCAGTGCTAGTGATTCATTAAATATCGACTTCATTTCCAGAGTGGGGTAGGCAGAGCTATAGAAATAACAACAAATTTAAAAAAACTTGTTTATAATTCTGCAACCACATTTTGCACAATCAGGCCAAGAAGTTTACTAGTGTATCAGTGACAAGTAGCAAGCCTATCGCCTAACAGTACTATAAGACCTTATTCCCTTAGTCGCCTCTTACGACATCCACGGGAAGACATGGAGTGGCACTATTCTAACCCGGCAACCACACTGATCTAGTAATATCAATAATATAGTCATTTTGATAATGTAGTTATTTTGATATCATTATTTTTTAATACTACGGTCATTTTGATTGTGTGGACATTTTAAATTCGTCATTGTGTATAACTGGACTTTGTGGTATCATGCACATTTTGCTACTCTAGACCAGATGCCCCGGAAGGGTACAAGCCTAGAGCTTAGTTTGGGACTAGGTCAATTTGTGTGAGATTGTCCCGTGATATTTATTTATTTTATAACAAGTGGCCTATTCACATCGCCCGTGAGTCTCGAGTGGGCGAGTATTAGCGCCCGCTTTATCGGCTGCGACGCCGTTAAGCCTAACGAACGTATCTCGCGCCTGACGTCACCGTGACATCATATTTATACGTCTGACGTAACATGAGTCAAATTAAAATGAAGCTAAGTGTTATCCATACAACGTATAGACTGGTGGGCAAAGAATTTAAGGGCTATTTTTGCCTGACATTTCACGAAGACCTCGTTTACCTTGATTTGAATGAAGCGTCCCATATTTATTTTCTCGGCGCCGAAAGTATTTCCTTATTCATACACGCATACGTAAAGTCACGCCTCGCGCCCAAAGTGGGATAGCCAGAGCTACAGAATTACCAACAACTCTGAAAAACTTGTTGATACAATATAGTACAGATATACTCTTTATTGGATACCAAAAAAAAAAACAGAACGCGGAACAGTACATTTAAATCATAGGTTTACAACAGGCGGGCTTACTGCTAAGTAGCGATCTCTTCCAGACAACCTTGTATAAAGAAATAACTGAGGACAATTCATGGCAGGCGGTGTAAACTAATGAAATAATAATGATATTGATTATGATGGTGACGATAATTCTGTAACCACATTTTGCACAATCAAACCAAGAAGTTTACCTACTAGTGTATTAGTGACAGGTTGCAAGCCCATCGCCTAACAGTACTACAAGCCCTTATTCCCTTAGTCGCCTCTTACGACATCCACGTGAAGACAAGGAGTGGCACTATTCTAACCCGGCAACCACACAGATTTTTATCCAATTATAACAAAATCGGTAGGTAAACACGTTTATCCTAATTCGTTTATTAAAATGCACCATTTCTTTGTTACAGGGGACCAACTTAACAGAAAACAGCGACAACTTTTACAATAACAAACCGTTCATAATTTTATTCCAAGATCCATTTACACCCAAACCTTCCTAACCTTAACACTTTTGTCCTTCCGTATTCCTATAAAGTACTTATTGTATGATGTCACTGGCTGGTGATTCTTCGTGACAATACGCACGGCATGAGAATAAACACATATAAGAGGAAATAGGTAAGAGATCTTTTTAATGTAATTTATCCTAGTGGGCCCAACATGCTAAAACAAGGAGATTTTCGGCACACGCTACATAACGGGCATACGGACTACGGTATAGCGAGCGAACACACCGACGCGTAAATCGATCATACTAATTACTTGGCGTCAATTTTGACGGACCCTAGCCTCTGAGGCCCTAGCCAAGATGCGTTCGCTAACTAGAGATTCGATTCGTTTTGTTTTTAAACCATTTGCGTCACTGGTAGATCACGTCATTCGAAAAGTCACGTGATCTTCCAGTGATGCGATTGGTTTAAAACCAAACTGGCTAGGGGCACTTGTGTGGTCCCTAAATTCGATTCGAATCAAATGATGTCTGTGACACATGCCTAGGGCTGGGATTCTACACGGTAATAACGATATCATCTTAGACGTGTTTCCGTATTGTCAACGTTTCAATAACTCTTACATTGATAATAATGGCAGCCGAGTTTAAAACTATGCTAAAACATGTCAAACACGATATCGTTTTAACGCAGCAGAATAGAACCCGAGAAAGGATATCAATTTAGTCGCATAAAAACTATTGTCATAATCTTACTCATAAAGTGGTTGCTTATCAGTTGCTTTGGTCATTAATGATCCTGCGCATAATACTTATTGACATAATTCTACTATGTTATATAAATTTTTAACCATGACGTTGAATATCTTTAATTTTAAGTTGTTATATTGAAGATCCTGATAAGAGCTTAGTTTGGGACTAAATTAATTAATTGATTTATTATTCTAAATGCGAAACTTTGGTAGTATGCAGTGATGGGCAAAATGTAATCGACTAACGATTAACGATTGAAATGGCGATTGATTAATCTTAGTCGTAAGAGTTTCGATTAATTTAGTCACGATTAAATTAATCGCTGATTAATTAACAGCGACTAAATTGTTAATCAATTAATTAATTAGATTAAATTTTTCTCGATTAACATTAGGAATAAATCGTTTCTTTTGTAAGTCTAAGTTTCGAGTTACGTTGACAGATTGCTACGGCTTAACAGCTTACATCTGTATAACATCATTTACACAATATTGAATTTTTGTACCGTGCGTGTACCAACTTTGAATCGAGATTTAAATAAAATAAAATAAATATAAATATAAATATCAGGGGACAACCTCACACAAATTTTTCTAGTCCCAAACTAAGCTCTAGGCTTGTACTATGGGTACTAGACAACGATAAACATACTTAGATAGAGAAATAAATACTTAAATACATAGAAAACATCCAAGACTCAGGAACAAATATTCGCGCTCATCACACAAATATCTGCCCTTACCGGGATTTGAACCCAGGACCGCTGGCTTCGGAGGCAGGGTCACTCCTAACTAGGCCACCGCGTCGTCAAATCGTGAAATTAAGTCGGTTAAATGACGATTAATTAATCGTTAATCATGTACTCTGTCGATTAATTTCAATCGTGATTAATTTTGTGATGATTTATTGTTTAATCGATTAATTGGTTGATTAAAAAGTTAATCGGTTAATGCCCATCTCTGGTTGTATGGATGTTACTCAACCATATCAAAGGATGGCTGGACCGATCTGTATGAAATTTGGCTCAGAGATAGAGTCTGGGATAGAAGTTGTTCAGTTCAATGAAACGACTCCGACGCAGATGTAGTCGCACGCAGAAGCTAGTTAAAAAATATAATTGAACTCTCCTAACCATTCCTGATTCATTGTTGATAAATACGTAGACATTTCTAAATAAAACTCCGCGAAACATTAACTTTTTTATTGCGTTTTGTCTGTCAAAACGTAATGAACCACCATGTGTTTGGTTGTAATTATAAACAATGTTTGCTTACAACTTGATAGACATAAAGTAAAGCGAAAATGAAACCTAGAGTATGAGTGGTACATTGCTTTGGGTAACTCATCATTTTATCGCATTTCACTTCAGCGATTGTATCATTTCTTCGTATTTAATTTTATCGAACGCTGTTGTCTGCTGAAACCTTGATGTTTTGTATGTATGTAATTACTTTATTGTAAAAAGTTAAACAGAAGCAAAACAATAAAATACAAGAAAATAATGTACAAAGGGTCCCTTAAAGCGATCTCTTCCAGTTAACCCTTGAGAGATTGAGAAAAATGAAATTTTGTACATCGGAGTAGGCATGTGTACAAATTTCAATTGTTTACAGGATAACTTGAACATTTTAAACGGAGTTTAGGTTAGGTTACACCTTGTGACTACCAAAAAACTTTTGCTGCCAAAAATAACTTTTGATAAGTTTGATGAAACGTTTTTCGATAACATAATAGGTAACATTCGTTCATATTTTTTGCCCACCATACTACAAAGTGGAAGATTTTTCTAAGTGGGATTTTGAATTACAGCTAGGAAACAAGGTACAATTACCTTTGCTCTTAAGAATTTTTAAAACCAATGAAAATCAACTTTATTGTCATTGAAATAAAGTTTTAACTAAATTGCCTTAATTATGTACCTCCTATAGTACACCGGGTCTCACGAAGCTCATTTTATTCTTGAAACTATTTACAAACTATTCCAAATAAAGACAAAGTTATTTCGTAATGGTCTTCATAATAGTATCTAGTCAAACATGCTAAGTGGCGGAATTAAAATCACTGTCTTCCCTATAGATGAAAATGACATTTTAATCCCGCTAGTGAAGGTGTATCATGGATGAGACTCCAAAACCGTGTAACTACCTAATTCATGTGGTTGCCGGGTTAGAATAGTGCCACTCCATGTCTTCCCAGGGATGTCGTAAGAATCGACTAAGGGAATGAGGGCTTCTAGTACTGTTAGGCGATGGGCTTGCAACCTGTCACTAATACACTGGTAAACATCTAAGCCTGTTTGTGCAAAATGTGGTTACAGAATTGCTAACAACTCTTGTTGTAGTTGTTGGTATTTCTGCAGCTCTGCCTACCCCACTCAGGGAATGAAGGCGTGATAATATGTATGTATGTACCTAATTCAAAAAGGAGCAAAATTAACCTCACTGACTAAAAAAGTACGGTGAATTTTTATTTTTATTACATTTGTTAGTTACACGGTTTTGCACTATCACCAACGATATGGTGGTGGTTATTTAATGAACAGGGCCGGGTTACTACACAGGAAAAAACGATATCGTCTTTGACATTTTTCCGTATTGTCAACATGTTGATAACTCTTATGTTAAAAACTATACTAAAACGAGTCAAACGCAATATCGTTTTAACTCAGTAAAATAGAGGCCCAGAAGAGATGGAAATCAACTTTTGCGTTTGAAATATGCTAAAACAATATGCTTTTCCCGTCCCTTTTCAAGAAGCAGAGCATAAGTCGATTCGTGAGGATGCCAAATGATCGACGATGTCTCGAGCTTGCTTCTTACTAAGGCACTATCATTAAAGTGACGGATGTTACGTATAACGAAGCCCAGTCTTCGACAGCAGCCAGCAGCAAGCAAAGAAATATGCTCATGAAATGTGAGCCGCGTATCAAAGACCACACCAAGATACTTAGTGGAGACCACGTGGTTTATGGGCTAAGCATATATTGAGCATACATCGGCCTATGAGCACGGCTGAAGGTGCAGACACAACACTTAAACGAATTGTAAAGCAACTTGTTTTCCACACTCCACCGAAACACCACAATAATAGTTACAGATTATAAAACACAATCGGAACAGTCTAGATTGAAAAAAATACTTAGATTGAGTAGTAATTATAAACTGAGAATAATGTAATTTTTCCCAGTCTACTAACCACAAAACCCTAAATAAACTTGAAAATTCAACTGAAATATATTAGAAAATAATCCACTTGATTGCACCAAGTAAAAGGGATGACTACAACCAATGTAAAGCAATAACAGAGTTTATAATTAGGGGATTAGAGTTGGAATTCCTGTGAGCCGTCCTTTATTCGCTCGGTTCAAATGACTGGATCTCAAAAGTTTGATCTGAAACGCAGCCGCTTTGATGTGTGGAGATATTCCGTATCGCGATATTGTATGTCCTGTCGATTTCAAAAAGGAGGCGGTTTCCAATTCGAAGGTTTTTTTAAGTTTGTTATCTCAAAACTCGGCGTTTAGAAATCAATTCGGAACATTGTTTTTTTTCATTTGGATGCTTATACTTTCCAGTTGGTCATATTTGTGTCAAAATGAAGTTCTGATGGTGGAATCTACGAGGAATCGACGGAACTTCTCAAAAATAGGTCCTCAAGTATTTATATTCCGAAAGTATCATTTGGTGAAATGGAACTGATAATGAAGACCACAGATGGGCACAGGAACTACTCAATGACATCCAATTACAAGAGTGGCGATAAGATTAAGATGGTTTTTTTTATTATTATTACAGAAAATAAAATACAGCTTTTATTACCTATTAGAGCCGCTATTAGACACCTCTAAGGTTAATACAATAGCAGGCAGTTGAGCGACTACCTATGACGCAGCACATTTAAATGAAATGGTGTAAACATATACGAAATGCGAATTTTAGTGCATTAAAAGAGGTGAAGTATAACGTTATTAGATCGATATGAAGATATATCAAGGTCAAGGGCAAAATTTAAAAGACTATTGTAAGACCAGTCGTCACGTATGGGTCTGAGTGTTGGCCCACCAAGATGAAGGATGAAAGGAGAGTGCATGTGGCGGAGATGCGGGTGTTACAATGGGTGTGTGGTGTTACTAGAATGGAAACGAATTAATGCATTAGAGCATTAGCACCAATAATAGAAAAGTTGAGGAGCAGTTAGATTGGAGTGGTATGGACATGTAATGAGAAAAGATGAAGGAAACATTAATAGAACAGTGATGAGTATGAATGTGGATGGATGGTAGAGGAAGACCGAAAAAGGTTTAGATGGATTGTGTGAAGCATGATATGTGTATGAAAGGTGTGAGTGCAGAGTTAACAGCGGATGGAGGAGAGTGGAAGAAGAAAACATGTTGGGCCGACCATTTAGTGTGGGATAAGGGCAGGAAGATGATGATCGTTATGATGAACACCGCTATGGATCCGAGTTTTATAACGTTATAGCGCGAGAATAACGGTATAATAATAAAGTTATCGAAAAAAGCGCCATTTCAAGGTCTGCTCGCCACATTTTAAGATTCACGAAATGCGCTATAAAGCTGACCGCCCGGGTCACCTGACTTGGTCCCTAGTCGACGACGCGGTTGGCAAATGTTTTACTTTGCCGAATTTTCATTTCATCGACTAGCATTCCACGTGCAGAAGTTATAGGTGGTTACAGGTCTAACCTAACCTAATAACCTACGTAACCTATGTTTAAGATAACCTAATAACAATAAGTTTTCAGCACAAAGTGACTTTTCTGAAATGAAATTCGGTGAAACGACACGAATACACGATTTCGGTGAAAGGAATTTCGACATAAGGGGATCCTGTTTATGCGTGATTGGCGGGAGTACGCTCTCCAAAGAAATAAGTGGAAAGACAGAGATAAGGTCTAATTCCTAGCTTAGGACTAGGTCCATTTGTAATACAGTCCTGTGATGTTAATTTATTTACTAGTTTTGTTAGGGAATACGACCTGGGAGTTCAGTTGTTGTTTGGTGTAATAGGGCGCAGTTATGCAGAAACTTGCCAAGTTTTTAAGCCCCATTAAAGGGACCTTTGATCAGTAAATTTAGTTATTTGTTGCTTAAACTGATTAAAAACGTCAAACTGCAATAAAGTATCTTTGAAGGCTCAAGTTTTCTGAACAGATTGTTCAAATACTTTAAATAAAGTACATGTTACGTGGCATCATCAATAAATAAATAAATATTACAGGACAATGTCACACAAATTAACCTAGTCCGAAACTAAGCTCTAGGCTTGTACTAGACAATGACAAACTTACTTACATAGAGAAATATATATTTATATACATAGAAAATATTCAAGACCCTGTAATAAATACTCGTGCTCATCACACAAATATCTGCCCTTACCGGGATTTGAACCCAGGACCGCTAGCTTCGAAGGCAGGGTCACTACCAACTAGGCCAGCATGTCGACTAAATCATTAAGAATCAGCGTATCATTAAGAATAAATTTGTCTTGATTTTGTCAAAACGTACAAACCACGTGTCTTTAATTCACGCAAGAGATTTCTAAGAGCTGATAACTACCCACCAATTTCCATTACACTTAGCTAAAACCCACCCCAGTTAAACTATGTAGCTTACTAGTTAACAAATCACCAAAATCCTGGCAGCCACGACGTCACAAACAGATAAGTTTACTCCTACAAATACACACTTAATAGTAGATTGTTCAACAAGGGACTGAAGTAAGTCATTATGACACGGGGTGGATGAAGTTCGAATGTTATTAGGGCTTTTTAGTCTCGAGATAAACACTGCTTTTCACTTCGATTGCGAGAAAAAATTCTCTTAAATTATAATGTTGTAATTACAAAAACTGAAACAACCGTTGAAAATTTGTTTTGTATAACACTTTAAACATGTCTAAGGCGTGTCTAATATTTTTGTAATAACATGAAGCTGTTTTAACATATACACTTTAAAAAAATACAATTAAGTATGTATTTTCTCTATATAAGTATGTTTATCGTTGTCTAGTACCCATAGTACAAGCCTAGAGCTTAGTTTGGGACTAGATCAATTTGTGTGAGATTGTCCCCTGATATTTATTTATTTATTTATTTAATTTAATACCGCCATAATTTTTACTCTCAACCCGTCACTGCAATGCAAAACGAGACAGGACCAAGGTTGTTTTTGTGGTTACAAATAATCCATTGACAACATTTCCGAAACGAAGGCTGAGACGGTGGCGGTTGTATGCCAGCCTTGCCCTCCAACGCGCACTCCGACAACAAGGGCAACATGTATCTATCTTTTTGCGGTTTCCCAAGGCTTTTGACAAGTACTTTCATCATTCATCATCATTATCAGCCGCAAGACGTCCACTGCTGGACAAAGGCCTTCCGCAGGGTTTTCCACAACGATCGGTCCTCTGCTGCTGTCATCCAGCGGTTTCCCGCGACCTTTATCAGATCGTCAGTCCACCTTGTGGAAGGTCTGCCAACACTTCGTCTCCCGGTTCGCAGTCACCACTCTAGAACCTTTCCGCTCCAACGGCCATCAGTTCTACGAGCAATGTGCCCCGCCCACTGCCACTTAAGGTTTGCAATCCGGTGAGCTATATCAGTTACTTTAGTTCTCCTGCGAATCTCCTCATTCCTGATTCGATCTCGCAAGGAGACACCTAGCATAGCTCTTTCCATCGCCCTTTGAGTGACCTTGAGCCTTCTTATGAGGCCCATTGTAAGCGACCATGTCTCGGATCCATACGACATCACTGGCAACACACACTGATCAAAGACTTTTGTCTTGAGGCACTGTGGTATTTGGGACGAGAAGATAGTGCGTAGCTTACCGAACGCTGCCCATCCGAGACGTGTGACAAGTACTTTAGTCCCTAGGAATTAAAATGACACTTTAGTACCTAGGGATTAAATGCATGACTTTAGTCCGGCTATTATGAGTCATTTTTGAGCAAGAGAAGTGAAAAACGAATAGCACCTCTGTTTTCGCTGTAAATATGTGTCGTGCCGTACCGTGCCGTGCGGCGGTAAATTTTAAAAGGCCAATATCGTCGGTGAAACTGCAATACTGCGTAACTAACAAATTGAATAAGTTGCAAAATACTCCTTAACAAATAAGTCAGTAAGGCATATTTTGCAAGTTATTGGATTTGTTAGTTACGCGGTATTGCAGTTTCATCGACGATATGTAAACGGTGCCATTCTCATGAAGCAAAATTTACGCAACACATGGCCAAATCGCGTGTAAACAACATACATAAACTTTATCTCGAAAGTCAAATTTAAACGAAGAACAAACGTAATGTAGGGGAGAGCGGGGCTGAAAGTGCCGGGGGTAAGTTGTTCCGATGATAATAGAAATGCATGTAAAAAACGGAGCAATTTGTATGATGTTTGACGCGAAACGTTATGAAATTATGCCGTTGCAGGAGCCGTTTAAGTTGCTTCCATTATGGTATAATAGTGCTTATGGAAAAAAATACTAAATCAACGGAACAACGAACCCCACAAAATAATACCTTTTTGTCTTTGATTTTTTGTTAACTGAGTTGATAGTGCACACAAAATAAACACACATTTTGACGAACTACAAAATACTCCTTTAGCGTGTGTGATCTGAGATTTATTTGTTTAAGGATAAGTTTGTATTTCAAAAGGATGGAACAACCAGCCCCATAGTGGGGTTAGTTGTTCCGTTCCGATCGATCTCATAAAAAATGATTTTATTTGAAAACTGTTTAACGATGCACAAAGCAATATCACTATTCAGAAACTTCAATAACCATTCTTTAAATGTGTGTGTAAGCCACACAACATAAACACTATTTTCATAGCTCAATTTTGTGTTTTATGAAAATCGGCACTTTCAGCCCCGCTCTCCCCTAGTCTACACATGCAACTGCATTTGTGGGAATCCTATCTCACATAGAATAAGAACTAAAGGCAATGGAACCTCCACACTCAGGGACATACAGACAATTAACTCATTTTTATTTAAATTTGTGTATGAAAAATCGTGACGAAGGAACGACTTCAATCGTCACTAACTGACACTGTTTTTTTTTTAATTTCACACAGGCCACCTGATAACTGGAAACTGAGACCCATAGACATTCGCATTCACAAGACTGCAAATGCGTTGCCAACTCTGAGGACTAAGATGGAATGCCTCAATGCTAGTTATTTCACCGGCTGTCTTATCCCCAAACGACAACACAATAATGCGAACACTGCTAAGCTGTTTAGCGGTTGGTTAATGGATAAGATAGTGGTAGCGATCCGGACGGACACTGCACAAGGTCTATCACCCGCAAATTGATTGATTGAGGCCGTTACGCCATTAAATAATTTCTAGATATTTTTTCATTACATACATTCAATGTTTCCAACACAATTTCATGACATTTCTTTTAAAAGTACTTACTCTATCAGCAAAGATAGAATGGTTAATCTTCCTAGCCCCTCATCTAACAGGAAAAATATATTTATAGCATCATAAAAACTCAATCAAGAACCATCACCATTAATACTTCCAAATAATTGCGTAAGACAAAGTTGCCAAATCAAGCCATCTCTCTCACACAACCTTGCCGCTGTTCAGGGGGGTGATTCAACATAGCGGTGCGTCGATCTCAAAGGTGAAGTTTTATCCGGCAAGTTTAAGTAGTCCCGTCGGAGCGAACAAAACACATTTTAGCCCGTACCTTCTTAATTAGGCAGCTTTATACGACACTGAATTTGACTCACCTGCCTAATTGAGAAGGCACGCGCTAAAATGTGTTTTGTACGCTCCGACGGGACTTTTTAAACTTGCCGGATAAACCTAAAGAAAAAGGTCATAACTTGAAAATAATGTGTTAAAGATATACGTCCTTATCCGCGAATATTTTTATTTACATTAGATTCTACTAAACGTGATCTACCAGTGACGCGATTGGTTTTAAAACAAAACGATACTTCTCTAACGCTAGTTAGCATACGCATACTTTTAACTGACTTTTTGTTGTAAGATGGCGGCATTTTCCCGCCACCACATTGGTTTACCCATACATTGATATCAAACATACGTACCTGGGCCATTACGATATGGTGGCAATGACGTTGTTAAATCTAAGTGTCATGGCGCTTCGGGCCCTCCTAATGGAAGCCGGGAGACGTCACAGACGACTAACAGAAAGTACCTAAGCTTTAAAAGAGTGTATTGATCTGTTTCTCAGCAAAATTTCCAATCGCATTTCCCCATTCATTATTTTACCCAATCGTATCTTTCCCTAGTTAAGATTTTACCTAGTCGCATATTATGTTGCATATGGAGGTAAGGTCATGTTAGTTTTCCCGAAGGGCCAAAGCACCTACATAGGAGCCCCGCAGAAGCGGAGCTAGGTAATGATGCGATTGCGAGCGAAAAAAGCTACAATGTAATGCAAAACGCATTTACTAAAATTATGAATGGGGAAAACCGTGACTGCAAGAATTCTTACGCGGAGTTAACGAGTTAGGCGAACAGATTTGGGTCATTCTTCTTCTTTACCGACAATTGCCTGTCCTCATTTTACCATACGTTATCAGTTAGAGTATTGATTATTAATGTTTTAGTGTTTGAATATACGTCCAAACATTTATTCATCTATTAGTACTAAATAATCTTTCACTTTCTCTATCCAGTGTATTTTTTATAAGTTTGTTTTTCATAGAATCGCGTGACAGAGTGGTAATACAAAATTTAGTCTCCTCTGAAAACGGCCACTCTGTCACAGTATATTCTGAAAAACCACCATAAAGAAAAAAAACATTATCGCCACCGAAATAATCATTAATTGGTCCAAATAAAAATTCACGCAACGTTTTTTAAAATCAAAAATTAAAACCATAATTTTATTATCAATAGTTGAAAAACGCAAAATATAGAAAAATGACGATGTATTGTCGGTAAAAAAGTAGAACGACCCATTTAACTCCTTTAAAAAGCGACTGCATATGTATTGATATTTTCGTGTAACTTCACATGTCAGTGTCCATATTGGATATATTTTTGGGAGCGTTGATAAAAGCCTTTTATTTTAACACGTCACATGATATGCTTTCACGTATATTTATTTTAGGTCATAAATCCGCCATTTTATTTATTATACATTGAAGTACACGATGGTGTTCGCGACGTTAAGATTCTCACGCCTCGTTCTTGAAGATTTTCACGTCTAGTTCTACTGGGTAAAGCTTTTGATATGTTATCGTATTGGTACTAAAGCTCTTTTACTTGACTGTAATGGCGGCCGAATTTAACCAATACGAAAACATGTTAAAACCAATATCATTTTACAGAGTAGAATAGAGACAGTGGCCATTTTCCATTAAGCTTCCACGAAGCAGAAAAAAACTATACATACCTAAACATAGCGTCGATGATAGTGAAATAAAGCGTAACGAACAAATTAATTCAAGTACAAAATATACCTTTACATACAGGGTAATTTTTTTATCAGTGCACAAATTTTAACATATGATTTTGTATCGTTAATATAATATATTACGACACTAACTACAGACTAACTTACAGAGTTTTTTTTTTTAAATTCTCTCTCGTTTAACGTCTCGTGTGGACACAAAGTCACACTAGATATGATGACATGGGTTGTCAAGCTGTAGGTATGCGATACACTGTATTGATATTCGAAATTAGAAATTTCATGTACAGCTTATCAGACAACAAGCCGCTCTCCTACTGATATTCTAAATTTGAAATTTCATCGCATCTGACATTTCGCCCATGAAGGGTTCCGTAGCAGCAAGTAACATAATATACAAGTTCTTTGTAGCTTTGATCAATGCTTTTATGACGTATTAAAAAAAAACTACTTACTAGATCTCGTTCAAACCAATTTTCGGTGGAAGTTTGCATGGTAATGTACATCATATATTTTTTTTAGTTCTATCATGCTCTTATTTTAGAAGTTACAGGGGGGAGGACACACATTTCAACACTTTGGAAGTGTCTCTCGCGCAAACTGTTCAGTTTAGAAAAAAAATATGTTAGTAACCTCAATATCATTTTTGAATACCTATCCATAGATATCCCACACGTATGGGTTTGATGAAAAAAAAAATTGAGTTTCAGTTCTAAGTATGGGGAACGCCCAAAATTTATGTTTTTTTTTTCTATTTTTGTGTGAAAATCTTAATGCGATTCACAGAATACATCTACTTACCAAGTTTCAACAGTGTAGTTCTCATAGTTTCGGAAAAAAGAGACTGTGACATACGGACGGACAGACAGACAGACTTGACGAATCTATAAGGGTTCCGTTTTTTGCCATTTGGCTACGGAACCCTAAAAAAGGATAAAAAACGCAATACATTAAGTTTTAACCCGTTTATTAAGATTTTATATTGAATCAATCAATCATTTTTCCCGTGTGGTTGCCGGGTTAGAATAGTGCCACTCCATTGTCTTCCCATGGATGTCGTAAGAGGCGACTAAGGAAATTAGGGCTTGTAGTACTGTTAGGTGATGGGCTTGCAACCTGTCACTAATACACTAGTAAACTTCTTAGCCTGATTGTGCAAAATGTGGTTACAGAGTTATAAACCAGTCTTTTTAGAGTTGTTGGTATTTCTGTGGCTCTGCCTACCCCACTCTGGGAATGAAGGCGTGATGTTATGTATGTATGTAGGTATATAGAATCAAAACTTGTTGAAATTTTATAACTCTTTTATTGTTTAGACATCCTCTTTTTATTTACATCATATTTTAATTCAACGATATTGGCTTAACCCGTCGTCTGTCAGAGGTGTAAAAAATACAAAGTTCTAGTCTCTTCGGATTTTGATGAAGTCCGAAAAAATCAGTTGAACAAAAATAAAAAGCTATCCAAATTTTGAGCACGGATCTGTGTCAAGACAGTCGAGGGGTTACGAAATGCAAATATCTTTATAAGGTCCTTATATTTTAAACATGGAACAACAACTGTGACGTCATTCCTGTCGTCGATTTTGTATAGAGTGGTTTTGCAGGGGGTCAGAACTATGACTTTTTGAAGCGTATACAGTTATTCCGCTGTTTCATAGCACTTTCCAGAGAGCTTAAGAAAGAAAGTTATGCATGTTCCTATTGTATTGCTAATTGGAAAAGTTTCATAGAAAATTTCATTACGATAGTTAGCGTGCCCAACTTTGTGGACCTTACCTATAAGCTCGTAAGATACATTTTGCAACTTATTGAATTTGTTACTTACGCGGTATTGCATTACCAATAAATATGAGAGATACAATGCAGGGCCTGGGTTACCTTCGTTTCGTCAAAAACGTTTCCCATTCATATCATTTGACCAAACTGTTTTTTTTTCCGAAACTGTAAAAACTGTATGGCCTACTTATAAATAGGTAGGGGAGAGTGGGTAACAATGGATCACTTTTTTTTTCAAGCTCCACAAATCCCAAGTTTATGCGTAAATAATTAATCTATGATAATTAACCACAAGATATGTCCCTAATCTACAAAACCAGGTGCAATTATTGGTAAAAACGGCATAAATTTACAAGTTATAACAAGTTTTTCAAAAAATGGGAAATGATCCACTATGACCCGGGGATGGGTCACTTTGGATCTTTTCATGGGTGACAGGGAATCGCTTGGGGTACACTGGATCTTTTAAAAAAAAATTCAATAAAATACCAATTTTCTTCATAATTATTTATTTATTTATATTCTAAGACAGCCTTCTATCACAGTCTTATCAAAAATTAACAAGTCTTTCAAATTATGCTGGTATAAAGAGACCTAAACTAATCAACATTTTGTTTAAATAAACAACAGTTCTTCTCCTTTCATTTTCACAAAGTTCTCTTCTCTATTCAAATAAACATATTGGTGCATAATTAGGTGTTAGCCTCACTGGTTTTGCAGGATCAGGGTTTTTTGTACTCTTGACATGGTATCGATATAACGTTGTGTATGGAATAGCAGTTGATTTAGCCGCAGATCTTATTGTTCGGCCATCAGATATAAGTTTTAAGGCGTTACTCATCTGTTCTTCAGTATGAAAACCGATATTGGTTCTTCGTACCCTATTGCGAGGCATTGTTACCTACGAAGAAAAACAAATCCACATTAATTTTACGCTATTTATGTAATTTCCACTTGGGTCACACTGGATCACAGTCCGCTGTGACCCAAATGAAAATTATTCACTGTGACCCATAGGCCGGTACGACACAAAAAAAATATTCAAAAAATAACTACTTATACCCAAGCCAAAATTACATTACCCACAACGGATTTATCAAATAACAAGTTCAAAACATACGACTATCATTTATATTTATTAAAGGGTTGGGAATACGACAAATTTCTAAATTACGTAAAAAAATACTTTCGTACTTACCTACTGGTCTGCGTGTGACAGCACGTGATTCCGCTCGGCGAGCGCGGCGGCGATTGGCGCGTGAGAGGGGGGTATCGACGAGCAGTAGCCACGCGTTTGCTTGTGTGCATAAAGCATCAGACGTAAGAATTATAGCGAATAATCCGCTGTGACCCGTGATCCGCTGTTACCCACTCTCCCCTACCTACTCTCCAATTGAGCGTAAGGGTTGTCTTTTTTTTTTTTTTTTTTTCTTGTTATGGAGAAGGCACACGAGCACTCAGGCCACCTGGTGGTAAGTGAAATCTGAGACCCATCGACATTTGAATTGTCAAGACTGCAATCCTAAGACCTCAAATGCGTTGCCAACCCTGAGGACTAAGATAAAATTTAATAAAATTGAAAAAGAAATTAGATCTCGGCTAGTTGGTGCAAAATCGATATCGGGTGTCATCTGCGACAACGAATCCGTTAACAGATAAAGAAAGTAGCCGCCATCTTGAACTTTTTAGTTATTCGACGGATTGTTTCCGAAAACGATATCTGGGGATCTGTGTGATTTCCAACAAAGAATAAAAAAGTAGTTACCATCTTGAACTTTTTAATAATCAACTGATTTGTGGTCTCCAACAACGAATCCGTTGAGAGAATGAGAAAAAGTAGCCGCCATCTCTATTTTTTTAGTTATTCCACCGATTGCTGTCAAAATCCATATCTGGGGATTTGTGTGGTTAGCTATATTTATACTGTGCTATAGGCAATGGTCTACACTATGGTCTTAAATCCTGAAATGTTTACATACATACATATATACATAACATCACGCCTTCATTCCCAGAGTGGGGTAGGCAGAGCTACAAAAGTACCAAGAACTCTAAAAAGATTTGTTGGTAAATCTATAACCACATTTTGCACAATCAGGCTGAGGTGTTTTCCAGTGCATTATTATTGACAGGTTGCAAGCCCATCGCCTAACAGTACTTCAAGCCCTTATTCCCTTAGTCGCCTCTTACGACATCCACGGGAAGACATGGAGTGTTACTATTCTAACCCGGTAACCACACGATATTTACAGTTTATTAAATAAAGCAGTTTGGTCAAATGATATGTTTGGGAAATGAATCAGTTGGCCAAAAATATTTTGACGAATTGAAAGGCCTATTGAACCCTTTTTTTATTGTTTGGTCGAAGTTGTTATAGCTCATTATCGTGACAGTGTACACGGTCATGTCGTAAAAGTCGTTTTAGTGATAGCAGGACCTTGGGCAGGGTCCGTCCGGATCGATAGCTCTTATTTACTTGACAGTAAAGGCGGCCAAGATGAAAACAACACGTCAAAGGCAACATGGTTTTTCTCAGATAGAAGCTCAGATTTTGAGAACAGACTGACGAACTGACAATCATTGTGCTCTACAGTTTAAGCTGGTCGATAATTATACGAACAAAAAGGTGAGTTGATGCAAAGACGGAAGCTTTGATAAGAAATTCTTCGTAGTTAACTTCAAAGAATTTTGTGAACTTATTGTTTGTAAAGAGAAAATTCTTAATATTCTTCTGAATGTTTTTGGGAATTTTCTTAATAATTTCGTAAGAAATGAATTTTTTTTTTGGTTTATTCTGGAACATGCACATTGCTATTCTGAGAATTGCTAGACAGGAATGAAATCTCAATTGTTTTATGGGTGCACTATACGGTACCCAAAGAATATTCCATCCAAATAACCAGTTTCTTGGTTCAGCAGATTAAGCTTTATATTATCTGTCACTCACTATAGATACAGTGTGTAAATGGTATACGGGCGTTCCTTTTAACTGTGGTTAGTATAACCCCTACTGAGCACATTTAGGCAGCTTTTGTTAAAATTCATTAAAAAAAAATAACCATACAAAATAATTTAACACGCAATGTATAACGAAAAATGAAATAAATTAAAAACGCAATTAATTACGTTTCAAAGTTAAGCCGAAACACACATTTTTACAAGTAAACATTACGTACTTACCTGACAGATGGACTTCGATGTACATTGCGGGTCGATAGTATGTTCAAAAATTTATAACGGTGTATACGTTAGCGTAATCAAAATAATTCTTTCTGTTAATGATTAGTAGATTCTTAATCTATGTCCAGTTTTAATAAACGCCCGTATTATGTATAAACAGAATTTAAACACGTGTCCCCATACCACCGATGAGTTTTAATGCTCATGTCATCGTCCGCCTGCCGATGTCCGATTGAGTCACGGCTAATGCGTTCTCAGTAATAATGACTCTGAGCTCATACCGCTGCGTTGAGAAATATATATTTTTGCAATTTTGAATCAGTAACTAATGAAAATCTACATAAATACTCGTATTACAAAGAGAAAATATTTGTACTTTTGTATGTTTGTAACGAATAAACTCAAAAACTACTAGACCGATTTCGAAAATTATCTTACCAATAGAATGCTACATTATCACAGAGTACATAGGCTACATTTATTTTTTCTACGCGGACGGACTCGCTGGTAAGTACAGAGAGTAAGTAATAAAAACTACTACGAATACGAATGAAATTTATAACTACTGGCAAGCAGCGTTGTTTGCATTGTGTTCCAGTGTGGGAGTAAGATAGCTGGTGAAATTAATAGAGACATTCCAACTTAGTCATAAAGATGTGTAACGCATTTGCAGTCTTGACATTGTCATCTTAAGTTTGAAAATGTCTGTAATTCAGAAAACGCATTTGCAGTCTTGACATTGTCATCTTAAGATTAAAAATGTCTGTGCTTCACAGTCCATTTACCATCAGGTGGCCAGTAAGCTCGTTTACCTTTTCTATTCCATAAAAAACCACCTACTAACTCTTGGGTGGCCAGTGCGCTCTCCTGATCTATTTTGGAAAAATTTAGATGATTTCTCAATTTTTTTAATTATATAAACCCGCCCTCGCTTCGCTTCGGTTAAAGTGATACATAAAAACATTCTGTGAAAAAGTATGTAACTGATGATGAAAACCGCATCAAAATCCGTTGCGTGGTTTAGGAGGAGTTAGTGTATAGACAGGCAGACAAACACGGATAGCTACTTTGTTTTACACTATGTATGTGTGGTTGCCGGGTTAGAATAGTGCCACTCCATATCTTCCCGTGAATGTCGTAAGAGGCGACTAAGGGAATAAAGGCTTGTAGTACTGTTAGGCGATGGGCTTGGAATCTGTCACTCATACACTGGTCAGCATCTTAGGCTGTTTGTGCAAAATGTGGTTACAGAATTATCAACAAGTCTTGTTAGAGTTGTTGTTATTTCTGTATCTCTGCCTACCCCACTCTGGGAGTGAAGGCGTGATGTAATGTATGTAATAATAAACAATATTCAAAAGAATACCAGCAAATGATTACAATTGTACCAACGTCGAAAGTTTATTCGATTATTATACACATTATTCCTAGTAAGTAAAAATACGAGTATTTCTGATTTTCATCAAAATAGTTAAAGCCATTTCTGAGAAAGCAATGCATATAGTTTTTATGTATGTTTATAATTATCTCACTTCGAATATAGAATACCTAAGTAAGTTCTGTGTAAACTAAGTTAAAAAAACCCTTGAATTTTTACATCAAATTCCAACGTAAAACACATCTTATTATGAAATTACTGTAACGTACCTAATTTAAATGTACGGAACCATAATATCTGTTACCAAATCACGCCATTACAAACCATACGGCTTAGACTATAGAGTCGCAATTTGCGTTAACATTCTAAACATATTTCGAGTTCAATGGCTCATATTTTATATTTAGTGCGGAATCCGCCTCAGTGCCGCAGTGTATGTTATAGAACAGTAGTGATAAGACCTTGACCTTGAATATAATAATTTTAAATGTACGCGTTCTGAAAAGGTATGGACTATGTCGAAATAAAGTTCTAAACCAAATCATATGAAGTCCCTTAATTTTGGTTGACAACGTCACTTTAACATAGTTCATAGTGGGATAGGAATCAAATTGGTACACTATACGTAATGAGAACTGGTAAAATCGTATTTTAATCATTTGTAATAAAAATAAACAGTACAATTGTTGATCTGGGTGTTAGTTAATAGAGCAATGAACCAAGTCAAACATAAAAAAAATAAAAGCTCATATCGATGATTTTCAATTTTTTTTCGTTACACTAACTGAAAGCAAAAAGGAATGTAAATGCCTAAGCCGTGTAGAATGAGTGTTTACATTATTAAATAGAAAATATATTTTGCTAAAGTCGGTGTCTTACAAAATGTTAAAGCGTAGGAAACATTGAAAATGTGTAAACTTTAAGTTTATTACTTTTTTTATATTCTGAATATCACCTAACTGTGTCAGTTTATTGGCGATTGATGCATTCCGACACTTGTTATTAAGTTATGTATTTTTTTATTAAACTTTTGATGACGTGGGCAGAAATCAGCGGTGATATTTAACTACATATATTATTATGTTAATATCATAATACGGGTTGACATACTGCTGTTCAGAGCTCTGTGTTCCCATATGCATTATAACCCGATCCTCCATTACATCTCTCTGCAAATCAAAAATAATCAAAGAACTGGTGTTCGGGGCAGAAAAATATTCTATTAAGTACTTTTTTATGTTAAGGAGAAGGCACACGAGCACTCAGGCCACCTGATGGTAAGTGGAATCTGAGACCCAAATACATTTGAATTCTCAAGACTATAATCCTAAGACCCCAAATGCGTTGCCAACCCTGAGGACTAGGATGGAATGCCTCTATGCTAGTAATTTCACCGGTTGTCTTATCCCAACACCGGAACACAACAATGCGAACACGGGCTTGGCAGGTACTTTTTTTGAACCGTACATTTAGAAACTTTTTAACACGTTTTTGTAAGATTTATTAACAGATTGGTTTTAGCTAGTAATACTGTCTGCGTGGAACTTATTTACACTTCCGAAAACTTTTGATGGAAGTTTTTTTTAATTACCTCAGTTGAAAATAGTGTTACTGTCGCATTAGCGATTTCAACGCCATTGACGCATATTTCCGTCATGGTTGACAGCGCAAAATAGACCTAAGTATGTATGGGGCAAAGTTGACCTTCGCTCTGGCTTTGTATTTGACATGGCATTGAAAAGGTTAGTACCATTACTAGAAGACGCCCGCGACTTCGTAGGCGTGGAATTACTTTTAGGCTACTCCCCCTATGTGTATGTAGACGACACTATTAAATCACAATCACAATATAATGTAAATTACCTCGTTTATCGCTATTCCCTCGGGAACTGTTCAATTTTCCGGGATAAAAAGTATTCTATGTCCTTCCCCGGGACCCTAGTTACCTCCATACAAAATTTCATCTTAATCGGTTTTTTAGTTCCTGAGATTAGATTAGATTAGGTTAGGTTCGGTTAGATGGTCTGGAAGATATCGCTATTTAGCCAGACTCTAACAAATCATTTTTTCCTTCTATAATTAGTAATACCACATGTATGTTTTTGAATTGCCGCGCTTTCTCAGGTCACGTTTTCGTTTGCCAGGCTTTATTACTGTGCAGGTAGCCGCTGAAGCCGCTTGAAAAGGCTTCCTGTACTTCCTAAGACTATGGACCTAAACATACAACTTTCGCTTCCTCTACCTTCATCAACCTCTTCATGCATACCATCGCCCACACTGTTAACTGTCCATCGGTAGACCTTATGTCTTTTGTAATAAGGTCCACAGATGTAAAGTTAAGAGTGTTACTTTGTACGTCGATATCGGGTGCCTTTGATGTGGCCATTATTCAGTACATCGCGAATCTGATCACTGTATGTGCGTCTAGGGCGTCCCTTACGGCATCTCCACTCACTCTCGCAGCTACATGGTAACTAAGATAATATTAAAACTAAATTTAACATAAACTAACGGGTTTGGCACGTGGGACCGGATGCGACGTGTACTTCCTGTCGTGTCTCTCTATTTACATTAGTTATTCGTTGTTAGGTATTTGCACTGTGAAAATTCTAGGGACTACAAATAAATTCAACGTTTTTAGGGTTCCGTAGCCAAATGGCAAAAAATGGTTCGTCATGTCTGTCTGTCTGTCCGTCCGTATGTCACAGTCACTTTTTTCCGAAACTATAAGAACTACACTGTTGAAACTTGGTAAGTAGATGTATTCTGTGAACCGCATTAAGATTTTCACACAAAAATAGAAAAAAAACCATTTATTTTTTGGGGACATACGTAGGGACTTCCTTGAGATATTAAAATCGATAACTGTTTCAAAAACTTATTTCAAAGTGACAATTCATAGTAGACAGGTATAAAGTTCACCGGATAAAATAGAAAAACACTACCGCATCTTCGGTAGAACAAGGGCAAAATATACACTGTGACTAAAGGGGCAATTATGCCCTTGTCCACTAGAACTAGGGCACAATGTACAATGTGACAGGGGCAATTGTGCCCTTGTCCACTAGAACTAGGGCACAATGTACAATGTGACAGGGGCAATTGTGCCCTTGTCCACTAGAACTAGGGCACAATGTACAATGTGACAGGGGCAATTGTGCCCTTGTCCACTAGAACTAGGGCACAATGTACAATGTGACAGGGGCAATTGTGCCCTTGTCCACTAGAACTAGTGCACAATGTACAATGTGACAGGGGCAATTGTGCCCTTGTCCACTAGAACTAGTGCACAATGTACAATGTGACAGGGGCAATTGTGCCCTTGTCCACTAGAACTAGGGCACAATGTACAATGTGACAGGGGCAATTATGCCCTTGTCCACTAGAACTAGGGCACAATGTACAATGTGACAGGGGCAATTGTGCCCTTGTCCACTAGAACTAGGGCACAATGTACAATGTGACAGGGGCAATTGTGCCCTGGTCCACTAGAACTAGGGCACAATGTACAATGTGACAGGGGCAATTGTGCCCTGGTCCACTAGAACTAGGGCACAATGTACAATGTGACAGGGGCAATTGTGCCCTTGTCCACTAGAACTAGGGCACAATGTACAATGTGACAGGGGCAATTGTGCCCTGGTCCACTAGAACTAGGGCACAATGTACAATGTGACAGGGGCAATTGTGCCCTTGTTCTACCGAAGGTGCGATACGATGAAAGGTACATACTATTTAATTTTACTACTTGATGGGTATACTTACACAAACACTTCTTTCAATGCCATTCAATCGATTTCCATACAAAGTGAACTGAACACAAGACTGCCTTGGAACAAAGGCCTTTAAGTAAATTGTATGACAAAGCGTTGTATGACGTTATCTCATAGTCATAAACTGTCATAAGAAAGTATAATTTATCGATAAATCCTTATCGTTCGGAAATCCCTAGGACAATATTTCTGCCACACAAACTTCTATGTCTGGAAATTAAATTATGGCAAAAAAATTATAACAATGTAATTGAGAAACGTGTTAAAACTACATTACACGTAATAGCAAACTCGGTAAGCGTTAACGAGAACGCTTAGCATATTCGTGATGGCGTGAAAAGGGCTGTTAAACAAATAACAATTACGGTTATAGTTACATTATTTATTTATTGATAAAAGCGTTTACATGACCTTACAGTATAACCAATGCGTCATTAAACTTAGACTACTTAACTATTAAATATAAATATCACAATAATAGAAAATAAACAAATTATAATGGAACTGTTGATGACCTAGCATCCGTCGCCTCACAGAATCTCAAGCATTCTCTACACACTGCCGCCCATCGCCACGCAAACAAGTCGCACTCAGGTGCCGATGCCAGGAGCGCATTTAGCTGTGAGAGAGCGCGGGGCAGCGGCGAGTTCCTGCACGACACGGTGCGCGCCGGCGGCACGGCCAACAGCTCGCGCCGTCGCGGTCTGAGGGCTATCCTCTGGACATCCGGGACAAACAGTCGCAAGAGACGCTCTACTATTTCGGGGCAGTCCGACTCACCACGCAAGGCTCGACATGCCGTGACCATAAGTTGGTAATTCCTCCTGACCTCCAAGGAGTTGTACCCAAGGGAGCCGAGAAGATACTTCGTTGGGTACAGATGCGGGTAGAATCCGAATATTTTTTTATAGAGAAACCTTAAAAAAGCTTTTTGTACCTTCTCAAGAAGCAAGACGTACGCCGATTCGTAAGGATTCCATACGATCGACGAAGTCTCCAGCTTACTCCTTACTAAGGCATTATACACAATTTTTATGGCCACCGGGTCATGAAAGTTACGGAGGTTTCGGATTACGAAACCCAGTCTTCGGAAGCAACTCATGGCAAGAGAAGAAATATGCTCGTGAAAGGTGAGCCGCATGTCAAACACTACGCCCAAATCCTTGACGGAGAAGACACGATTTATCGGCGCAGGCCCTAGCATATATTGAGCATATATGGGGGTACGAGAGCGGGTAAATGTACACACACAACACTTGGCGGGATTAAAATGCAGTTTGTTCTCCCTGCTCCACCGAAACACCATGTCGATGTCCCCTTGTAACGTCTCGCAATCAGCTCTTTGCTCTACTCCATATATCAACTTCAGGTCATCAGCATACAAGAGACACTGAGCTGATCGAAGAACCGATTTGAGATCGTTGACCATGATACTGAATAGGAAGGGCCCTAAGATGGAGCCTTGACTGACGCCAGACCGGGTATGATAAGGAGTCGAGACAAAACAACCATGTCGGACGAACTGCTGCCGATCGCGCAGATAGCTGGCAAAAAAAGTTAGCAACTTGGGTGAGAAACCAATCTTATCAAGTTTCCTAAGCAGCACGTCGTTATCCACGCGATCGAAAGCCTTCGCGAAATCGAAATAGAGGACATCGACTTGAATACCTCCATCAAGATGCTCCGCAATGTTATCGGTTAGTATCAACAGATTCGTGTTGACTGAACGACTAGGCCGAAAGCCATGCTGTGCGTCACACAAAAAAGGCCGGACTTGTGAAGATAGAGCCCGGTGAAGTATGTCCTCAAACAGCTTGCCAAGGGTGGGAAGAACAGCCACGGGTCTATAATTCTCGACGACGGAAGTGTCACTCGCCTTAGGAATCTGTCTCACTCTCGACACCTTCCAACTTCGAGGATATGATCCAGAGGAGAGTGCCAGGTTAAAAATATATTGTATCGGGATCTTTAAGAACTCCATACAACCCTTTACAATATACGCCGGCAAATTATCAGGCCCAACGGAGCTATTGGCCTTTAGACGCTTTATCCCAGCTTCAACCTCGTGCAATGTAATTGATTTGATATCAATACAGTTGCCACTACGAGTAGGCTTTGGATCAGCATTTCCTAACAAGTTTGGGTCAAGAAGTGGAATGTCAGGTAGAAAAACTTCTCCGAAATAGTTTTTAGTTATAATTGTAATTAACATAATGAGTTTTTAGTTATAATTGTATTGTACAGGCTATTTTTAAGTATAAAATAAATTTAATTATTTATCCGTGTGGATGCCGGGTTAGAATAAT
The DNA here is from genome assembly GCA_949316455.1 of Acleris holmiana. Classification (NCBI taxonomy): domain Eukaryota; kingdom Metazoa; phylum Arthropoda; class Insecta; order Lepidoptera; family Tortricidae; genus Acleris; species Acleris holmiana. The sequence continues at coordinate 12,028,930 of OX438786.1, read as the reverse complement.
AAAATATCAGGGGACAATCTCACACAAATTGACCTAGTCCCAAACTAAGCTCTAGGCTTGTACTATCGGTACTAGACAACGATAAACATACTTAAATAGAGAAATACATACTTAAATATAAATAGAAAACATCCAAGACTCAGGACCAAATATTCGCGCTCATCACACAAATATCTGCCCTTACCGGGATTTGAACCCAGGACCGCTGGCTTCGGAGGCAGAGTCACTCCCAACTAGGCCAACGTGTCGTCAGAATAGCGCCACTCCGTGTCTTCCCGTGGATGTCGTAAGAGGCGACTAAGGGAATAAGGGCTTGTAGTACTGTTAGGCGATGGGCTTGCAACCTGTCACTAATACACTAGTAAACCTCTTAGCCTGTTAGTGCAAAATGTGGTTACAGAAATATCAAGAGTTGTTGGTATTTCTGTAGCTCTGCCTACCCCACTCTGGGAATGAAGGCGTGACGTTATGTATGTATGTATTATTTGTCCGTATTGTTGCCGGGTTAGAATAGTGTCTATGTCTTCCCGTGGATGTCGTAAGAGGCGACTAAGGGCTTGTAGTAATTTTAGGCGATGGGCTTAATATCGCAGGGTCAGAATACCAGCGCCTCTATTCCATTGTGTTATAATAACGATTTGACATGTTTTAGAATCGTTTATGGCTCGGTCACCATTATTGTAAATGACATAAGAATTATCAAAACGTAGAATCCCAATTACCGTGTAGAATCCCAGCCCAGGATTAACAACTGTTTTATTTCCAGGTAAAGCATGAGCTTACCCGAGACTATGCCGCCGGCGGCGCCCGCGGGCACGCCCACGGAGCCCGAGGCGCCCGAGGCGCCGGACGGGCCCCTAATCCCTGTGCCGGCGCCGCGGAAGCCCCCCCGCCGCGGTCCCAAGGTGCTCCAGGAGAGGCCCAAGCGGGCGCTCTTCTGTCTGACCCTGAAAAATCCGGTGCGGACAGTCTGCATTAATATTGTTGAGTGGAAGTATCCTTTTAAATCACCAAAAAAATAGGTTTAACCGTACCCTAAAGGTTATACATATTTTTATTTCTGAAACCTTGTACTTTTCAGGATTGGTATAAAACAAACCTAACCTCATCGGTTCTATAAAATAACCTTTTCAAAAATGCTGAAATGTTAACGGAACAAATAAAACGATCATAGCCCCTAGCCAAGATGCATTCGCTAAGTAGCGATTCGATTCGTTTGGTTTTAAACCAATCGCATCACTGGTAGATCACGTGACTTTTCAAATGACGTGATTTATGAACCATTATTGTATTTTGCCCTCGTGTGGTTGCCGGGTTAGAATAGTGCCACTCCATATCTTCCCGTGGATGTCGTGAGAGGCGACTAAGGGAATAAAGGCTTGTAGTACTGTTAGGCGATGGGCTTGCAACCTGTCACTAATACACTGGTAAACATCTTAGCCTAACTATGCAAAATGTGGTTACAGAATTATCAACAAGTTTAGAGTTGTTGGTATTCTGTTGCTCTGCCTACCCCACTCTGGGAATAAAGGCGTGACGTTATGTATGTATGTATTTTGAACTGATTATTATGATACGATCTTAGACTAAAGGTAAATTGACGTATCAAGTAAGATCAACAAACTTGTTTTTTTTTTTTTAAGGAGAAGGCACACGAGCACTCAGGCCACCTGATGGTAAGTGGAAACTGAGACCCATAGACATTTGAATTGTCAAGATTATAATCCTAAGACCTCAAATGCGTTGCCAACCCTGAGAACGAAGATGGAATGCCTCTATGCTAGTAATGTGTAGTAATGTTGTTGTGACTATCGGCATTGGTTGATATAACTCAACTTCTGCCCGCGATTTCGTCTACCATTGTTCCCTTGTTAACATTTAAATTTTCCGGGATAAAAAGCTTATTTGTTAATCCAGGATAATAATATAAACTAACACGCTAGCCTAGTTGGGAGCGACCCTGCCTTCGAAGCTAGGGGTCCTGGGTTCAAATCCCGGTAAGGGCAGATATTTGTGTGATGAGCACAAGTATTTGTTCCCGAGTTTTGGATGTGTTCTATGTATTTAAGTATATATTTCTCTATATAAGTAAGTTTATCGTTGTCTAGTACCCATAGCACAAGCCTAGAGCTTAGTTTGGGACTAGGTCAATTTGTGTGACATTGTCCCGTGATATTATTATTATTATTATTGTATTATTAAACTATCTCCATTAAAAAAATAATGTAAATCTACCTAGCAGTTGCAGCGCGAAAGAGTAACGGGTCCCTATCATTTAATAACCAACGTTTCACAAATGATTCATTTCACAAACATATCATTTGACAACCCGCGTTTTGGCCGAAACTGTAAATAATTCTGTGAGTACTTATTTCAAGACCATCGTGTAAAATAAGTTAAGTTAGATTAGTTTTATAAAAATCCTATTTTTTTTTGTAGTTACAGAAAAAACAGCGGGTGGGCAAATGATTAGATTGCGAAACGATGCATTTTTCAAAGATTTGTCGGCGAAAAGGCAGAGAACCAAGAGTAACAGACTAACAAACACAAACATTTACACTTATAATATTAGTAAGATGAGTTTGATTTCAACTATCCAGTGCTTATGCACTGAGTAAACAATCATATTTGCGGTCGACCGCGCCCTCTGGGCGCGCTGCCAGCTCATTCAGCGGTGAACTAATCTTTATAAATATATCGATTCCTTTTACTACTTTAACGGTTTTATCATCGTGTACGCATGTGGCTTTTAAAATGAGTTAGATATTGGTTTTAAAGGTTATGGTTTATTTGTGTTCGATATGGAATGAGTAAATTTATTTTGGCATCTATTAGTAGATGTAACGTTTGAATCCATTACACATTTTCAAAGGTGATGGGGCTCATTCTACTAGAGAAAACTACATTGATTTTAACATGTTATTATAGTGTCTATAATAGTAGCGATTTAAAAAAAATATTGAATGGTGCAATAACTTGTTATCGTGCTAACAATATTCGTTTTTTTTTTTTACAAAATTTATTTTTTTCTACCAAATTACATCTGTTCAAATTTAAACCAAGTTCTACTAGTCATGTTAGAAACATTTGTCATATCTACTGTTCGATCTAGTTTTTAACCGACTTAAACAAAGAAAGAGGTTATACGTTCCATTGTATGTATTTTTTCAATTATTTATCATTGTATTCAGATTTTGTAACAATGGAACCACCTCGAAAATATACTCTATCAAACGAAAAAAAAATCGGTCTACAATTGACGCAGTAATCGGTGAACATATATAAAAAGCCAATTGTGCCAAATAAATAAATAATCAAACACAATAACATGTACCTACAAATACTTAGAATAGAGACAAAGGGTAGTAATCGATCGACCTAAAATTGACGACCTGTAAACCACAAAAGGGTGGTTATGAAGTATCAAAACCAGCCAAATTTCAGCCAGTGAAAGGGATGGATAGTATACCTAAATGTGAAAATAACTCCGTCTGTCTGTTACGCTTTCACGGATGAACCGCTAAACCGATTAAGATGAAAATGGGTATGGAGATAATTTGAGTCCCGGGGGCATTAAGTACTTTTTGTCCCGAAAATGGATTTGGAATTGGTTCCTGAGGGAATAGCGAGTCGAAGGAAATTACTAGAAAGCTAAATGTTTTCTCTTTGAATACTGAACGATAGTATAAATCACTTTTAAGAGATACAATACTTATATACCCCGTGTGGTTGACGGGTTAGAATAGTTCCACTCCATGACATGTCTTCTCGTGGATGTCGTAAGAGGCGACTAAGGGAATAAGGGCTTGTTGTACTGTTAGGCGATGGGCTTGCAACCTGTCACTAATACACTAGTGAACTTCTTGGACTGATTGTGCAAAATGTGGTTACAGAATTATCAACAAGTCTTTTTACAGTTGTTGGTATTTCTGTAGCTCTGCCTACCCCACTCTGGGAATGAAGGCATGATGTTATGTATGTATGTATGTATGTAATACTTATCTACAAGTAAAAATATTCATGACAATCATGACTCGTAACTAAAACTCACTCGCAACTCACAAACATTTGCCGTTAGCAGTACCTAAAGGTACCCGCTGGCTCTGTATGTTCGAAAAAAATAGCAAATGACTACAACAACTCATCCGGCGTCATCAACATCCTCCAGAGTTCCAAGAAGTTCACCAGATGTCAATAACTGTAAATCTGTCACCGTTAATGTGGTCACGAATTCACGATCCCATCAGACAGTTTAACATAGATATCTACGCGCATATGCGTATACGCAATTGATTTATGACCAAAATAACGTGTTAATCCAACTAACTTTTTATCTGTGCCATAAATTTACAATCTGTTTGAAACGTTTTAGCAAGATTGAATGGAAATAAACACGATTTCAGATTAAAGGAATAGCCGATCTGAGTAGTGCGTTGTAATAAAAATGAACAGGCTTTTTTTTTACTTTTATTTGATTTTATTGGGATCTTTTGGACGCTGTTTCGCAATAATGTGTCAACCTACAAGTATTTAGCAATAAAGTGTTAACCTACAATGATCGCACCGAGGCGAGGGTTGACACTTTATTGCTAAATACTTATAGGTTGACACATTATTGCGAAACAGCGTCCTTTTAATCTTGGAAAGAAGTAAACTGTGAAGAAGGATATAGTGTTAAAGTTTAACCACGGTCTATGGGATCCTCGTCCTTCAATCTACATATATACCTATAGAGAATTTACTTAAATTTCATTATAGTTACTGAGATCTGAGGTAGTGAAAACTGTATTCTGAAAATATCCACGGTCTTCATTTGCAAAACACTGTAATTTAAAGTGCGTCGTCGTCATTCAAAATTTAAAATATTTATTCAGTAAATTGGCCACATGAGGGCTATTTTACACGTTGGTTGGTTGGTGAATCTACTAGCGCTTCGGACTAGCGATAGCGCTTCGGACAAGACCATCATTGCGGGGAAGAAGCGCCGCAACAAACTCCAGCAGGTTTTTTTAATCTTAAAGGTAATAAACTACATACATACATAACATCACGCCTTCATTCCCATAGTGGGGTAGGCAGAGCTACAGAAATACCAACAACTCTAAAGACTTACTGATATTTGTGTAACCACATTTTGCACTAACAGGCTAAGAGGTTTACTAGTGTATTAGTGACAGGTTGCAAGCCCATCGCCTATCAGTACTACAAGCCCTTATTCCCTTAGTCGCCTCTTACGACATCCACGGGAAGACATGGAGTGGCACTATTCTAACCCGGCAACCACACAGGGGAACAAACTAATATATTATTATTAATACAAACACAAATAAAATCATTACAAATGCAAGATAAATAACATTAAATTCAGAATAATGACTTAGAGAATGGGTTTAAACAAAACATTGCGTTAACAACAGCAAAATGACAGACTGTTGAGTTTCTTGCGCCGTTTCTTCTCAGCAGTGGTCTCCTCTTAGGAAGCGCTGGTAGGATTTGGATTGGGTACTACAAACATAAAAATCAACAACTAATAACTAATTTTCTATTCAAAGTCGTTTGGTGCCGTCTTAGATGATTTTAGTATGTTTAAACACTTTAATCGCCTGTATCATAAGAACCAATGATGTCTACTTAGTCCTGGGGGGTTATCATGACATAACAATGCAGTTCTGTTTACGTTCAGAGAAAAGGACAGAGCTATATAACTGTCATAGCTCTGTCCTTTTCTCTGAGCGTAAACAGAACTGCATTGTTATGTCATGATAACCCCCCTGATAGTTTTCCTTTTAAATTCGTAATATGCGCTTTCATTTAGGTTTTTTTTTAGATTTTTAGTGTTTGTAGTTTTGGCTGTGGGTAGGGGGACACTTGAATCTAAAAAAAAATAGCGCTTTAAAGCTTAATATATCTTAAACGGACCCCTTGATAAAAAAATTGTTATCTCTAACTCGTATTATTTTTGAACGACCTATCCAACGACACTCTACCCACACAATGGGGTAGACGATAAAAAAATTACATCCCCACGTTAGGTGTAGGGTAGGTACACTTAAAATATTTTTTTCAAGATTTTATTTTACCACTTTTTTGGTTTGACTAATATGTATACTCATGCCAAATTACAGCTTTCTAGTACTAAGAGTCTGAGCTAGGCTTCGGACGGACGGACAGACATAGCGAAACTATAAGGGTTCCTAATGTAACTACTGAGCCCTAAAATACCTGTAACAACAATTAAAATACAAGCTTTTCACGCTTCTTTCGCGGGTCTAGTTAGCAACTTTGCAAAAAGCTTTTTTAATTGAAAAACCTCTGTAGACTTGTTGTAAGACAGTACGGTTTCCTTTTTACAAACTTTAACAAAGATCTTGAAACTTTCCACGACTCCTCGGCCACCGCTGTTTACACAAAGCGGCAATGTGTTTTTATTTCGTTAGAATTATTCCAACTTTTATACGTTTTTATATTGTTTGTTTGAATAACGTTTCAAATAATCTGATTGTTATTTTGTTAAAACGGTCAAGGTTTCTATACCGATATGATTTAACCACTCTTGCTCTCGGAATTTTTTTTACGATACCGTTACTATTAAATGCATAAATGCTTCTTTTTTATGTTAAGGAGTAGGCACACGAGCACTCAGGCCACCTGCTGGTACAGTCAAGGACTTTAATTGTTATGCCACTATGGAACCCTGTCATAATGACAGCGTCAAACCACATGAAAGAAAGCTAAAATTAATGATGGGGGCCATTTGCAACGTTAAAAGATGGCGGACGTGTGATTTGTTTTAGACTTTAATTTTTGGGTAATTAGGTGTTCAAAGTTCTTTTCTGATAGTGATTTGTACTTTTTATGCCTTTGTGTCGCACAGTGATTGAAGACTTGGACTTATTTCGTGTATCTGGCATCTTTCTTCTCGTTTCAAGTGGACTCGCAGTGGTGCAGAGGTTAAAACTATCTTGACCTCTGACCTACTAATCACCGTACAACGTTGCCCCCAATCTTCCTAGAGAAGATTGGATTGTGTTTTATTGCTATATTGATTTATAATTATATATACTTACTTGACACTGGCGAAATCACTTCACGTGGAAACGCCATATCCCCGCGGTAGTAGCTGTTCAAGTCGCCGCGGGGGCAAAGAAAGAAGAAGAAGAAGAAGAAAATTAATGATTAACGCTAAGTCTTTATGACAGGGTTCCATAGTGGCATAACAGTTAAAGTCCTTGACTGTACGTGGAATCTGAGACCCATAGACATTTGAATTCTTAAGACTATAATCCTAACACTTCAAATGCGTTGCCTACCCTGAGGAGTAAGATGGAATGCCTCTATGCTAGTAATTTCACCGGTTGTGTTATCCCCACAACAATGCGAATACTGTTGCTTGGCAGGAGGTTAATGGATAAGATGGTCGTAGCGATCCGGACGGACCCTGCACGGGGTCCTACCACCACTAAAATGCTAGCGCCCTGGCTTGCCTCGGCATCGTGCTGAGTTGACACCTTATTAACGCAACGGCACAGAAAGTTATGTCTTAATTCTTTGTTTGTAAACCGTGTCGTTTTTGTGTCAATAAATGTATTTTCTTTCTTTATTTCTTTCATAAGTGCTACATTACGAGTGTGGTAACATACAATGTAACTTAGCTAAAACTTATTGTAAAATTGAAAGAAAAAAAATCAAGTAAGATAAAAAAACGTAATTGCCTGATGATGCAAATAAAATCCTGCTTAGCATGTTTTTGGTTTTGAGGCCATCACTGATCTTCCGTTGGAACCATTTGAAGACTTTTAATGGTAAGGAGAAGGCACACGAGCACTCAGGTCACCTGATGGTAAGTGGAATCTGAGACCCATAGACATTTGAATTCTCAAGACTTCAATTCTAAGCAAATGCGTTGCTAACCCTGAGGACTAAGATGAATGTCTCCATGCTAGTAATTTCACCGGCAGGTCACACAAACATCAAACAAAAAACAGGTATACACTACTTACTTACTAACATATCAACAATAGATACATAAATCGATACGTTAGCCTAGTTGGTAGTGACCCTGCTTTCGAAGCTAGTGATCCTGGGTTCAAATCCCGATGCCAACCCTGAGGACTAAGATGGAATGCCTCAATGCTAGTAATTTCACCGGTTGTCTTATCCCCACACCGGAACACAACAATGCGAACACTGTTGCTTGGCGGGTGGTTAATGGATAAGATGGTGGTAGCGATCCGGACGGACCCTGCACAGGGTCCTACCACCACTAAAAGTAAGTAAGTTTATCGTTGTACCCATAGTACCAGCCTATATAGTTCGGGACTAGATCAATTTGTGTGACAATACATAGAAACATCCAAGACTCAGGAACAAATATTCGCGCTCATCACACAAATATCTGCCCTTACCGGGATTTGAACCCAGGACCGCTGGCTTCGGAGGCAAGGTCACTCCCAACTAGGCCACCGTATCGTCCAATAAGTTGCAAAATTTACCTAACTGACTTACTTGTTTCAACCTGATCTTTTTTGTTAGCTAAGCGGTATTGAAATAAAGACTGTCTACGATAAAATCGGGACATGCATGCTCTGATGTATTTTTCTAATAAATGCTAATTTTCAAGCAGCACTTTTTTGTAATAGTCAGTGGTTATGATCAGAGATCGGAAAAATTTGCGACATTGTTTGCAATTATGTGGACATGACTCCAAAATTAATCAAAATGTTATTCGGTTAATTAATTTTTTACTTGACATATAATTTGATTCCTAGTCAATAAATACAAAAGTTTGTTAAAGTATAGGTTTATTAAAAAACATACTATTTGTTCCAAATTTTCTGCTGTCAGTCTATTTCTTTTTACATCGAAAACATACTTAAGTGCTGAGAAACTGGGGCAAATTTCAGTAGTTTTATAGGAATATTATCATTCCAGCATAATTCAGAGTTTACTTTATGTTGTATGTTCTGGGTGATAATGTCAAAATCGGGATTTCTGTTAAGTACGGCTTTCATTTTAGCTTGCAAACGGTTTATCGTCGTCGTAACGTCATTTTATTTAAAGTTATTATAAGCACTTTATAAATAAACTATTATCTCCAAAAACTCAAATTATATTTCAATCAATAATTAATTAACATTTTGATTAATTTTTGTGTCATGTCCACATAATTGCAAACAATGTCGCAAATTTTTCCGATCTCTGGTTATGATACATAATAAAAATACAATCATAATAGAATTTAAGAGCGTCTGTGACTTAGATCATTATATAATCCACAGTATGAATATTTATTTGTACACGGTCTTCTGACAGTCTTTTTCGCCCGTTAAAACATTTAATTATTTTTAATTATACAAGTCAAATTATACCTTATTTCATTACCTTTTCTCAATAGTTAAAACTTTTTATTTGTATTCAGCTTGAGATAGTGCTGAGGTTTTTTAACTCTGGCGAATTTGACTTTTTGACAAATAATGCCTCCTATACAAAAACAACTTACAGTATTGGAGTTTTGTATTTGGAGTTGGAGTTTTTTGGTATGACGACATTCTAATGTGCGTAAAACCTTTTGGCGACTAAGGTCTATAAGTAAAAATGAATAGGTATAAAAATGACAAGAAAGTAATATTGACTAAGTACAAAAATGCCGACATTCAAATACGTAATTATTTGAAATTAGGTAGTGTCGACGGAGCTCCTATTTCTGGGTGGCTTGGCCCTCCGGGCCTGCTGCAAAACTGACATAAACTAAACCTATCTACGAATTTTTATGCTTAGTCAATAAATACTTCTCTCCAATTTTCTCTCTAGTCATTTTTATATATCTAGTATTTTTTTCTTAAACACCTTAGTCGCCAAAAGAGCGTCAAACAGCTTGTAAAAATATAAATACAGTTGTGACATTGCAGCAGGAAGCGAGTGAAGATTGTCAAAAACGCTGGACAGGAGATGAAAGGTATGATAGAATATATGCGGCGAAAACTCACACATACATACATTATGACACGATTTTGTTTTTATATATAATATTATAAATACACAAATTATAAAAAAAACTGCTTGAAAATAAAATATGCAGTCATTGCAAAGATACAACAGAGCATGCATTTTAATGGTGGTAGGACCCTGTGCAGGGTCCATCCGGATCGCTACCACCATCTTATCCATTAACCACCCGCCAAGCAACAGAGTTCGCATTGCTGTGTTCCGGTGTGGGGATAAGACAACCGGTGAAATTACTAGCATAGAGGCATTCCATCTTAGCCCTCAGGGTTGGCAACGAATTTGAGGTCTTAGGATTAGTCTTGAGAATTCAAATGTCTATGGGTTCAAATTCCACTTACCATCAGGTGGCCTGAGTGCTCGTGTGCCTTCTCCTTAAAATAAAAAAAATATCGTGTACAGACTTTATCACCGACGAAATGTAGATACTAGAATAGCTTTAGAAACAAGCGAATCGCAGTAATTACCACTAATCTGAAGTTTAACGTTGGAGCCTTGAACTCGGAATTCTCCCTAACTACTCATCCGACAATGTTCTAAGGAGATAAACATGCACGGATGCCTGGAGTGAAGCCAAGTGGGTTACTCATTTCTCGGAGACGTGAAATTGTAAAGATTAACAGTTTCCCTCTCATTCCAGAACGGTGACAGGCTATTGAAAGGGCAAGGACTAGTCGCTCTTGAAACTGACTTTAGAATTTGCTGATAGACGATTTCGATGAGAAGTTTGGATGCGAAGTTAATGTTAGAAATTTCAAATATGTTCGTTTTAAATTTAATAGAAGGCTCATTAGACTCTGATTGTGTTCTTTGTGGTATTAAGAATGGTTATTTTTACTGTTAGGTTAGGTCCGTTTGCCGGTTAGAATAGTGCCACTCCATGTCTTCCCGTGGGTGTCGTAAAGGCTTGTAGTACTGTTAGGCGATGGGCTTGCAACCTGTCACTGCTACTGATACTGGTAAACATCTCAGCCTGATTATGCTAAATGTGGTTACAGAATTATCAACAAGTTTTTTTAGAGTTGTTAGTAGGTAATTCTGTAGCTCTGCCTACCCCACTCATGAAGGCGTAATGTCATCAAGTCATCATGTATACAGGGTGTGACATCCATAAGAACATCAATTGTTAGAAACGATAGCTTTAGATGCTGTGAACGGTTTTATCGAAAAAATATGACAATAAACTTTTCTAATGAAGAGTTTTTTTTTCTTGAGCCGCAATGTAATGCGAAGAGGCAAACGAGTTAGGTACAAGCAATCAAATGTTAGTGTCAGTTGTTAGCTTTGTTACCGATACATTGCTGGGCGAATAAGTTGGTATGACAAAAAAAAGTACACATTATGTTCACAATACATCCGACAGAGTTTCTTACAGGTTCTTCTCTGATCGGTCGCGATTTGAACCTGCAGTCAATTTAGGCTAAGTCGCTACTATGACGTTTCAAAAGAGTTTATTATTTGTAAACCTACTTGAATAAAGATTATTCTGATTCTGATTCTGAATACACTTTTACGTTAATTAGGATGCATATTAACTATTTTGAAAATATATGCTCGTATGGATGTCACACACTATATATGTATGTATTTTTATTGTTAAGTTAGGCAGACATATTATACTGCCTATATGAGCTATAGCCCAACAGTGTTGTTACTACATAATCCGCAGAGCATCAAGTTAGAATGAATAGAAAAACCCGTTCCGTATGTGCCGTGGTCTATTTTAACTGTTACAGCAACAGATCAAAGGGACGTAAAAATATTCGAAATAGATTTTATGAATGAACAAGAGTTGAACTATGCGCGATATTTTCGTTGCTGGCGTTTTTACCTCCTGTGGTCAATAGAGCTTGTGTGCATATAAGTTATGTTTTTATATGTCAGGTCTAGAGCAGTAATGAAGGCGTTTTTGCGGGTATGGGCTTAGCCAGAAAATTAGGCCTTAAAAACGTTAACTTTCGGTGTATCCACAGGAAAGACGGTAACCTAAATCTGTGTATGACCCAAATATACAAAAAACTCTTCGTGACTGACATACAACTCACAGTCTCTCATATACATCTACGCAGAATTTTCATGTCAAACATATAAAAGCGCCTCCAGTGCCTCTAAGTTAGCTCTTTTTATACAGCAGTAAAAGTGACTATCGCTTAAAAGCAATATGGTTTCGAAAGCAACACATAAGGAAGTGGAAAAGAAGTCCACTTACAGAAAGTTAAATTATTAAGCTATAATTTCCTGAGCCAAGCCACCAGACCGTTCGAATGGATGATCCTGACTACGATCTTCGCCAACTGCATCGCACTGGCGGTGTTCACGCCGTACCCGAACAGCGACTCCAACTACACCAACTCGGTCCTGGTGAGTTCCAGCTCTTCAATCCTTAGTTCTTTTTAGCAGACTTCAAAAAAAGGGAGGAGGCTATACATTCCATTGTATGTTTTTTTATGTATGTTCCCGACTACTGCATCAATTGTGGACCGATTTTGAATGATTTGGGGTGGCGATAAGATATCTCGATTAAGATAGTTGAGCGACTACAACGAATAATATTTACTTGTTCAAATATGACTATGACTTTTCCGTGGCGTTGCTTGCGGCGCGCTTGAAATAACTTAAAGTTTCATATCAACTAAGTGGGACTACGTAACAGCGTATTGTGATCACTAAAAAGTTTGTAATAAAATAATTGTTTTAAAAAACAAAAAACCGCCTTCAAAAACGCAAAAAGTTAGTCCAACTGAAGTCGGCTCCCACAATATTTTCAACAAAGAAAGCCGACTTCAGTTGGACTAACCTATTAGGTAGGTACCTACAATTTTAAAAGAAGTTATTTTTTGCGTTTTCGTAGGCGGTTTTTTGTTTTTAAAAACATTGGTTTTATGAAAATTTAAAAAGGTGCCATTTTTTTTTGACGCCGAGTTGTGTATAAAAAGTGAGATAAAAAGAGAAATTTAAAAACAATTATAATACTGAACTGTCTTTGACTCCAGTTTCAACAAGTTGTATTACCGTGTTACAGGAAAAGATCGAGTACGTGTTCCTGGTCATCTTCACGGGGGAGTGCGTGATGAAGATCATCGCTTACGGATTCATGATGCACACTGGCTCCTACCTGAGGAACGGGTGGAACTTGCTCGATTTCACCATCGTCGTCATTGGGTTAGTTTGCCACTTGCTTTTCATACATTCTTGTATTTATCACTTTGTTATCTTCACCAAAGGTGTTTTAGTTAAATGAAGCCTTTATCTCTTTTTCTTTTAAACAGATTTCATTTGAATGTTGTTTACCATCACCATACAGAAATGTAAAAAGATATGTCGTCTTTAAAATCTACGCTAAACCAATGCGATGCGTTCAGTTTAAGATTAGATTATTTGCAAAACAATTTTGGCATATATAATCCGGAGAGACGTACTATTCAGCGTAGTATAACATGTTATGACAAGTTGTCGGGAACTATATCAGGCCAGGTCATTATGGGACCGCCTGGTATAAACCTGATGAGAATACACATTGAGCTCATTGTTTTCTTTATTTTTGGTCATAATGTCATTGTTGACACAATTATTAAAATGAATATTTATTATGTCGCTGGAACACTTCGGAATTTCTAGAATATGTAACGTGTAGATATATGTTAGGTTAGGTTTGATTTATTAAAATCCTGTAGAGTAACAGGTTCTTAAAAAAATACGTTAAGACTTGAGATAAATATGACCTAAACAGATTATGAAAAAACATAAAAGATATGGCAAACAATAAAGACCCGTCTTAGAACCAGGGATTGTAATGTTGTTGTAATTGTTGTTGTGGTTTTATTCAATACCTGTATTTACATTGTCAAATTATTACCGCTAAAAAATAATACCTATATTCGAATTAGACATATTGTTGTCATTCCGCTTTTGTTTTTATCGCTATGTATTCACTATTAACAGTTTTAAATACCTGTATTCAATACCGCTATTCATTGTACCTGATAAGTGAGATGTCAATTAGACTTTAATGAACTGTAATTTCAGACTTGTCTATGGCGAGTCTAAGTTTTTTATAAGAGCACTGAAAACATTTACATATACATAAACGAGAATATTGACACTGACAGGTATTACTGGTTATGGTTTTTAGGGGTAAAGTATCAAAAAGGGGTATTGTTGTCAATTGTCTAAACCGATAATAAACTTGAATACCGGTATTCATTATACCGCTAATCAGAGCTTTAGCGGTATAAATAGTGAAAGTCAATTATAACCGGTAATACCTCATTTAAAACCTTTAGTCAGAATACCGTTAACGATCCCTGCTTAGAACTGATCTGAAGATGGAGTCGTAAGAAATGTAAAGAGGGCTTACCCAGTTTGGACTCGTTTTTGGTCTAGTAGATAATGAATCAGAAACTTGTGTTGCTCAATTTTCGCCATTTTGTAAGTCTATCTATAAGTTGATACGTTTACTTGATTGCAGTATGGTGAGCACGGTGCTGTCGAGTATTTTCAAGGACGCGTTCGACGTGAAGGCGCTGCGAGCGTTCAGGGTGCTGCGGCCGTTGAGGCTGGTCTCCGGGGTGCCCAGTAAGTATACTATTGTGGCGAACTAGCGACACCTAGTGACAACTTGTAATAACCAACGCGACAGCGCTACCAGCGTCAGACAGCGCAACTAAATCTGATAGTGCGCTACTTCGCGCTAACGAAATTTCTTCAGTCGGTTAACTTATATACCACTTCCAACTTCATCCAAAAGGACTTCGGTCCCCAGGCATAACACCCGCCTGGAGAGAGATCTCTATTGTTCTCTCTTCCTGCACTATCATGAACAGTCGCGGAAAGTGAAGGTTGGTCACTTGTAAAAATATAAATAAATAAATAAATATCAGGGGACAATCTCACACGAATTGATCTAGTCCCAAACTAAGCTCTAGGCTTGTAATATGGGTACTAGGCAACGATAAACATACTTATATAGAGAAATATATACTTAAATACATATAGAAAACATCCAAGACTCAGGAACAAGTATTCGCGCTCATCACACAAATATCTGCCCTTACCGGGATTTGAACCCAGGACCGCTGGCTTCGGAGGCAGGGTCACTCCCAACTAGGCCAACGTGTCGTCAATTTGTATTTAACTTTAAATAATAATTGTACACCGAAAACCGATTGAATGTCACGTGCTGCTTTTGTCCTATGTTATTTAAATCAAAGATTGATAACGTCATGTTGTAACTACACTCACATTTTGACGTCAAAGATTTATATTTATCATTTACCCACGTCAGTCTACTGCTGGAAGTAGCTCTCGCATTGGACGCCAATAAGCCTGATCTTCGGCTGCTTTCCATAAAAGACTTACCTTCATGCAGTCGTACTTGAAGATATCCTTGGTTCCTGCAACTTCTAACCCTGTCTAAACCTTTATGGAATTATAATAAACAAATAAATATCAGTGGACAAATCTCGCACAAATGAACTCCAACTTAAACTAAAACCTAGACTTGTACGATGTTTACTAGACGAAGTAAGACATTCCATCTTGGTCTTCAGGGTTGGCAACGCATCTGCACTCTTGAGATTGTTGAGATTGCAAATGTCTAAGGATTTTAGGTCCTACTTGCTATTAGTTGGTCTGTATACTCGTTTGCACACTACGGCATGAAAATAATAATACATAATGTAAATTCAAACAAAATTACATCCATGACTCAGACAAGTATTGAATATCTCAACGATTATTCCAGGTCTCCAGATCGTGCTGAACTCCATTCTCAAGGCGATGATCCCGCTGCTCCACATCGCACTGCTGGTCATCTTCGTCATCATCATCTACGCCATCATCGGCCTGGAGCTGTTCTCCGGGAAGTTGCACAAGACCTGCTACAACAGAGTTACTAGTAAGGAGAAATAAATAAAATAATAATGAGTTTCACAAGATGAAAGAAGGAACTAAACTGGCTAATAATAAAACAAACCGTATTATAACTATTCGTAATACACAGAAAACTATGCTTCTTAAATAATAAAAGATAAAGAACAGCTAAAAAAAAAAAAAAAAAAAAAACTAATACAGTATATTCATACAGTGACTGGTGTCTCCTTTTAGGTTATTTAAGCAATAACCTGTGCTAGGAGGCACCGCTCTTCCAATTACCACATTATTGTTTATTACTAGGTTAGTTATCCTATAAAATTTTAAAACTATTCACTTTATAAATATACATAATACTCGTATATATCAGGGTGCGTGCGTGCCTGCGCGTGAGTATGGTGTGTGTGTGTGTGTGTGTGTTTGAAAAGAACACCCCTCTAGCAGGTCCGCTCGCCGCATGATCTCCAAGACACTGGCTAGTAAGGACTTATTTTTCTTTTGTGGTTTCAGTATTTCACAGCACATTTTTGCAATGCCTTTGGCTATATTTTACTTTTAATAATCTTTGGTACTAAGGCATTGATAGAGTCATGGTCTGTTTTAAAGCAGAAAATTGCAAGACACAAAATTTTGTTCCTTTTTTAAAATATTCCATACTTTTTTATGAAATTATTTTTTATAAAAGTATAGCTGCTATGATTGAGAAGTGCTTGAAATGTTGCTAGATTTTCTTAAACCAGCATAGTTAGATGGAGTTGGCACAATTGTACGTACTGTCAGAACTTGTCACTACATACATTTGATCTAATTAAAAGTTAATTAAAAACCTCGTCTCAATGACCTCTGCGTAAAATGGCTAGGAGACACAGACAGATAGACAGAGATATAAACATGCGTGACGATTTTACAAAAGTACCGTTTTACCATTTGGTTACAGAATCCTAAAAATGGCCAGCATGTAATACATACTGTTAATTACCATATCTTTTGTCTTATTATACTCTTATTTTTTCAAGACGAGATGATGGACACCCCTCACCCATGTGACCAAGAGGCCGGTTTCAACTGCTCCTCCCTGGGGGACGAGATGGAATGCCGTGAAGGTTGGATCGGGCCAAACTTCGGCATCACCAACTTTGACAACTTTGGCCTCTCCATGTTGACGGTGTTCCAGTGTATTACTCTGGAAGGCTGGACTGATGTCATGTACCACGTAAGTTATGTCTGCTTTAGTTGTATTTAAATCACTTTAACGAGTGCTGTCGTTAACATCCCAAAGATCTTTACTCGGTAGATCGATTTTAGGTATCATTTTATCGAATTTAATTACACGAACGCTATTTTCTGCTGAAACCATGATGTTTTTAAGATATCTTAAACATTATTTACGTAGGTTAGGTTAGGTTAGGTTAGGTTAGGTTAGGTTAGACTGACATGATACGTTTGTTGCAAGGTGCTTCGCTAAAATAATAGGTACCCTTTTTACTCTGGTTTCTTTGGGAAATTGATTAACTTCCATAATAAAAAGTACCCTACGTCTTTCTTTGCGATTCAAGCCATATCACATTTCATTGAAATCGGTTTAGCGTTCAATCCGTAAAAGGAGACATAAAATTTATTTGTGTATCGATGCTATACCTAACAAAGTAAATCAATTGCTAGCTGATTTTTAATAATGACTACAAACAAAACCAAATAACCATTTCTTCTTCTGTGGCGATAAGAAAACCGGTGAGATTACGAGCATAGAGGAATTCCATTTTAGACCTCAGGATTGGCAAAGCATTTTGAGTCTTGAGAATTCAAATGTCTATGGATTTCAGATCCATCTTTCTAATAGGTGACCTATGTGCTCTTGTGCTTTCTTGCCATAAACAATATATTTTCCAAAAGAAAACAACTTCAATATTGACGATGTCCGCAGTTTCCTTGATATTTCGTGATAATTTAAATTTTACAGATTCAAGACGCCATGGGCAACAGCTGGGAGTGGATATACTTTGTATCAATGGTCATTTTGGGTGCTTTCTTTGTCATGAACCTCATTCTCGGTGTGTTGTCTGGGTACGTATTACATACACACATACATATACCTGCCTGTCTACCTGCCTTCATTCCCAGAGTGGGGTAGGCCAAGCTACAGAATTACCAACAACTCTAAAAATAATTATTGATAATTCTGTAACCACATTACTCTTATCAAATTTCGTCTTACTAGGTTATTTTACCATGTTCTCAAACATATAATCAAACAAGCAATATGCTTGAACAAAACTCTCTACAGAAGTTAGAGGGTTTAGTCACTTGTCAGTACTTTGGACTTACGTTGGAGGAGAATTTCTCCGAACAGCTTGAGATTGGACAGCCAAAAAAAACGTTTTCGTTATTTTAGGCTACTCTCTAACATAAATAAAAATCAAACGAATCGGAGCCGGACAGTTGGGTTGGGCTTTCCTTGTTGATGGCTTTTATATTTAAATTTGGTGTCGTAGGTATAATTGCAATGGTGCAATCTGTGGAATATAAAGTAACCTAGGGCTCTCTATTCTACTCGATAAATAGGTATATTGCTTTAACATATTATTTTACCGAGTACATTAATACCCCTGTATAATTGTCTGTTAAATTATCTTCTTCAAAAATCACCTTATTCGAAGTTCATATTACTGTTTCGTTATATTTATTCTTCCTATCAGTTCATCATAATTATTTAAAGACTTTAGTGTAAGCCATCTTGTTAAGTTACTTATAAAACATCAAATATTCCAGAGAATTCTCCAAAGAAAGAGAAAAAGCAAAGAACCGAGGAGACTTCCAGAAGCTGAGGGAGAAGCAGCAGTTAGAAGAGGACCTGAAGGGGTACCTTGACTGGATCACTCAAGCAGAATACCTGGAACCGCTGGCAGACCAGAATGATGTCAACGAACAGAAAAGGGAATATAATATAGGTAAATCATTCTATGACGTATGGACTAGTGTGCTTTTCCGAATATCTTACTTGCAATCGTTATTTGCATTCATAGGCATTATGAAGCGTTAGGTGCCTAATACCTTCACAAAAGTACGATAAGACCAATTCTACACGGTCGATACAACCCACAACTCAATCAAGGTCAAGTTGTCCTTGATGGAGATGGCCAAAAAAATAATCTTGACAAGAGAGTTTAGTGCAGATAATTTTGAGCTCCTCGGTTGCGAATCTATTGATTTGTTATTATTTGTTTGTTTATACGTTTCTCCGAATAAGATGTTAAAAGTTATCATGTTTACTGTTTCAGGGCAAACAACAGAGAACCATGATTCATCAGACCACTTAGGAGTAGAACTCAATGAACCGCAAAAGAAGTGCATTTGTGTACTTTGGACGCAAGATTTTGATAAAGTACGATTCTTTACTCATTTTATTTTACTCATGAGCTAACTCTTGTCATTGGAGGAATTGTTCCCTTCTGTTATTCTTTGCCCTTCTCCAATGGCCTCCTGTCTTTTTTTATCAAAGTAACTAAGCTTCGCTTTTCTTTCTGCATGGTATTTATAAACATATTATTGGTAATTGAATGACATGTAACTATTGCAATATCAGTCAGTATTGGCACTTATTGGTATCTATATGGATGACATATTAGCTATCACAATTTATTTCTCTGTACATTACATTCAAACTAGCATGTCACGGCACATTTTAGATCCTTGTCGAATCAACGTATTAACGTGAGAATGGTTAGCATGACAAGGTACCAACATGTACAGCTACTTATGTGATCGGCCGTAAATCAAATTTCTTAAAATTAACAACTCATTGCTCATTGAACATAGCTTGATTGATAATTAAGTTATTACTTGTATTTTCAGATAAATCGTCGAATGAAGCGAGGTTGCCGCAAAGCAGTAAAGTCCCAAACGTTTTATTGGCTTATTATTTTGTTGGTATTCATGAATACTGTAGTTTTAGCCAGCGAACATTATCAGTAAGTATACCTTTTAACGTAGTAATGCCGTATTAAGTCCTATTAATGCCCTATTTTAGTCTTATTTTGCTTTCGTTGATGCGGGTACGATCGTGGCGTTACTGCGCCGTGTCTTCACCAAGTGGTCACAATGAAAGAACAGCGCTGGCTCTGCATGCATTATACTTTTATGTCCGAAATGCTATTGCTTGTTATCAAGTGTGTTTGTCACAAATGAACAATTACTTTTCTTTTCTCTTCTTTTCTATTATATCGTTCATGTTCAAAAATAGTCTCGGATTTTTTCAAAATCAAATTCAAATTCATAACATTTATGTAACAAGAACACACTGCAACAACAACTATAGTAAAAAAAAGAAACAACAGAAAAATAACATAAAAACAAGATCAGATTATACGTATACAACTTAGAAATGTTGTACTGTAGTGTGAAGTCAAATAGGACTCAGCTCAGCATTTGCTGAGACCGACACGCGGAGTTGTCAAGTTTTCGCCACTTTTATGATACCAAAAAGTAATGTGGCTATTCTCGACGAAGAGTGCCGCTAGCATTTTAAAGATATCTCTTCGTCGTTTTTATTTTGCCTGTTAGTATCCCTCTGCTGAGCAAAGGCCTCCCCTCTTTTCCACCATTCGTCCCTATTTAGTTCATGCTCCCGTCACTCATGGTCTTTGGTCTATATCTTTTACTATTCTAGAATTATTATGAACAATATCATTTTTTTCTTTTCAGCCAACCAGAATGGCTGGATCTTTTTCAAGAGTACGGAAACGCCTTTTTCGTAGCACTATTTACAATAGAGATGTTAGTAAAAATGTACAGCTTAGGTTTGCAAGTAAGTATCTTGGTAACTTTAAATCTGTGGGTTTTAAATCTAAACACACTTGAAACATGCATACATCAACTGCGCTATTTCATAAGCCGTTGCTAAACTGGTGCTTAACTTAAATAGAAACTTGTTTTAGCCCTTAATTCGACAGTGTGGACAATAGTGCACACACCATAAAGCTCACTTTTTCGCTTTTTTTTTCATTGATGTTTTTTAAGTTTGTTCTAAATCAAAAAAGATTCACGACTTTTTTATTTTTGCCAAGTTAAGGGTTAACTAGAAGCTACATTAATCGATAATTCAGAGATATTCTTTTATTCTAACAATGATGGCATTGGAGCCTCTACATCCTTCTCAAGATTTTGCTTAGAGACAAGCATTTCATTGAACTTGATGACTTTATTAATACGGCCCTTAGCTTCTATCATTGACATTACCTCCGTTTCCAGGGTTACTTTGTGTCACTATTCAACCGCTTCGACTGCTTTGTGGTGATTGGTTCCATCAGCGAGATGGTGCTCACGCAGACCGAGGTGATGCCGCCGCTGGGTATCTCCGTGCTGCGCTGCGTGCGACTGCTCAGGGTCTTTAAAGTTACCAAGTATGTTATTCTTATACTTCTCATCAGATACCTAAATGTTAGGAGTACCTGAGACTATATGAAGTGGTAAAACCTGCCAAGTTCCAGGCAGTAAAATGGCAGCTCTTTATCTCAGCCATTTCACTGCTATAGCAGTTATATATTTCCGTATGTTGCTCTTTGCAACTGGGCAGGTTTATTACCTTCTAGATTTTACGTAGAAGTCGTTTATAGCTAATCCCCCGAGAACTGCCCAATTTTTGGGTGATAATTAGCTTATGTCCTATTTCAGACTGTAATCTATCTGTATGCCATATTTCATCGAGATCCATTGAGCATTTCTGGCGTGATTGTAACAAACTTCTATCCATACAAACTTTCACGTATATAACATTTGTAGGATTAAGTAGTAGAATAAGGCTGAATAATAATGAGAAAAAAAAGAAGGTTCAGCTTTGAAATCACGTGAAAAAAAAAAGAATTTGAGTGAAATTAAATACTGATTTAAAGTAGCGGCTACTAATGAATGAAACAAGACAGCTTAGCTTACTCGTATTTATGCGTTAACGGTAAACGAAAAAAAAAACATAATTTACCATAGCATAATGCTTTTTGCAATTGAAAGTGAAACGTGTGTCTTGATGGCACAAAGCCTGCTGCTATGCGATGGAATGTTTAGTTAAATGGGTTTCCTATAATGTCGAAGTATTCTTCATAGGAGCTTATTTTGATTTACCTCATCATCTTTTTTCATCAACAGGTACTGGCGCTCTCTCTCCAACTTGGTCGCATCGCTCCTGAACTCCATCCAGTCCATCGCCTCCCTCTTACTTTTGCTGTTCCTTTTCATTATGATCTTCGCTCTGCTCGGAATGCAGGTCTTCGGAGGGAAGTTTAACTATGACCCGGTTGAAGAGAAGGATCGCCACAACTTTGACTGCTTCTGGCAGGCGCTGTTGACGGTATTTCAGGTGGGTATTTATAGTAGTTGATCAATCCAGCCACCTATTTTACTATCTTGAGCAACAGGTGACAAGAGACAATTTGATATACATTAAAAAGCCTACGAATTCCTCGATCAACGGACTTTATATAATCTACTTATTTTGTGGTAATTAAATAAGACCTTCTTACAAAAAGGTAATAGATTCACTCGATGTTACCCTCAAAGGCTCTGACTTACCCAAAATAATGAATTAAATTAATTTGAATTGTAGGAAGGCAAACTAATAGATGAATCTTTCTCGAGACAGGTTTTATACCTTGCTCCTGCTTGCTTATGAAGTTTGAATTGGTATATTTACATAGAATCAAACTGCGCAAAACTGTATGAATTACTTTATTTCTTTTTTTTACTTGCTTTCTTTCTTTACTATATTCTGGCAATAAATGTCATTGTCTTTTGTCTTTGTCAATATCTAACTCATCATTGATAAATATTTTAAATTGTCATGGACACCTATGGATGCGTGCAGCACAAGACAGTCGTGGAAATCCTTTGGGTGACATGATAACGTTTTTGGTATATTTTTTTAGATATTAACTGGTGAAGACTGGAACGCGGTCATGTACGAGGGTATCAAGGCGTACGGTGGCGTCGGCTCCGTCGGCATCATTGCCTGCATCTACTTCATCATCCTTTTCATCTGCGGCAACTGTATCCTTGTCAAATACTTTATTAAGATTAGTGGAAACTCAAAGAGTCTTAGGTCTTATTTATGGCCTCGAACTTTAAGAGTAATCTGATCTCTTAGACACGTGAACAGGTGGCCTAATTTGAACCTGAGGGTTAATAGGTTAGGCAATGCCTTTGCAATTCGGCGATTGCTAATGTTTGTTGGGCTCAAAACCTATCAGCTACCGTTTATGTTCTCGTTATAAAAACTCTGCCAACTGCTCCAACAAACCTTTTGCAATAAAAATTACGTACTCATTACTCATTCTGAAGATAAGAATTATTAGTAAATGTTAACAGTAACTGTAAACGGTAGATCCATGACTCATCGAGACAGACATTCTCCTGAACGTGTTCTTGGCTATTGCTGTGGACAACCTTGCGGACGCTGAGTCGCTCACCAACATTGAGAAAGAGGAAGGGGTAAGTAATAGACAATTGACACAACGGCCAAGCATGTGCTTGTATGCAGTAGAATTTGCAAATCAATCCGTGTAGATACAGTTGAGTTCTCAGGTATATACTTTTGGACCTTATCCCATTGAGATACACAAGTACAGTGTATACATATTTAGGAACTGGACTGTACAACATAAAACCTGTGTTAGAATCATCTTATCCTTTAACGACATTGTTGTGTTTCGGTTTGGGGAAAATGACTAACTTAAAGGCATTCCATCTTGGTTCCAAAGGTTAGCAACGCATTTATTAGATTGTCAATGTACCTATACACAGATGGGTCTCAGATCTGGTTTACCATCAGTTGGCCTTTGAAAACAAGAAGTCCTACGCATGTGGAAAAATTACTTATAATTAAATAAGATCTTCACGATGCAAACGTCATAGGAACTAGTTATAAGACTAACCTTAGCTGCCATACGCCAATTTTCATACAAACGTACCCTTTTAAAAAAAACAGCATGAAAATTAGTTAGATATAAATACTAAAAAAGAAACATTGTGACGAACGCCTTTTAAATTAAGGATGGACAATATGGAAGTAGAAACAATTGATATGTGTTGTATATTACAGGTTGCAGATGAGAAAGAAGCAAGTGTCGTAGCCGACGGAGTGCACGCAGACACGGACGATGAATACATACACGACGACGATGCGTATACGACTGATAAGTAAGTAGAATTTGCTAGAATATGGGCCTGTTCCACAATCTAAAGGTAAATTTATCTGTCAAATAAAGGAGAGCGTCGGTGGCCTAGTGGCTTAGGGGTCGACTCTTGATCGTAAGGTACCGAGTTCGAACCCCCGCGGTCACCATGTACCAATGAGTTTTTCAACTTAAGTACATCCCCCGATGCTCTTACGGTGAAGGAAAAACATCGTGAGGAAACCTGCACATTCGAACAGCTGCATGTGCAAGAGGGGCCTATATAAGATAAGTGTAAGAAGGGGCTTAATTTATTTGACAGTTATGCTTTACTTGAGAATTGTGAAACAGGCGGTAACTCCCATTAGATTAGTAAATTAACAAATATTGATTCAAAGTAGGATACAGGTGAGCAATCTGCAACAACTACCGGGGCCAAGTACTTTAAAAACACATTATTTATTTGCTGAAATTGATAGTGTAACGATTTGCCTGAGAGAAAACCGAGATTTCGCAAAATAATGAAAAAGAAGGCAAGTGCTGGGTTCGGTTCCGGGTAGATACTAAAGCTATCAATACAATAAAACACAATTACTATTTATTGAACACCAAAAAAAAACAGAACACGGAACAGGGCTGGGATTCTACAAGGTAATAACAATAACGATATCGTTTTTGACGTGTTTCCGTATTGTCAATTTTTTGATAACTCTTATGTCATTTATAATAATGGCAACTATGACATAAACAATTCTAAAACACTTCAAACGCGATATCGTTATAACACTGTAGAATAGAGGCCCAGTACATTTTAATCATAGGTATACAACAGGCGGTCTTACCGCTAAATAGCGATCTCTTCCAGACAACCTTGGATAGACAAATAATTAAGGACACAAATTAATTCCTAAAATAAAATAATTCCTTTAGAACTCAAACTAAACAACTGCAAGAAACAGTTAAAGTATTTCAATTTTGAAATAAAAAATATTTCTATGTAAACTAAATAGACATTTTAATACATAATGTAAATAATTTAATAAATAACGAATATATTTTAATGCAGTTTTTCCCTTTTCGCAAGTCAAGGCCAACAGTCCTAAGAAACAAATTATCCTTACACTTATAGTTTTCTAATTCCCCATACTGTCAATTTTTTAATTCTCACCTGTATAGCTCATATAACAGGAACAAAATAGTAAAAATTGGTAGCGGTAGTAAGTATTTCGTTTCTGTAAAATACTTTTTAGGTATTTTAGCTCGGACCTTTTCCAGTCCCTATAAGGGCATTCCGCTTACTAATTGAGAGTATAGTTAAACGACTTTCTATTCTACATAAAACAAAGCCACATGTACTGAAGTAAATGGGTTTCCACAGCTCAGAACGAGAGTACGAAGAAACAGGATCAGAAGGTGAGCACCCTATTGAAGAAGAAGAGGTTGACATGGAAGCCGGAGAAGAGGCGCAGAGGATAGAGGAAGAGCAGGAAAGAGAAGAAGAGAGGATAGAGACCCTGCAGAGGAATCATATAGGTATGGCATGCATAAGTTTAAAATCTACAACTTGAAATTTCTGCTCAAAGTGACTAAGCCATTATATTTAATTAAAGTAGAGTCAAGTTATTGATGCTTTAAACAAAATGATAATTGTCTAAAAGGTCTTATCATTTATGTTATATTTATGATTAAAAAAAAAGAATATTTAAAATTGTTACAAAAATCCAAATTAGGATAAGGGAAACAGGTAAAGTTATTCTCTTAGCTAAAGATAATAACGAAACAGATATTGACCGTAAAACCACAGTGAATACAGAGAGCGAGGAGCCGCGTCTGAAGCGGCATCCAACAACGTCCTCAGCAAGACCGCGGAGGCTCTCCGAAGTCGATATACACGACTCTAAGAAACCGATCCCTGACGCCAAGTCCTTCTTCATATTTACCAAAACCAACAGGTTAGGGATGGGACCACAGCACTTGCAGCTTCGATTGAATAGATGTTCCTTTTTTGTTATTTCTTGGCTTGTCTTTGATAGACTTTGATTTTATTATTTCTATGAATTACTGCTTCCACTTTTTCTATTGTGTTACTACTATCAAGGACAACGCCTTTTCTTACATGCCTCTATTTTTCTACTCTAATATTTTCAGCTGTTTTATCATGTATATTTTAATATTATTTTAATCTATTCATATTTACACCTTTATTAGCTCATTTCACTTCATTTAAGTTCATTATCTCAACCTCTGAACAGGTTTAGTTCATAAAATACTGTGTTGAAACTGGGCTCACAATATTTTACAGGATTTCGGCATGGAACTTTAGAATTAACTTAGTTTAGGGTATACTTTAGCTATAAAATGCATTTTAGAGTTAAACAAAACGTCTACTGTCTCTTTCTATCTCACAAAGATGCCGGTCAATCGGAAGAGGAAGGAAACCTAGTGACCGCCAGGCCGCGGCGAGTTTCAGAACTGAACATGCCCAATCAGACGCCGCCTATACCAAACTTTAGTAGTTTCTTCGTATTCTCACCAACGAACAGGTGATGGTGACGAACGTACCCGATCTCATTGTCTGATTTGGCTGTGTTGTTACATTACATAAATACGAGCAGTGGCAGACTTCGGAATCTAAGAAAATTCGTGTCTGAGAGGCATACAACTTCATTCCGATAGCTGAATCACTTGAGATGAATTTACAAAGGTGTGAATGGTTAGTGTATACGAATCGATGGCAATCACAATTGAAATTACATCTTATCTTCAATTAGCATCTGTCTTCTGCTGTGTTGGATTTACATGTTCAAATATAAAACCTTAGGAAACACTGTATTTAACCCCACATTAAAATACATTGCGTTGTTTAAAAGATCTAAATAGACAGAAGAAAAGATATTATGGAAAAGATCCCTAAGCTTACACATTCAATTCTATAAATTGTTTTATTGAATACACCACTCTTCAAAATTCATTCTCAAATGGATTGATTCAGCTATTCTGTGGGATGCTTACGGCCACACAACGCTAATAGTGTGTACGCGTGTACAAACAAGCGTTTGATTCAACGCCAATGCTTGTATTTATATTATAGTATCCTACCAAGCTCGTTGCCGTTGTGAGATCATCCATATATAAACCGTTCCTGCAATTCTTCAACTCATTGCACGATTGTCCTTAAATGTGGATCCAAAAGTTATAAAAATTAACAATGAGATTGTACGTTATTAAGAAATCCCGTTAGACGTTAGGTTTGTTTGTTATAGTTAAAACTTTAGCAGTACTTGTACATAGCATGAAGTGAAACCTAGCCGAAACATCAACCTGCACTTAATTTACATATGCGAGTATATATTAGTATTGTATTGTACTCAATGCATGAATGTCGTCCGTTGCGTGTTTGTTGTGTCTATATTTATGTTGCATGCACTTTATTTGCATGAGCTTTGTTTAGCACAAATTTTCTCCGAGTTCAATGTTGTTATTAAATATAAGCTTACCAACTGGTTCAAGACTTTCTTGTACTTTTGTATCTTTGTGTATATTGAAATTTAATTTAATTCCTTTAACTGTTAAATAGTATTTGACAACATTTTCTGGATACTTTTGTATAAATGTCTATTTCATTTCGTTTACATATCGTTTTGTTTCTTCGACTTTAACGTGAGTATCGTGTACAGGTTCCGCGTATTCTGCTACAATATGTCGGCATCGTCGACCTTCGGGAACATCATTCTGGTCTGCATCATGTTCTCGTCGGCTATGCTGGCTGCTGAAGATCCTTTGGATGCTCAGCAAAAGGGGTTCAGGAATTGGGTGAGTGGCTATCTTAGTTATATGAATACTAGTTATTACCCGCGACTCCGTCCACGTAGAAGCCCTAAGGGAACCGACCAAATAAAAAGTACTTTATGTCCTTCCTCGGGTTCGAGTCAATACCAAACTTTGTTAAAATTGGTTCGGAACTTAAGCTAACGATAGAAATTATGGATTTCACTCTCCCATTCCAGTTGCTGAGTCAATTCGACGTGTTCTTTACGGGGATCTTCACCCTGGAGCTGTTCCTGAAGCTGATCACGTACGGGCTGGTGCTGCACGATGGTGCTTTCCTCCGTTCGGCCTTCAACGTACTGGACATGCTCGTCGTCTGCGTCTCGCTCATATCCATGTCCTTTAAGTAAGTTTATCTCTCTTTTAATTTGTCACCATCCAAAGCTGTACCTCTTTGCACTAGCATGTTGGCGTGCTTGTCTTGATCGTTATCTGTGTCTCGCTCATAGTTATGTCCTTTAAGTACGTTTTTATTTCTCTCTCTATTAATTTAATGTCATCCTAAGCTATGTCTTTTCACTAGAATGTTCACATACTCGTTTTGCTCGTCGTCTCCGTCTTGTTCATATTCATATCCTTCATCTGTTTCAACTTGTACCTATGTAAATTTACCTTTGTAGAGATAGGCCCTTTCTGATATACACTTCAACCCTGTAGGACATTTTTCGCAATTCTTCTTACACACTCAGCCATTCAAATGGTATGATTATCAGCGTGAATGCGTGTGCAATTACAAGTCAGCTAGTTATTATTTTTTATAATAAAGTTCAAACTGTACATCAAATGAAATAGCATGGCAATGATGATAGCATTCAAAATGACAACGTACTAAATATGCTCAATATTTTGATTGGGTGACAGTACCTACTTATTGGTAACCTTTTATGTGTTTTTTTCAGATCGGGAAGTATATCAGTGGTGAAGATATTAAGAGTATTCAGGGTGCTGAGGCCTCTGAGGGCCATTAATAGGGCCAAGGGCCTTAAGGTCAGTTATATTAATATTCTACCTACATATTATTATTTATTATTCAATATATATTTATCTTCAGTTATTTTGTGAGTCAAATTTACAACCAATTGCAGTGTTGATTGATATGCTACGATAGAAAGTCTTTATATGCTCATGGACATTTATTTAAACTGGATTTTAAAAAGGATTTACAACATTGTTTTTAACTTTTCGAAGTACTTTGCACATTTACTGTTTTTTTTTTGGAATTATATGACAAACCATAGTGTTTTACCACATTTTTAAAACGAATTAACATTTTTTTTAATTCTGAACTATGCTTAGTATGCTTACCTTTAGCTCAAAAGAAAGTGAGTTTAAAATCGATCGCAATTTTCTTTCAAACGGCGAACAGACAAACAAGAAAGCACACAGACATGAAACCAAATGAATAAAAACGTGGTAAAAACCCAGCTTTGCTATTTTGAACCGTATGAACGTCTTTCAAGTAAAGCGTCAATTTTTATCTACGATTATTTGAACTTAACGATCAACTTTTGACGGAACAGAGATATTATTCGTACTTTGTGTCAACGTTACATATTGATTCAAGTCGATTATACCCACTTCTTTCTGTCCATGTCCTGCAAATATTGTTCCTATCTTTAACTGACGTTGACCCAAAGTATATTATCAATATGACTGTTTTCTTTTCACAACACCTTCTGATAATGTCTTAATTATTTTCAATACTTCACGCAGTAATCTTAAACAATACATGTTCCTGATACACCTGACATATTTTTTCCATGATTATAGCACGTTGTGCAATGCGTGATCGTTGCTATCAAAACAATCGGCAACATATTGTTGGTAACGTCGTTACTACAGTTCATGTTTGCTGTCATGGGAGTTCAAATGTTCAAGGTAGGGGGCATCTGTTACTCCAATCCTCATAGCACCTTCCTTGGAGACACGTGTGTAACGTTGGGTTTCCATTTCACCGCGACTCCTTGTCTAAGAATCTTCGATTACACCTTTGGGTAATTTTACAACGTCTGTTCTTTCTAATCTTTCCTCTTCAGGTGCCGTCTCTGATATGTCATGAAGAGATATTTAAGCATCTGTCGCTTTTGCATTGGCGTTGTGTAAATAGGATGGTGCTTTCTTATCTCAGTGACGTCACATATCTTTTACGGCATCGATCACTCATTTCTCATGATTTTATTTATTTAAAGGTTCAAAACCTTGCGCTTTTCTCCGGCTTTTCCTTCTTGCGCTATTTTATTTGTGTTCATCGCTAAAGCTTCCATGTATATCGATATATTGGAAAGACTATTTTGTGTTAAATGTATGTCGTTTTCTGCTTCATTACTATCGCCTTAAACCTTCATTTTCTCAATCTTCCAAAGGAATCCATCACGTCTGACACTATTGTTAGTTTCATCAATTTTAAATTATAAATCGTCATTAAAATCGAATCATACGTAATCATTGGCATGTAAAGTCGTTAGCAGTAGAACTTAAACCGAAATAGAAAATTCGATGTTGTCAAAATTAGTATATTAAGCATGACATAACCGATCAGACCCAAAGGTGTAGAAACGTTAGATAACTAATAAACTCCGTGTATATTAGAGAACATAACCCCTACCTTGGCGTTTATATACATCTTCCCCCGAAAATAATAACAATGCCCCTGACTTAACATGGTTGCCCCATCCGTGTAAGATATCCCTTGTGATTAAAAATGGTTTGCTTGTCCCTGTATGTCCTGCTGCGATGGACTTGACGACCTTGCCCGTCGGTAACGTATACACCCCGCAACTAATGTAGTATGTGGTTAAATGTGTGATAGTAGCTATTAAGACTATAGGGAATATAATGCTAGTTACGTATTTGTTACAATTTATGTTTGCTGTCGTCGGTGTACAGTTGTTTAAGGTGAGGAAGCTGTCGATGTTTTTGGTGACGAGAGTTTTTAGAATGAACTTACTTATGATAGAGAATCAAAAATACTTTTGATAGTGTCGCTTATAACAAGCTTGAAGCTTTTGTTGAACTAGCAGAAGTTTTACCTTTTAAATAATGTTATTAAAGGATGGTGACACCTAAATTATTGTGTCAACAAGAAAATGTTAAAATGTAATAAACGAAAATATAAGCCAATAACAATAATAAATTGTAAAAATGAACATTGTCTAGGTATTCAGTCTAAAAACTCCCAGTAATGCTTTAATACTCGAAATTAATTTATCGCATGCTTGATGTTTAGAAGAGCATGCAACTGGTGAAGAATAACAATGAATAGCAAATAACCCTGCTGTGTGTTATTTATAAGTATGCAAATTATGCAATACATAACTAGCAGTCTTAATCATGGCTATACTTATTGCTTGTACAGTGTTATCATGAGAAATGAGTTAACTGTAGGAACCATTGCAGATATCACCAATGTTGAAACCATTTATAATTTCTAGATTGAACTCATTATTTTGTAGTGCAGCATGTTACTAATCATCCTTTGATTTTATTTTATCCAATGATAATCAAAGAGCTCTTGTTTCAGGGCAAGTTTTTTAGGTGTAATGATATTTCGAAGATGACAAAAGCAGAGTGTCAGTAAGTAATTTAGGAAAATTCTACTAAATGTTTAATCTACTTCTTATATGTCTTTGGCAATTTAGAGGTTAGCACCAAGGGATAAAATTGCGGTGTAAAAATATGGGTTTTGAAACAATCGTTTTATGTTTAGTATATATTGCTTTGAGATACAACTTGATACACAAATGAAAGCTAATTAAATTATTAGTTAATCAAATTAACCTTTTTCAGAGGGACATATCTTGTGTTCGAAAACAGAAATTATGTAGTAAGAGATAGAGAATGGAAAAGGAACGACTTCCATTTTGACAATGTTATGAAAGGAATGCTAACTTTGTTCACTGTTTCTACTTTTGAAGGGTGGCCAGGGTAAGTTACGTTGACGTATATATAGATGATTTAATGGTATCGATTACAATATTCCTTGACTTAGCAGATTTATTATGTGACTTGTAATTTCATAATGCAATTCCAGGGAACAATATCATACAGACAAATCTAGTTCCAAAGTTCTCGTGAGAACAAATACTCGTGCTTTTCACACAAATATTTAGTTCTCACCAAAATTTAAACCCAGGACTGGTATACTCCATTTCATATACCATGGCCCGATGCACTTGAGACGGTCATTAGGCGTTAACAATAGGATTAGTGATAACAAAAGATACCTGGCCAGACCCTTTTGCGGCGTGGTATGCAGGTTGGACCGACGCGTGCCATTTTGAAGTGCTCCTAATTAGATAACAAAAGGCAAACATTATGAGCCCTATTGTTAAGCTTCAAGTGCATCGGGCCATGGTATATGAAATGGAGTATAACTTCGTTGGTATTTACGCTACAAAATAAAATGACTGTCTTCAAAATTAGATTTACAGCTAATAGCAAATAATTAACTATTGATATTAACATGTTTCATTTCCTTGGCAGGTTGTTATATGTGTCTATAGACTCGAACTCCGAAGACCGAGGTCCCA
Organism: Acleris holmiana; assembly: GCA_949316455.1. Classification (NCBI taxonomy): domain Eukaryota; kingdom Metazoa; phylum Arthropoda; class Insecta; order Lepidoptera; family Tortricidae; genus Acleris; species Acleris holmiana. Next base: position 11,996,541 of record OX438786.1, on the reverse strand, counting down.
TCACTAACTTCCGTCCAATCGTTGCAGCCTATTATATTATTTACATTATTATAATTGCCTTCTTTATGGTTAGTATTTAGTGGTATTGCATGCTTAGCATTTTCTAGTGTTTCAACCATTTATACTTCTGGTATATGTTAAACTTTGTCTATTTGTCTCTTTTGAGCATCCAGTTGCATTGGCTTTATCTAATCATTCATTTTTATCCTTTCCTGTTATAAAATTAAGCAATTTAACTTACTTTTCTTCGCTCTTATTTTTATTGAGTGCAAAAGGAACAAATTTTAACAATACATACATAACATCACGCCTTCATTCCCAGAGTGGGGTAGGCAGAGCTACAGAAATACCAACAACTTTAAAAAGACTTGTTGATAATTCTGTAACCACATTTTGCACAATCAGGCCAAGATGTTTCCCAGTGTATTAGTGACAGGTTGCAAGCCCATCGCCTAACAATACTACAAGCCCTTATTCCCTTAGTCGCCTCTTACGACATCCACAGGAAGACATGGAGTGGCACTATTCTAACCCGGCAACCACACGGGCTAACAATATCATCAATAAAACGGTTTTTGATATTTTCAGGTTAATATATTCGTCGGTTTCGTCATAGTCACATTCCAGAACGAGGGTGAGCAAGAGTACAAAAACTGTGAGTTAGATAAAAACCAGAGGAACTGTATAGAGTTTGCGTTGAAAGCCAAACCTATAAGAAGGTAAGACATTTGTAATTATCTAAAGAAACATGAATAACCTATAAAATTATCTACAATTTAAACTTTATTTACGGTAGATTACGTATACTAACTACGTTACAAATAGCTTTTCAACTTCCTTTATTCTGCCCTGATAAGACAAATGGCAGTATCTCAGACAAAGCTTCTGTAGCAAATGCAACCTTATTACAACGGGATAGTATTGAATCTGCTTTAGCTATTGAATTGCAGATACTGCCTATTGGTTTATGGGGACAGTATTATACCCGTTTCATCAATATCTCTACACTAGAATTATCAAAACTTGTATCCTTAATCACTTCTTTCATATTTGTTATTATTTTAGGTATATCCCGAAACATCGTATCCAGTACAAAGTTTGGTGGTTCGTCACTTCTTCACCATTCGAATACGCCATTTTTGTTCTGATCTTGATCAACACGATAACCCTCGCTATGAAGTACCACAACCAACCCGCCGAGTACAGCAAAGCGTTGGATATGTTAAATATGATTTTCACTGCCATTTTCGCCTTGGAGTTCATTTTTAAACTCGCTGCATTTAGATTTAAGGTGTGTATTATTAGCACAATCATGAATCAAGTTACTTTTATCTGTAACACTATCACTTTCATATTCAATGTAATCTTAATTTTCCATAACATAACATACCTATAGTTTTTCTCTTCATATATGAAGAGTTTACTCAGTTTAAAGAGCGTGACATTATCTATTATACCTTTTTTTAGAACTACTTCGGGGACGCGTGGAACGATTTCGACTTCATAATAGTGTTAGGAAGCATTATCGACATAGTAGTGTCGCAAGTAAACGAACTGAAAAACCAGGTAACGGCGCGGCACTGCACTAGTATACGGTACCCACACTCACGTGATTATACTATTTTCAATTGGAGAAGTGATAGTCAAGTCACAGAATGATGCAAATTTAGAAATTGTAAGATAAAGAAACTTTTTCAATTGAAATAGTATCATTACTGTCCCTGGCATGAAATAATTTACTGTTGACCAATTAAATGTTTTTGCCATTCTATAGACTAATAGTTAATTAGTTATGTATTGTAGTCGGTAATTATTACTCAAATTACATTATTTTGAATAATAAAGGTAACTAAAAGGTAAAAATTAAAGATAAAGTAGCGTACAAAAGTGAATTCACACTTTTACTTTTGGAACATGATTTCATAGTTAGGTATTTCATTTAAAAAACCTCAGACAGTTTCTCGATGCATCCTTCTTAAAGATTAATAATAATCAGTGTGTGGCCCAAAACTGGAGCAAAAATTAATAATGGAGATTCTTTAGAACATTTCGAGTCACTATCACAGGAATCTAATGTTCCGAAGTCCTTAACTTTGGAGAAAACAAATACAAATTTAATAATCGCAGGTAACAAGTTTTCCCGTCGCGATATCGTCGCCTGAGGCCCTAGCCAAGATGCAAACGCTCCTAACGTTTTTCTTTTCTATCGCTCAAAATCTATGGGATGACATTCTCGTGCGTTTCGATAAACCGCGTGGTCGAATGTCATCCCATACATTTTGAGCGACAGAAAAGAAAAACGTTATGAGCGTTTGCATCTTGGCTAGGGCCCCAGGTCACTTGGTACAGGGTATGTCTCGGTACAGGGTGGCATGACAGCACGCGGTAGATTTAAACTCATAATAAGTACGATGCAGATCCAACTCAATCAATCAAGTTGGGTGAAACTATTATTTGCATTACATTGAATTTACGATTAAGAGCCCCTGTTTTTTGGGTTCCGTAGTCAAACTAGGAACCCTTATAGTTTATTGTCCCTCCCCTACACATAACGTGGGGATGTATTTTTTTCTCGTTTACCTTGTTTAGGAAATATTAAGCTTTAATGCGCTAATTTTTGAAAATTAACTTGTATGAAAGCGCATATAACGAATTTAAAAAACGTTCCATTGTATGTATTTGTGTTTTGTATGTTCACGGATTACTCCTTCAATTGAGGAACGATTTTCAATTATTTTTTTTGGTTTTATAGAATATACTTCCGAAGTGGTCCCATTGTCACCAAATCTGAATCTGATGAGGGGATCAGTGAGGAATTGAGGGAACTCCTCAAATATTGTAGGCAAACATAGCGATTTTAGTATTTTTAGTAAGAAGTCTAGCATTTGCATTCACAAAGTATCATGGGGGAAGTGGAACTGATAATGAAGACCACAGATGGCCATCGGAACTACTCAACGGTACCTATTTCAAGGGTGGCGATCAGATATCTCGGTTAAGACAGTTGAGCGACTACAACGAAGATTATTTACTTGTTGAAATATGACTATGGCTTTCCGGCGGCTTTGCTTGCGGCGCGCTTGTAACTTAAAGTTTCATATCAACTAGTAAGTGGGACTACGGAACAGCATAGGTATTGTGATCACTAAAAAGTTTAAAATAAAATAAATGTTTTAAGCAACAAAAACCACCTTCAAAAACGCAAAAAATAACTTCTTACAATTTTAAAAGAAGTTATTTTTTGCGTTTTTGAAGGTGGTTTTTGTTTTTTTTTATATTATTCTCGGTTCTGGGCCACATACGGTAGATGTCGTATTCTGCATGTTGTACCTAGATGAAATATTATTTATTGTTTTAACGAATGTAGCGTAATGTTGATTTCAGGGAAGCGGCTTATCCAAATCCCAAATCAAGGTAAGTTGCACGCATTTACACAAGTCTAATGCTGTAAAAACACAACACACCAATAATAAACTGAAACTTGAAGATGATAGATATACTTAAGATGATTTTGTAAATAAATTAAATACTATATCTGTCGATTTAGCTTTAGATGTACACATAGCAGTACAGTATATAGATCTAGATAATGGGACAAGTAAAGCAATAATCATTGTAAATCCAGCATCTTGCACACGGCACTCAACCAATATCATTTCCACATTGACATTGAGATCATAACCACATCATAAAAGTCTTCATTATTTAAACGCGTACAATTCAAAAACAAATGGTAGGTATATAGGTATATACAGGGCGTTCCAAGGCTATGCCACATAGAAGGAAAGTACCTTGAATATTGTAGATGGAACATTTTACTGAAAGAAGACATTATTTTAATTTAAAAAACAATTTATACTGCATTCATAGATATTTAAATAATTACATGGTTGAACCAAGAATCGAACCCGTTACACGAGAAAAATAATTACCCTGTAGCTTTATCATGATCGAAAGGCTTCATCATAAGGATTATTTTTTACTAAATATATAGTGTCAGAAATAAAAGGAAGACCATGAATTTTAACATTTTTAATTCAAAATTAATCAATTTATCAAATACTCAAAATGAGTCCCTTCCTGTTGAAATACAAAGTCGCACTCTTTTGATTATTTCGCTCCCTGACGATTTTTTGATCTTGTTGTGGTGGATATTTAGAATAATACGTTCTGTTTATAGCTCGTGGACACTGGTTCTTGTAAACTAAATTTTTGACATAACCCCATAAAAAATCTAAATCTATCTATCTCTCCATCTATCAGCTTTTCATTTTTCTGAACAAAATTTCACATCAAATGTTAAAATTCATGGTCTTCCTTCTATTTCTGACACTATGTTATTTAACAAAAGTAATCCTTACAGATGAAGCCTTTCGATCGGTATGATAAAGCTACAGGGTAATTATTTACATCGTGTAACGGGTTCAATTCCCGGTCTAACCATGTAATTATTTAAATATCTATGAATGCAAATTAAATTGTTTTTTAAATTAAAATAATGTCCTCTTTCAGTAAAATGTTCCATCTACAATCTTTAAGGTACTTTCCTTCCATGTGGCATAGCCGTGGGACGCCCTGTATACGGAGACAAACTTACACAAATGAATCGATCAACTAAACTCCAGGGTTGTACAGTCATGGACTTTAATTGTTAAGCCACTATGGAACCCTGTTATAATGACAGCGTCAAACCACATGCGAGAAAGCTAAAATTAATGATAAACGCTGTCATTATGACAGGGTTCCATAGTGGCACAACAATTAAAGTCCTTGACCGTACAGTCTACAACTTTAGTTGGTGAGTCTATGGGTGCAAGACTAACGATACAGAAGCTTATACCGGGTGTTGCCTGTAATAGGAGCAATAAATTGAGAGATCGCTTCTACTCTATAAACGTAACAACATTTGTTCTACAACTTTAAAAAAATATGTAATTTATTATTTGGGATATTTTCGAACAAACTAAATAGTATTTTCAATGTACTCCATCCAATAGTCTAGTTGACATCTACTGTCAGCCTAGTAACTTCGTAGTTTTCGAAATACATTGCTTGCTTAGAAAATCTAAATTCATTAATATTTAGTTAACAATAAGTTATTTTCAAAAGTTGTAGAATAAATGTTGTTACGTTTGTGGTGTGGAAACCATCCCTCAATTTATTGTTCCTGTTACAGGCAACACCCGGTATAGCGAGACTAGCGACCCGCCCTCGCTTCGCTTCAATTTATGCGAGTTTTCTGTGAAACTCTTTTATAAACCAGAACTTATTATACCGTCCGTGAAAAGTTCTCTAACTGATGGTGAAAACTGCATCAAAATCCATTGCGTGGTTTGAGAGTTAGCTGATATACAGAACCACCGAAAGATAGAAAGGCAGACGGACGCGGAAAGTAAAATTATTTTATACTACGTAATAATAATTAATAATAAAGATAACTACTTCAGTTCATGGAAATCATCCAAGACTCATGGGCGCTAAAAACTAATGGCAGTTGAACTGACAGAGCGAGAAGGACGCTACGTGAAAGAATAAGAAAGTGATATACTTCGACTGCAAGTTTATGCATCACACAAATAGCTACTTATTCTTCGTGAACTGGACCGGGGCGATGGTTGGCTTTTTAGGATGAATATTAACTGTAATAACTAGTATCATTATCCAATCAAAACTTTGCATTAATTATTAAAATTACACATTGAAAGCTAAAATTAAGAATTCGTTTTTATCTTGAACGTTATTAAGCACAGTTTTCTCTGCGTGATCGAGTCACTGGGGCCAGACGAGTTGCCTTCGATAATCGTTAGCGATTATGTTTCCAAGGACAAATGTACGTCACGAGAACTGCAATCATCGACATAACGCTAAAAGTGATATTGGACAGTTCATTTTTTGTTCATTTTCTTATTTCATTTTGCATCTTTCACTCAAAGTGACACGTCTGAACGCAAAGTTAAAGAAAAGTGCCGAATGAATTCATTAGTGAATTGATCAACCGATGTTATATGTTTTCATTCGGCATCATTAATTCCCACTCCGAATGAAAGAAAAATGAACAGTCGGAACACAAAGAGAACGTTCACTCGAATTCGGCCATTTTGTCTGGAACCAAGACGCACGACTTCATTCGACGCCATATTGAAGGAAACTACTTACGGATGAATGTTCTTTTTAAGTCATTCCAGCTAAGCCGTGTGAACATGAATGAAAGAAAAATGAAGCGTTCACTCGAGTGAACCGTCTGATATCCCCTTAACTGCTAGACTTAAGTGGCAGTGGGACACATCTGTACGATTAACCTTCACCGCCACAAAACAAACGAAACGACATGCTGTTTGCCACGGAACAAACCGTCTAGTAGATAAAAGGAACTTTATTACCATCGTTGAAAGTTTTATTTCGAGTTGGATGTTGGTCACGTATAGATGAAATTGGCGTATGAGTCTTGTCATTGGCTGACACGACTAGATGACTGAGGCGGAGATTTCGAGTAGAATCTGCGTACCGAAAGACGCAGTGTGGGTAGACCTTCAACATGGTGGATCGATGACCTGGCTAAAGTTGCTGAGAACCAATAAATGCAAGTGGCGCAACGCGGTGGTCCTAGTGGCAAACCTTGAGGGAGGCCAACGTCCAGCAGTGGACGTCATTCGGCTGAATTAGCATGACATTTTTATTTCTCATAAATTGTAACTCATCACTTCTTCGAATTTCACTTCATCGAATGTATCATTTCATCGAATTTCATTTCATCGAACGCTTTTTTTTTAGCTGAAACCATAATGATTTCATTGTATATTAAACATTGATTACGCAGGTTAGATTAGATTAGATGTTTAAGATACCCTGAAAACATTATGGTTTCAGCAGAAATAGCGTTCGATGAAATGATACATTCGATGAAAGGTGTTTCGATGAAATGATATACACCCCTCATAAACACTAAGTTGATACAACGTTACTTTTTTCTAATAAAGTCTAAATATTTCAGGAGACCTCAATCCCCTCGATAAATTTCTTCCGTCTCTTCCGTGTGATGAGGCTGGTGAAGCTCCTCTCGAGAGGAGAGGGCATCAGGACTCTGCTCTGGACCTTCATCAAGTCCTTCCAAGCCCTGCCGTACGTTGCGTTGCTGATTTTGATGCTGTTCTTCATTTATGCCGTCGTTGGAATGCAAGTAAGTCGTCAAACACTATAGAAGAAATAAGGCGGTACACGGAAACAACATGTCACTTTAAAAATAAGATTTTAGTCTCAAAGTGTAGAGTTCGTAGTGACAGAAGTATTTGTATTTCACCCAAAAAAATCCTAAATTGAAAATTACGTACAATGTTACAACACATTTAATAGAGTCACGATATAATAAATAAACATCATGGTACAATCTCACACAAATAAGCCTAATACTCCCAAATTAAGCTCTAAGTTTGTCAGATGAGTAATAGAAAATGATAAATTCCAGAATGCCTTCTCATATGACCCGCTGAAGACGTTCTAGAGAGTTCGTTACTGGATGGTTCTACACATTGCGACCTTGTATTACAATAGCGATGTCTCCTTGAACTCGATTGAACTCGTTTACAATCACGACGTCCTTGGCTCGGCGTTTCATTTCTAATCTACCCACCTAAATACCCTAACCTACTCGTAACAATAACATTGGTTTGTCTATTTTCAGGTGTTTGGAAAAGTGGCGATAGACGATGAAACCCCAATTACAAGGAACAATCATTTTCAGACATTCCCTCAAGCAATTCTTGTGTTATTTCGTTCTGCAACCGGTAATTTTTTGAAGTATTCTACCTACTAGCTGTTGCCCGCACGACGGGTCGCTATCGCCTCGGAAAACTGTCTTATTATCTGGGTTAAAGTATCATAAAGTCCTTCCCCGGGACTCAAACTATCTCCATTCCACATTTCATCTAAATCGGTTCTGCAGTTTATCCGATAAAGCGTAACAAACCGATAGTACTTTCTCAGGGTGTGTAATGATCGGTATAAAAACATATCATATAATTTCATTTGATATAATAACATTTGATATAATTTTAAAGCATATAAGCACTCATTTTATATAATAAACGATTGGTATATTATCAAAATATCTATTTTTACTTAGGTACTATAATTATCATTTGGTATATCGTTTATTTATTATAAACATCATTTGGTATAATCATCATTTTGTATAAAAATCATTTTGTATAACTATCATGTGGTATATTTTTTGGTACAACGCTGACCGTGAGGCAAAGTTGACGGAGCTCCGCTTTGCGGAGCTCCTATTCCGCGTAGTTATGGCGCTTCGCGCCTTGACACAATTCTAACCTAACCTAACCTATTTATTAGTTGAGACCTAGGAGTTACCGCTCTGTAGGGTCACAATAGGTAACTAACAAACCGACCCTTGTGGTTGGACATGAGTTAGTATATACAGTATTTTTTTAAACCAACTATACTTTATATGAAATTAACTTTATATCATAAGTTGATTATAGTAAATATGCATTATACTTAATGTATGTTATATAAAATATTTTTAGAATAAATGATCGTTATATAAAATGATAATTATATCATATTTAAATATATTAAATGTTGTTATATGATTCAATACTTATATGAAATGAGCGTTATATCGACTGATATTATAGAAAATATTTTTATATCGACCGTTACGCACCCACTTTCTCATTAAGAATGTTTAAGTGAATAATAAAGTATGAATAATAACGCAGTCTATACTTAAATTTTACGTTTAATTTCGACAGTTGAACCACAAAATTGAACTTGTTTCTTCGAAATAGGAAGCTCTTGATTGGCGTTTTGTATATATGGATGACGTGATGTTTTAGGTGAAGCGTGGCAGGACATCATGATGGGGGTGTCTCCGGAGCCCGAGGTCCGATGCGACAGCAATTACGAGGAGGAACCAGGGGAAGAAAACTCTGGCTCCTGTGGCTCCGTCCTCGCCTTCCCCTACTTCATCTCTTTCTACGTCCTCTGTTCCTTTTTGGTTTGTGTTTTCTTCTGATTGCTCTAGCATTTCAATTAGGGATGCTGTATTAAGTTATTTTTGGTGTCTCCTTTTCAGATTATCAATTTGTTCGTCGCTGTCATTATGGATAACTTTGACTATTTGACTAGAGATTGGTCAATATTGGGACCACACCACTTAGATGAGTTTATAAGGTACATTAATGATTTTACTAGCTTTTTCCCGCGTTGCCGCCCGCGTAGAAGTCGTTTATTGCTGTTTCCTCAGGAAACGTCAAATTTTACGGGATAATAAGTACCCTATGTCCTCTCCCGGGACTCAAAACAATCTAGACTCTATACCAATTTTCTTCTACTTCAATTGGTTCCGCGGTTTATTCGTGAAAGCGTATCAAACAGACTAACAGACCGAGTTACGTTCACATACTTTTATTTTTATTATCTATAGATTTAAAATGATTATTTGGTGATGGATGTTTTTTTTTGTTTCAGATTATGGAGTGAATACGACCCCGATGCCAAGGGTCGCATTAAACATTTAGATGTAGTTACTTTATTAAGAAAAATTAGTCCTCCTTTAGGTAAGCCCATCTATCAAGTACCTATGTTACATATCTTCAGATATAGGTACTGTCTAAGCTCACGAGCCCAATACCTGCGGCTCCTTAGGAATTTCTGTTACCTATTGCCGCTCGTATAATTAATACGCACCTGACCCAGGGCTCAGAACTGATTTAAAAAATACCGGTTAGAGCCGGTTTATTTCGGTTTTGCTCCGTACTTTTGTAGGGAACGCGAACGTTTTGAAAATTTAAATTACGGTTTAAATCACGAGCGGCGAATCGAGAAACCAAAACTTTTGTACTCAATAAAAACACTAACCGGCGCTTGTTGATGTGCGTCTGGGTTAACCGGTTTTTTTTTAGCTTGAAACCGGTTAAATCCAAAATGATTCTCCAAAAACCGGCTCAAACCAGTTTATACGAATGGAACCGTAATGAAAGCGTTTTGCGTCAAGTACATAATAACGGTTTAAATATTTAACCGGTAGCCGAGCCCTGACGCAACCAAACGAAGCGACGGCGCAAACCCTGACTAAACCGACTTGGCGTGACTTGTTGAGTTTTCTTGAGGTGGCTGACTTTGTTATATTTTGTCATTGTTTAAAAAAACATTCCCCGTGTTAAATAGTTCTAACCTTTCCTCACCAGGTTTCGGAAAGCTGTGTCCACACCGCGTAGCCTGCAAGAGACTGGTCTCCATGAACATGCCCCTCAACTCGGACGGGACGGTCCTGTTCAACGCCACGCTCTTTGCCGTCGTGCGGACATCGCTCAAAATTAAAACTGAGGGTAGGAAAATTACCTATTAATAATTTTAACTTGAGGGTTACTTTTGTTTTATCATGAAGGAGAAAAAGTGCGTAATAGTTTGGCAACATTATATTCCAAAAATATTAAAATATTAGGGTTCAATACCCAATTTTTTTGTAGTTTTAAGCCGCGGCTTGCTGCGGCACAATGCTGTCTCTTTTCAACGCAATGTTTTATATGTTGTTTAGTTGTCATTTGTTTTGAAATTTGCTGTAAGCGTTAAAATATTATTTCTAGGTGCCTAACGGGACCCTATTTATGTTTACGTTGTTTGTCCGTCCGTCAGTCCTGACTTTAAAGGGCTGTAACTTCTGAACCGTAATAGACACTCGGATGTTTTTTTTTGTGTTGTAACAGCGTATTTCCTAACAAACAAAAACAAGAATAAAAGTAAAAAAATAAGTTACACTCCTTTTTTTGGGACGTCGTTTAATATTAAGGGTCCGCTACAAGTAACTTTATTTCCACTCTGATTATAGTGCAACCCTAAATAAATACCACAAAAAATATCAACCGGTCAAGTGTGAGTCGAGTAGTAGTGGTTTAGTGGTGGTGGGGCTGTGCAGGGTCCGTCCGGGTCGCTACCACCATCTTATCCATTAACCACCCGCCAAGCAACAGTGTTCGCATTGTTGTGTTCCGGTGTGGGGAAAAGACAACCGGTGAAATTACTAGCATAGAGGCATTCCATCTTAGTCCTCAGGGTTGGCAACGCTTTAGAGGGCTTTGGATTATAGTCTTGAGAATTCAAATGTCTATGGGTCTCAGATTCCACTTACCATCAGGTGGCATGAGTGCTCGTGTGCCTTCTATTATACATAAAAAAAGGAACCCTCGGCGCGCAAGTTTGACTTGCACATGACCGGTTTTTGTCACCCACTCTCTAACAATGAAATGGCTAGAGATATAGTTCATTTAAACTATATTTTGAATTCATCAGGCAATATCGATGATTGCAACACGCAACTAAGGGCAGTCATAAAAAAGATTTGGAAGCGGACTAACCCCAAGCTCCTAGACCAGGTGGTGCCGCCACCAGGAGACCCCAACGAGATTACCGTTGGCAAATTCTATGCTACCTTCCTCATACAGGACTATTTTAGAAGGTAAATGCATTTCCTTGATCTGGTTGATCCCACTTCTGATTCTCAAGGTCGCGCTTCACAACTAAATGGAAAAATACCACTTCTGGCTATTTGTTTTAAAGAAAATGATCCCACTGCTGATTTTGAAGAATGTAATTCGATGTTGGTCACTCTTAAATGTAATAGGTTATAGAATTATTACATTATGTACCTATACAAGGGGGAAGGGGATGACGGCCTGACCCGAAAATGGGCGATTATGTATCTTTAGTTCGTAATTTTTGGCTAAGAAATTATGTTAATATTGTAACGTACTGAAGAACAATCTTCATACCTTGGGTTGACATCATTATAAAAACGATTATATAACAGTTATTACATATTGTATTTTCGGAAAAGGTCTTCCTCCGCTTCCACCTGTGTACCCCACTGTCTCTTCATCTCCAATTTTTATTTCATTGAGTTACATTTTTTAATTTGTTTCTCACACTGACACTGTTATTTTTGTTTCATAGGAATCACGCGTAAGTAACGCATCGGAAGTATGACTAGGAAACGAATGTTCCCGCTAGTGTTTTTTCTTCGCAAATCCAAAGATATAGAAATCTAAGTTATACTTTGTTGGAATATATAATATTTACCCGCAGATAGTTTTGGGTTTTACCCTGCATGTTCCTAAAATGCAACATAAAAAAATATATTAAATACCACTAAAGTACCCAATTCAAGCTTAAAAGGCATGACGTTTTTTGGGTTTTTCCCCAACCCCACAATAAAATTGTTCCAGTTTTGTTACCCACTGTATTTAAAAATCAATGTTGTGTTTTGTGACTATTCTTATTTAAAATTAAAAAGCAATAAATAGGTCAGCTCAATTCTATTTAGAAGTATATTTAGCTCTTTTTATTATACACTAGGCCGTCCTTTCTCATCAAAATAAACTAAAAAATCTTTAAAATTCGACAACGCACTTATTTTATTTTGGCTATCACACAACATCTAAAAACTTCGATTAAATAGCTACTTTTATTCTTAAAAATTAGTTATTCTTTTTACTACCTTGTATTGGTCACATAGAAACTAGTTCTAATAGATTTTTCAAATTACTAGTGTAGTTGCACTCGGACCAAAATTCACTTATTGCTTGTATCGTGTTTATTAATGCCGTTCTTTATCATAAGGTTTAAGAAGCGGAAAGAGCAAGAGCTAAGACAGAACGACGAGGCTTGCCACCAGATGACGCTCCAAGCTGGTCTCAGGACCCTCCATGAAGCAGGACCTGAACTCAAAAGAGCCATTTCAGGGAATCTCGACGACATTACAGCTGAAAGCGATGTGCCAATGCATAGGGTAAGGAATACACCAGTGAAAGAAGCATTCATTTAATATATTTAATAAGAAAAACTAGAGCTTAATTGACAATGCTGTGATTAAGAGAAAGCTGGAATTTAGTAATAATTACCTAACCAATGCAAATTGATGAAGTAGAAGAGATGACAGATAATATAATAAGGCTGAATCATTATCTAAACAGAGAAACCATTCGTTGTTTGGGGGCGTGTGGTCGAGCATTCGGAGGCATGGGCCCAACAGACAATTTCATAGACATCACAAACCTGGGGACCCACCACCACCAGGTAATTATTTCATAATGTCCTCTACTTTTTTACCAGCTTCCATCCACTTGAAAATATTTCCTTTAATCTGATCGACTTTCTATCAATTCCACTGAGGTAAGCATATATCAGAATTGGACTAACGACTTCCTAGCACAATTCTTATGACACATTAAATATTATTATTATGACACATTTTACCTCAGTTTATTATTTTCATTAGTGGTATAGGCAAGCTACATTGCCGTAAACGATCAGATAAAGAATATTATTGCCAAAAATGTTCCATGCACCCGTTCCTTGTCAACTTCGTATAAAATGCAAGTAGATCGTGGCCAACATGGCCAACTTTATCGACGACATGTTGTATAAAATCGATTACTTTTTATTTCAGAAGGCGTTGGTAACCACTTGAGTTCTATGATGCAACGGGAATACGGAGTTGGTACTCTGCCTCTAGCTCCAACTGTGTAAGTATATAATAATAAATAAATCTCAGGACAATGTCAGACAAACTGAACTCGTCCAAACTGAGCTCTAGGCTTGTTTTATGGGTACTAGACAACGATAAACTTACTTACATAGAATATTAAATACATCGTCCAAGACTCAGGAAAAGATACTCGTGCTCATCACACAAATATCTGCCATTACCGGGAATTGAACCCGGGACCCCAAGCTTAGAAGGCAGGGTCACTACCAACTAGGCCAACGTGTCGTCAAATATTGATAAATACACATCATACATCCCTTTATTTCGCAATGTTGAGCCCAAATTAAATCCACAACTTTTTTTAATTATGCGAATTAAAGGGCTAGTTTATCTCCTCTTTCAATTTTACTGGCGCAAAGAGTACCAGGGCTATCTCTAAACTCAAGATACCTGCTCAGAGGACCGCGTTCCAAGGAACTGATGCAATTTGCCTAGACCTAGTGACATACAAAAACCTTAGTAAGAAGAAAATTAGTATTACCCGTTCTCAATGTTTTTCGGCATCAGCATCCAAATGAAGTGTTTTACCTAAGTATTCCATTTTCGCTTTTTAGGCCAAACGGACAACCAAAGGAACAAATTCCTCTAAGACCTCTGATATTCAACGGCGAATCAGAAAAGATATACCAAGTGCTAGAGTGAGTACCGCGCCGAGTCAAATCAACAGAATCATCGCTTCTAAATCATCCAAGTTCTTCAAAGTCATTATTGGTTAATTCTAAACATCATTTTGTCCTTACAGAAGAACCACAAATGATCTAAAGAACGCTATTTACAAAGGTAGTCACATGTGTGGTTTTTGAGTCTGTTTTCCCCAAAGTAGAGGCCTAGTGCCCCACAGCACCCTAACCTTAGCATAGTCTAACCACCTTCCTAACACGATCATCTTCTCTTTCACTGCATCCTTGTTTGGAACGGTAACGTATCAGCAATCAGAAGTCCAACTACCCAGAGATGCTAGGTCAGATAGGCTTAGCGTTCGGCTGCGTGAACTACTTAACGACTCCCAGCGAGAGCGCTCCTAACCGAACATCACCAGCGGCGAGACAGAAAATTCATCCAGAAGGATCGACGTCGGAGAAACTGCCGATTCCTAGAAAAGCATCGCCGGAAGACAAGACCCCGTCTCCGAACGCCTTCGGGGAAGTGACGATCCAGCCGAAGATATCGCCGATGCTCGCGAGCGATTGCACGCCGACGATGGAGTCGAAGACGATGACGCTGTACGGCTACAACGCCGCGGCGAAGTTGCCGTTCGCGTTCTCGCACGCGCGGGCGGCGGCGGCGCGCGCGGGGGAGCGGCGCTCGCTGCGCGCGGCGCGGCCGGCGGCGGCAGGTCGGATGGTGCGCAGCGCCTCCTCGGGGGCGGCGGCCACGCATGCGCCGCGCGCCCTGCTTGTAGCTCGACCGCACTCTCCAGGTCTGCACTATCTGGAAGCATCCTTCTCCTCTCCCTATCTTCCTAACTTCAAGGACTAAGCCTCTTTTTGGTCATATTTTAATACATCGCTAAATCCGTTAAGGTTTCAGAATTTCTTAAAAGTTTAACTTGTAGACAAGGTTAGTTTGAGTGGTTTCATTTATAAAAATCCTGAATAAGAAACAGCTACATTACTTGCGATAGTTGTGACTTAAAACACATTATTACTAAAAATACTACGGCAGACAATATAGACCCGTTAAGCTAAGGTTTATTCTCAAGATCGTA
The DNA here is from genome assembly GCA_949316455.1 of Acleris holmiana. Classification (NCBI taxonomy): domain Eukaryota; kingdom Metazoa; phylum Arthropoda; class Insecta; order Lepidoptera; family Tortricidae; genus Acleris; species Acleris holmiana. The sequence goes on along the minus strand of OX438786.1, from coordinate 11,981,269 downwards.
ATAGATTCGCAAGTGTCAGAAGGAATTAAAGGATAGTAAGAGTATGTAATAAGAGCTCTAGAGTAATTTGTAGTCCCGTTGTTCAGAGAAATATTATGTAGCTTGGATTCGGATCAAGGTTCTGCGAACGACGAAAACTGACTTCCCTGACCAAAGAATCGTAATGAGAAAAACTTTTATACATGTTTTAGGCTTTGTTTCAGCAGGTGCTATAATGCTAGTAGTGCAGTGCCGATATTCGGCTAGTACCCAAAGGTACCTGTAAAAACTGGACCTGCCAATTCTGGGAATAGGTAACCAAAAACAACAGATAAAAAGTTGAGAGGACTCTTTGTTAGTTTACTCTTTCTGTCATGTTACATTGTTTATTTAAATTTATTAGCTTAGTCTGGAATGATATATTTTTTCGGTTTATTTTATTAAATTTGTAAGAGCTTGTTTTAATAACCCATGTGTGCCCTTGTGGTTGCCGGGTTAGAATAGCGCCACTCCATGTCTTCCCGTGGATATCATAATAGGTACCTAACTAAGGGAATAAAAGGCTTGTAGTACTGTTAGGCGATGAGTTTGCAACCTGTCACTAATACACTGGTAAACTTCTTAGCCTGATTATTCAAAATTATCAACAGAATTATCAACTGTTTTTTGAGTTGTCGGTAATTCTGTAGCTCTGCCTACCCTACTCCGGGAATGAAGCCGTGATGTTATGTATGTATGTATGTTTTAATAAAACGTTACAGCAGAAACTTTATCACGGCTACGTAAAATACAAAAGAAAATCAATAACATTTATCAGCCTATATTTGAATAATCCTAACCATTCCCTTATCCTAATATTTCTAACCAACAGAAGGAAGCTTCCAAAACTGTAGAGAAAGAAGCATCAACACTAAACCATCCGGCTTTCAGAACCACGAGGGGACAAAGATGTACCGACAGTTACACGATCACAACGAGCTTGCTTCACTGATCCACGTTAAACAATTAACACACATTTGCACAGTTTTACTGAAATGCTAAACTTGCTTTAACTACATTGATCATGTTTATAAACATATTGCTAATATTATTAAATAACGGATTAAGGTTTTATATAACAGCATGTAGTCAGTAAGGGGTCTATGGATGCCATAAGTTTTATACGCATTGTAATGTTACGCGTAATGGTGTAATAATTGAGAGACTTATTAAAAAAGCGGCTAAGTGCGAATCGGACTCGCCCATGAAGGGTTCGTGGCAGCAAGATGATTTGTGACGTATTAAAAAAAACTACTCACTAGATCTTGTTTAAACCAATTTTCATCATATTTTTTTTTAGTTTTATCATTCTCTTATTTTAGAAGTTACAGGGGGTAGACACACATTTTACCACTTTGGAAGTATCTCTCGCGCAAATTATCAGTTGAAAATAAAATTACATTGGAAACCTCAATATCATTTTTGATGACCTATCCATAGAAACCCCAAATGCATGGGATTGATAAAAAAAAAATGAGTTTCAGTTCTAAGTATGGGGAACCCCCAAAATTTATTGTTTTTTTTTTCTATTTTAGTGTGAAAATCTTAATGCGGTTCACAGAATACATCTACTTACCAAGTTTCAACAGTACAGAATAAAATGGCTGTGACATACAGACGGACAGACAGAGAGACAGACATGACATGGCCTAGCAGTCCTACAGGTGGTCCGAAGGAACCACTTACTCTCATACCGAAACACAACGATGTGAGAACTGCTGTGGCAAAGGGAGAATAAGGAGCCGCGTGATTCTGTACCTTTCATGTGTAGCACAGTAGCACTACAGTGTGTAAAAAAGTTATGCGAAAATATACCCCATTTGAAATTTGAAAAGCTAATAGTGCATTTTAGTTTAGATAGAAAGGATTAGCAGCCTATAGATGCTCAAATACATGATTTTTTGATTTCATTTAAGCACGAAAGCTTCAAATAACAAACATTAACATTTCACGAGAACGATTTAGTTGCCGGTTTGTTGAAAATAGTTAAAAAAAGCTTTAGAAAAGTTATAGAGATTAGGCTAGAATCTGGCCGCTAGATACATGCTTAAAAGTATATAAATTATATAATGACATACGTAAGTAACTCAAATTTGAATTCTTACTTAAGAACAAACTATTGGCAATAATATAGTAAACTATAGGTATGATCAATCATACTGTATAGATAGACTGTCTAAAATTTCAACTAAATGCTATGAATTTAGCACCTTTTGAGGGATCTTTGACGAGATTTACGACGTACCAGTTTAACTTGAACACTTGGTGTAAGCCACATAAATGAAGAAGGAACAAAACTTGTTCCTCTATCTTTGCTAAGTTAAGGAACCGTATCAAGTGTGTTAACCTATACCTATCCCGATCAAATAAAGATGAAATGTCAGATTAAATTGATAAAAAAACCGACTTCGGCCGAAAGCAATATCGTCTTCGGACGAGTCGAAATAAGGTCAAATTAATTAACACCACAAATAATCTCCGCAAACGTCTCCTGAGCATGAGTGTTTATTAATATCGATCTTATTCCAAAACGTCCAAGGAGGTTAATGCTTTGGCAGTGAAAAAGTCTCGCGCCGGCACTTAACCACTTTAGTATTATCATAAAATGTAGGGGAAAAAATCAAAAGGTTTTCATGCGTTGTATTTGTATTCTTTGCGAAAAGTTTTTCGATTAACTAATGCAAAATTAATGTTATCTATTGACCAATCCCTGAGGATTTTTACAGCCACTGGGTCAATATGAATGATAAAAACTTAGCGTAACTAATTAGTTCAGCTTGGACCTACAAGCACCCTTCTTCAAGTGTTTAAAACAAAAAACAACAGAATGAAATTATACATGAACAGTGCCATCAACCCAGCACGCAATAAAGGCGCATAAACTAAATAGTCATCTTGCAGAAATTAGCCGCGGTAACCTATAGAGGAAGAGAGGCCCCAGCCAAGATGCGTTCTATAACTTTTGTTTCGTTTTGTTCTTAAACTAGTCGGATCATACACACTCTTAAAAACAAAAGTTGTGTTTCCTGTGGTCAATAGTTAAAAGCGTGTGTGCATATAAATTGTGTTTTCATATGATAAGTCTAAAGCAGTCCTGACGCCGTCTTCGCGATGGGCTTAGCCAGAAAATTTGACCTTATAAACGTTAACTCCCGGCGTGTACACAGGAAAGACGCTAACCTAAATCTGTGTATGACCCAAACGCGTCACTGGTAGCATCTTGGCTAGGGCGCGCGGGCGTCCTTACTATAATTTAAACACTTCCTATCCTAAGCATTTTAAGTTTTACTACATCTAAACTCTGACGTGTTGGCATTCCGGGATGGGCCAAAAAGTTAAGAAAGATCTGAGGATTGAAACGCTGGAACTCACCAGGACCGAGTTGGTGTAGTTGAAATCGCTGTTCGGGTAACTTTTCGTATGGCGTGATCTACCAGGGACGCGATTGGTTTTTAAAACAAAACGAATAGAAACGCTAGTTAGCGAATTCATCTTGGCTAGGGCTTCAGTATTATGGCATCCTAAAGATTCAAGTAAAGCCGGTACCTCGTAGTTCTAACCACGTTCTAAAGAACACGATATCCTCAAACTACGTCATCTACATAAACACCAAGCTTCACCTAGAGCATGTTACAGGCGGCGATAGTTCGGGCCGGGGCGTGGTGTCCCTCCCAGGCAGCCCCAGGGGCGTGGGGTCCTCGCTGCCGGTGGTGGGGTCTGCTGAGAGCCTCGTCACCAGGGTACGTGGTGAAACAGGAAAGATAGATGGATAAACATCTTTATTCTTCGACATCCTTATCCGACGACACGTTGGCCTAGTTGGTAGTGACCCTGCCTACGAAGCTAGCGGTCGCGAGTTCAAATCCCGGTAAGGGCAGGTATTTGTGTGATGAGCATGAGTATGTATTTCTTCATATAAGTAACTTTATCTTAGCCTAGAACTTAGTTCCGGACTAGGTCAATTTGTGTGACATTGTCCCCTGATATTTATTTATTACAAAATTTTAACCAATCTCTAGGCTCTAGAAGTAAGCTCTAGGCTTGTACTATGGGTACTAGACCATGATAAACTTAGAAAACATCCAAGACTCAGGAACAAAATACAAAACTCGAGACCATTTGTTTCGTATACAGCGTGGAAAAAACTAACGCCACATGGACGGCAATTAGGTACCTTTAATATTGGAAAGAGTAAATTCTATGCAAACGAAACTTACTTTTGTTTTTGAAAACAATAAATACTCATTTATGGAATTATGAAAATTCTTCTGCCTTAACCGGGAATCGAACTGGTCGAATATGACAAAACAATAACAATAAAGTGTTTACGGTCTTTATTTAGTTTAAAGGTATATGTGTTGTTGATATAAATGATCACTACAATGACCCTTTTGATCTGTATCATAAAACATGACTTTATTGTTTTGTCATATTTGACCAGCTCGATTCCCAGTTAAGTAACACGACTTTAAAAAATTACTTGTAATGGCATATGTTAAACAAAGCACTGCAGTTGATGTCAGTCATAACGAGAACATGCACTGTTTCCACCAGGTGCTAGCGGAACAGGGCCTGGGAGCATACTGCGACGCAGAATTCGTGAGGAACACATCTCGGGAGATGCAGGAGGCTCTTGAGATGACGCAAGAACAGATGGACAGGTATAAGCAGGCTCCGGACGTAGGACTAAGGTCACCAAGCCGAAATCACGCGACATGTTTATTCCTATCGCAATCGTTGAGAGATTGTCAAGCATTGCGAGATAGCCTCTGTCTTCTTGAGTTTTGTAGGTTTTCAGAAACAATTATGAAGTCACAAAAGCTGTAGAGTTCTTTTCAATTTCTTCTCTATGACAAGAAGCTAAGTGTGACGACGAGCGTGATCTTCTGAATTAATAACGTTCAAAACTGTTGATATATCAACGCACAGCCCAAGCCGCTAGAGACTTGAAATTTGGAGGGAATATTACTTGGATATCCTTTGTGCTCTAACAGGGGGTTTTTGGAAATTTTTCCCCTAAGTGGATAAAATAGGAGTAGAGGGAAACCAATTCTAGACGTACGAAGTCACGAGGGTCCTTTAGCCAATTTAATTAAGATGAGGTGAGAACAGGTAAATTAGAGTTAAAAGGTTCTACGTACCTGAGTAAGGACCAAATAGTTGGACCATAGTTAAGTGTAGTTAACCATACAAAGTACAAAAGTGAAAAAAGTTCCGAAAGTTATCCCTACAAATGTATGGCTAATTTTCGTGTCACACCAGAAAGGTTTCATAGAAATTTTAATTGAGTGAATTAGCGTGGCCAACTTGTGGGTCCTTACCCACCTACACATGAGTACTTAATATTACTTATTTTTTTATAGAGCGGCACATCAACTAATGATACAAGAGAGGAACTTAAAGCAAGTTCAAAACCAACCACAAGTTGTAAGTATTTAAGTTTTGCCTGTGGGGTCGATAACACCATTAACGTTTCCAAATCCTTGCCCTGATTATTAATATTATTAATGAAAATATTTATACTGTCGTGATGCCAAAGAGCTGCTAACTGCATGCAATAAGCATTTTAGATTTAATGTGGTTACTAATAGAGTACAGAATGCCAACTACTTTGTAGTTAGCCCCTTCTTTGGTATTAGCTGCTATAGCTCTGTCCTTTACGCTCATCCATAACTGAATTGCTTAGGCATGCTTTAGGCCACCCCAGTTTACTATCAGCGTGCCATCCTATCCATCTTTAACCCCTAAGACACAGGTTTTACCTAGTTTACAGGTCGGAAAATTCGACCAATCCACTGCGACACACTCGTATGTACAACCCTTAACTTAATGTAACACAAATTCAGGGCTGGGATTCTACACGTTAATAACGATAACGGCTTTGACGTGTTTCCGTATTGTCAACGTTTTGATAACTCTTTTGTCATTTACAATAATGGCGACAGAGTCTTAAACGATTCTAAAACACGTCAAACGCGATATTGTTATAACACAGTAGAATAGAATCCCTGTATTACTGTACAATAAACATTTTTATTATCTTTGACATTAGCAGTCATCTAGGCACTTGATGTGGTCATAATTGTTGTTGTGTTCCTCTTACATGCTTAACTTACCCAAAATAATTTAGTTACGTACTGGCATGTGATTTCTTTGAAAACTTTAACTGTTGTTAATGTAAACGAGCGACCTTACTGAGAGCATTTGCGTGTAATATTCGAGTGGCGTGGACGTTGAGCCGAGCGTTACTGTGGTCCACGCCACTTGAATATTCGACACCGAATGCTCACACCTAACTAGGGCCCGGAATTTTCGGGGGAGCTTTTGACAAGTTGTAGGGAGAGAACTCCACTGTTTATCGATGTTATCGGCAAATCAATAGTTCCTTTTAGGTTGTGTTTCTTTCCAGCGTTCGATGATTCGAAATATCGGAAAGTTTTGTCCGTTAAATTGCTTTATTGAAATGAGTATAATCACGAAAACCTAGGTATATATTTTATAACTTGAGAAAGGATTACTCATCGCTCTGAGACCACTTAACGTTATAAGCAGAGATCGGACAAATGGGCGTCATTACTCGCAATAATGTGGACATGACTCCAATTTTAATTAAACAAATTAAATTACATTAATTTATTTCTTACCTGAACTTTAATCTTGATCCTTTGCAGGATAGTTATAAATAAATAATACAGGCGTGGCCATTGATACATCCGTGGATTGCGAAAGGAGCTTTCACCTCATAAGTTTATCTTAGCCGTGAAAAGAAATAAAATATCCACGGAAAAGTTAATAAATACCTGTTAATTTGCTTTAATAAAGATACACAATAACAAGTCTTTGTATCTTTTAATTATTAATTATTACTGCCTTGCAAAGGATAAAATTGTTTTTAGGGTAAGTAATCAATTAGGTAATATAATTTAATTTGTTTAATTATAATCTATGGAGTCATGTCCACATTATTACGAGTAATGACGTCCATTTGTCCGATCTCTGGTTATAAGTAACGTTAGCCTGCGTGCTTGTTTGCCTACCCTTTGATATGATAAAAGAGAATATATGTTTTTTTTCTTCAGTTTTCTACAACGCTATTATAAAATACTTTAAAATAATATTCAAATGACATAAAATACTTTTAAATAGTATTTGCATTGATTATATCGATAACAGCGATAAACAGTGGTGTTCTCTCCCTACAACTTGTCAAAAGCTCCCCCGAAAATTCCAGGGCCTACTCTTAACACGCGAATGCTCTCAGTGAGGATGCTCCTTTCCCTATGACTTACAAATTACAAGTATCAAAGCTTATCATCGCCCGTGAGGGTGTTAAAATCTTCTATCCCCCTCCATTATTCTGTAAATCTAGATTAAATGTAATTCAGAGGTAAGTGAAACCCCACTGCTATTTTTAACCGACTTCGAAAAAGGTTATCGATTAGACTGTGTGTTTAGGGTTCCGGAGCCGAATGGCAAAAACGGAACCCTTATAATTTCGTCATGTCCGTCTGTCCGTCTGTATGTCACAGCCATTTTACTCAGAGCCTATTGGCACTATATAAATGAAATTTGGAGGATAGATGTATTCTATGAACCGCTATATAATAATGTAGAAAAATTGAGAAAAAAAAATATTTAGGGGTGGCACTCCATACATGTAACTAGGGGACGAAAAAATTTTTTTTTAGTTACGTCATCGTGTGGGATATTTTTAGATAGGGCTCCCAAAATGATACAGAGGTTTTTAAGATACTTTTTTACGTAAGTGAACATTTGGCGAGATATACGCTTCTAAAGTCGTAAAAATTCTGTCTGGGTGGGTAGCTTTTGAACTGTTAAATAGAACATTCTAATAAAAATTACAGTAGTAGAACATACGAAATACTTCCAACCAAAATTGTTTTGAACACGATACGCTGTGTAGTTTTTGAGATTTTAATTTAAAAAAAAAAAAAAAAACAACCATGAGCGTTCATCCCAGCTACGGGACCCTTCACTGTGCATGGTCCGACATGCACTTGGCCGGTTTTTTTTGTGTGTTTGTTACGTGATTAGGTACTCCGTCAATTTTATGTGGATCGATTTTGAAAATTCTTTTTTTGTTTGATAGGGTGTATCCCGAGGTGGTCCCAATGTCACCAAGTTAGTATCATAAGAGGATCCGTGAGGAATTCTCGATTTAGATAGTTGAGCAACTATGGCGAAGCACATTTGAATGGTATAAATATAATTATGCACAACGACTTACCCGCGGCGTTCGGCGGCGAGCGAGAAATATCCTGTGGTTCTTGAAGTTTAGTGGGATTGTGCTCATTAAAAACTATAAAAGTAAATTAAATGTTTTAAAAAACAATATACCGCCTTGAAAAACCCAGAAAATAACTTATTTTCTAATTTTATAGGTCAGTCAAACTGTAGTCGGTGTCCCACATTTATTTTAACCATAAATTATTTTTAGATGGTAATAGGTCAGTCAAACTGAAGTGGACTTTTGGTTAAAATCATGTGGAATGCCGACTATTCACCTTATGGGTCGTTGTGACATCAGATTTGAACCGAAATTATCGTTTGCGTTGAAAATGGTTTTGTCCGAAGATGCTTAACATCGACCTAATTTTTACTTAATTTACTCCGCAACTTTCATAAAAATCTTTGGAGCAGTTTTGAGAACTCGATTTCTTTGGCCCCCCACAGACCTACAGAATGTTTGCGCAGTCGTATTTTTGTACAATGTGATTGAAACAGGTTCTGCCCCTACTCGTGTCAATTGATTGAGTCAATCATCAATCATTATGATCTATGATCTATTAAAAACTAAAACCGAGTTATCAGGCTCAACGTCACGTGAAAAACAGCTACATTGACATATTATGAAAGATGTCTGATGAACAAGGATTTGGCTGCTGCAATTGCGTTGATAATTTAATTAAAGAAGAAAGAATAAAACGGTAAATTGAGGAATCACTACTACAGACAACACAATCGCACGTGATGACACAAAGAAAACTGAACTCTGTCAACTGATTGCGCAAACTTCAATCATAGCCATAGACGATCAAAAAGTTTGGGCAATCAATGTGATTGCACAAATAAATTGATCATCTGTGGGGTGCCTTACAGTAAATATACAGGGTGTCACAGAACATTACGTAAATGTTGCAATCACAAATAATAGCTATTTTCAGCCAATGGGTAAGGTTAGGTTAGGTACTACAAGGTAGCATTCATTAAAACCTCATAAGCACCGAGCGTCCAGTGTCGCCGTTATGACTATTGTTTTTGATTTCTAATAAACGAAAATATTGTCTTGAAATCGATGGATGTTTTTTTTTGTACAAATTCAAATTAAAAACAATACATAGGTACTTTAGTTTATTCTAAGACACAATATTAGTAATGAGGGCGCCACTGGGCGCTTGGTGCAGTCTTAAGTTTACATCATTAAGTCTTAGAAATATGGTGGAATCGGCCCCTCATACATTATTTATACTCTGGGACACAGGTAGAATATAACAAATGTATAGGATAATGTTTCTACCGTTCTAGGGCGACATGCTAGCTCGCCAGTACCACCCATACCACCAGCCTGCCACCATGCCGCCTCCCCCCTTCAAGCCGTTATAGCAGAGAGCGGACGACGCGTCTCTCAAAATGGCGCTCAAGCACAAGATGGCCGACAGCCTCAAAATGGCGCGAAACATCACAAACATCATAAAAGAAAAAGGAAACGGAAACCTGTATTGGTCTAAGTTTAGTAGGTATGTTTAATATTTGAGAGATATATGCTCAAATTAAAATTTTGATTATTTGAGTTCTGTTTAAACTTCCTAATTATTATATAAAATCTGTGAATGTGCAGAGCAAAACAAAAAGTGAGATTAGTAGCTCTATTAATAATTGGTATTTTTTTTTTTTTTTTTTTTTTTTTTTTTTTTATGTTAAGGAGCAGGCACACGAGCACTCAGACCACCTGATGGTAAGTGGAATCTGAGACCCATAGACATTTGAATTCTCAAGACTATAATCCTAAGATCCCAAATGCGTTGCCAACCCTGAGGACTAAGATGGAATGCCTCTATGCTAGTAATTTCACCGGTTGTCTTATCCCCACACCGGAACACAACAATGCGAACACTGTTGCTTGGCGGGTGGTTAATGGATAAGATGGTGGTAGCGATCCGGACGGACCCTGCACAGGGTCCTACCACCACTAAATGATATAGATATATGGTATGATATAGATATTGTAATTTAATAGAAGGGTCAAGTAATATTGTTACATCTTCGTAACATTATTAAACAAGGCGTTAATTGACAAAACTATACTTGGCCCTCTAGTTCTAATAATCAATTTCTAATTCAGAGAGAGAAATAATTATCTCGGGATGTAATGGATAGGAATAATTATGTCCACATGACGCACGTTTTAAAATAAACGGCAAGCGTTTAATAATCCGGGGTTTAGTAGGCATGAAATGATTGGTGGAGATTGAACGAAAACGAGTAAACACTGAACTCCAATGCATTTCGAATATAACATCGGTCTAGGCCATTTCTTTACGACCGATCCCAATATTCAACACAACATTTCACAACATCATTTATAATTTTACCGACTCAATAACTTATACTCCAAAATTAAATAGCCATTGACGATAACATTTCGCGTAGATGGAATATTGAGAACGGCCGAAAGACTGAGATCGAATTAGGAATGAGTAGATCCGCAGAACCAAAGTTACAGACATTGCTCGGAGATTTTCAAATCTTGTTCTTGCTCTTAAAATCTGAACCTATAGCCAAGCGACACTCGTTTCTACAACCGTAACAAATACGACGCCATCTGTATCGCTCTCGATTACTAATTAAGTAAGAGGTGAACTTATGAGCGCTTCTACAAGCGCAAACTCTATCGTCACTTGGCTATAGGCTCCGCAACTGGCAAGTGAAGTGTCGGTAGGCCTTCCACAAGGTGGACTGATGATCTGAAGCCCGTTCCACGAAGCATCTGTTTTATAACTTGCCCTTACTAATACAAACTCATATTTTATTAAAAGCCTTTATTAACGTTAACATTTATATTATAACATTCATTTTTGAAACATAGATCAAATCTCACAAGGTAATCCCATAGAGTACAACCTGCTCTATATCTATTTTTTTAGCATAGACAACTCATGATAATACATCATCTTTCCCCTTAGATTAGTGACCACTAGAAATTAAATTTATAAATCTAATATATCTCTAGGTTTTATAATTCTTCCACATCTAGTGGTTCTTAGGCCCGTAGTTGATGGAGCTTCACTGCTGGCACTGCCACTGTTATTGTTGCCATCATTAATAGTATCTGTGAGAGTCAGTGGAGCTTCATCACCACTTACAATATCCTCGGCAGACAACAGGTCTGAACTTGAAAAGAAAAACGGAGGACTTTTTCCTGATACACTTCTTTCTGATAATGACTTTTTTAAATGTTTAGAATTCCTTCTTATTGTTTTATTCTCTCCTTCCCTCTTAATCAAGTAAGACCTAGGTTCCTTACATTTTCCAACAACTAAACCCTTTTTCCAATATTTTTCTTTATCTGTTTTAATAACCACCTGATCTCCAATCTCATACTGAATCTCTTTTTTCTTTTTACCTTGCATATTTGTTGATTGCCTCATTGCTAATAACTTGTGCATATTGTTCTGAACTTTAGGCTCTAAAAGTTTTGAAGATGTTGGAACAAGTGTACGACATATTCTGCTATTTAAAATTTGTGATGGGGACACATATAATCCTGACAAAGGAGTATTATTGTAACTCAACATGTAGTCTCTGTAATCCACTCTATCTTCCAGTGCTTTTTTTAAAATAGTTTTGCCAATATGGACTGCTTTTTCAGCCATCCCATTGCTTCTGGGATAGTGAGGACTACTAGTAATTAAAACTATATCTTTTGACTTATAGTACTTTTGACATTCCTGTGAATTGAAGGGATTATTGTCAGCTATGATTTCATCTGGATAGCCAAATCTGGTAAAAGCCTCTTGTAGGGCGTTTATAACTGAGCATGATGTCTTATCGTTTAGAGGCAGAACTTCCAACCAGTGAGATAAATAATCTATAATTACCAGATAATTTTTACCTAAAAATTCCAAAATATCCGTTCCAACTTTTGCATATCTACGATATGGAATTTTATGCGATATCATAGTATCATGAGAATTAGAAGGTCTAAATTTTTCACAAGTTCTACATCTCATTATAAAGTCCTTTATGTTATTGGAAAGCCCAGGCCAATAAAATAATAGTCTCGCTTTTTTTAGGGATCTCGAAATTCCCGGATGGCCATTGTGTACTAAATTCAAAACATAAGGTCTTAAAGAATTCGGTACAATTAACTTGTTATCATAAAATGCTAACCCTTCCTCAAAATATATACTATCTTTTAATTTATAAAATTCTTTACACTCCTTTCTAACCTTATGTTGTTCTGGCCAACCATTAACATAATATTGGCCTAATACCTTCAAAATAGGATCACTTTCAGTCTCTTCTACAAATTTTTTTTTTCTTTCATTTGACATTGGTAGGTGTACACTAATAGAATGAACCATTTGTAACATTTCTTTATCCGTTTCCGTAACATTTAAACTATTCCTAGAGAGCATATCAGCAAAATGCAACAGTTTACCAGGTACATACATTACATTTAAATTGTACATTAATAGTTTTAATCTTAAGCGTTTCAGTCTTGGTGAACCTATCTTGCAAATTGGTTTGGCCATGATTGAAACTATGGGTTTGTGATCAGTTTGCACATCTACCTTTGAACCATAGATATACCGGTGAAACTTTTTTACTGCAAAGTAAATTGATAAGAGCTCTTTTTCAGTTTGACTGTAATTTTGTTCTGTGTCATTCATTATTCTTGATGAACATGCAACCAATCTCATTATGTTTTGATTATCATGTTGAAATAAACAACATCCCAGACCACTTTTTGATGCATCACACTGTAGTATAATATTTCTTGTTGGGTCAAAAGGTGTTAGAGCGGGACTTGTACACACTTTCCTTTTCAGTTCAGCAAACGCCAACCTATGGGCAGGCAACCAAATAAATTCCATATCCCTTTTTAATAATTTACAAAGTGGCGACATGAGATTAGCCATATCTGGGACATACCTGCGTACATAATTAAATGAGCCTAAAATTTGTCTTAGTTCATCTCTATTAGTCGGTTCTTTAAGTTTTAGCAACGACTCTATCCTATCATTATCTAGTGACATTCCGAACTCATTGAAAACTTGACCAACATATTTAACCTGCGTTTGTTTGTACTGTAACTTGTTTTTATTAAAGACAATGCCCAACTCTTTAGCTTTATCTACTACCTTTTTTAAAGTTTTATCATGATCCTCTTCCGTATTTCCCATCACCAGAATATCATCAGCCCAAACTACTACATTTGCAATAGTTCCAAAATGACCTTCTATAATATCCTGAAATAGTTCAGGAGCATTCTTTAACCCAAAAGGTAGCACTAAATAGCGATAAACACCAAATGGTGTTGCAAAACAACACTTCCATGAAGCTTTTTCAGTGAGACACAAATGATGAAAGCCTTCAGTTAAATCTAGGACCGAAAAAAACTTTTTACCCTGAAGCTGTATACTTAAATCTTCTAATGTAGGCATAACTTTGGGTTTTTTAACAATTATTTTATTTAAGTCAGCGGGATCTAGACAAAGTCTTACATTTCCATTTGGTTTCTCCACAATTACCATCCTGTTCACACAAGCTCTTTCATCTATATTATCAATTTTTACTATTGCTTTCCTATCCTCTAATCTTTTAAGTTCCAATTTCAATGGTTCAAGCAAACAGGTTGGCAATCTTGGAGATGGATGGCAAATTGGTTCATCCAAAGACATAGTTGGAATATCAACATTACCTGGAACTCTTCCAATTCCTTCAAACACCTCAATATTAGATTTTATGAAGTTTTCTTTATGGTTTTTCATTTCTACTGTATGCACACGCCTTACAAGACTCAGTGCTACACATCCCGTTAAACCAAGTAACACTATATTTGTTTCCATAATCACAAAGTTCTCATAGCATGTGCTGTTTTTAAATTTACACTTTAGGTTGATCAACCCAAGAGGTTTTATATGTTCACCACTGAATGACTGAACATTGATATCAGTCTCGTATAGTTTAAGGTTCAATTTCTTATTGAGATTCTCAAATACTTTCCTCGGCATGACACTAACTTCTGCACCAGTGTCTAATTTGCATTTAATATTTTTGCCTTCAATTTCTACAATCTCAGTCCACTCATTGGCATTAACAAACTTAACCTCTCCACAAAAAAGACTATCATCACTGTCTGAATCCACTGTATGCACATTGTGTATATTTTTCACTCTACAGCTGACCGCCATGTGGTTTAGTAAACCACAGCGAGTGCATTTTTTTCCAAATGCTGGACATTGACGTGGTCCATGTCTTTGTTGACATCGTTTACATTGAAAAGTTTGCATCTGTTCCATATCACCGGATTTCGGCTTTCTTTCAAAAATCTTCTTTTTAAATTTTGCAGCGTCTACCTCCACAGTGGGGTTCATCTCCTTAACCTGGTTGCGACTAATTTCACTGGCGCGACATAACCTTGTCACTTTGTCTAGAGACAAATCATCCATTCGAAGCAAATTTTCTTGTAGCTTTTTGTCATATACCCCTTGTACTATTCTGTCTCTTAACAATTGATCTTCTATCGTTTCCTTGGTTAAGTCACTGTAGTTGCATGTTGAAATTAGTTGCCTTAGGTTTGTATAGAAGTTTTCAAAGGTTTCCCCATTTTCTTGTTTATATTCATTGAATCTGTACCTTTCGAACACTTCATTGCGTTTAGGATTTACATATTTTTCTATATGTTCCAACACAGTTGTATAATTTTCCGACTCAGTCTTGGTTAATTTAAATGACTGAATAACCTTTGTTGATTCTGGTCCCATCATATTACGCAACAACGACAATTTCATTTTGTCAGAAGCTTCATCTTGTCCTACGCCCACCAAATAGTCTTCAAACAAGCACTTCCAAAATCTCCATTCTGAGGCCGCTGCTTGAGCACGGATATCAAAATTTGGTGGTAGCTTCACAGGATTCGCATCCATATTTGCTTGCTTATAATAAAAATAAAATAATGACAAACTTCACCACTGTAAATTTAGTGTTTTAAAACGACTGCGCCATGTTTTATAACTTGCCCTTACTAATACAAACTCATATTTTATTAAAAGCCTTTATTAACGTTAACATTTATATTATAACATTCATTTTTGAAACATAGATCAAATCTCACAAGGTAATCCCATAGAGTACAACCTGCTCTATATCTATTTTTTTAGCATAGACAACTCATGATAATACATCAGCATCAAATTACAAATTACTAGCGGAAGTCTCGTTGTTACTTCCTTAGCTAGAAAGAGATACCCGCTTGTAGTTTGTAACTTGTAGCTTAGTAAAAAGGGTCACTGGTTAAGCTGGTGGATGCGAATGCGAGTAGTACAACACCGGCCGTCGTAGCGATCCTTGGGGAAAGCTCATGTCAGCAGTGGACCTCCTTCGGCTGATACGATGATGATGATATTGCTGATGATTACTAAGCCCCTGTAATTTGTCTATTACAACTTAAAATTTTAAAAACAAAAAGCCTTTTAATGTGAGGACTTTTCGCTTTTCATTTTAAACGTGAGGTTAGATAGAAATTATATAATTTGTAATTTTTCTAGATGTGTACTTTTGCAGTTGTTTGGAAATTGGATGATTATCATATTATTAATTATGTGTGAATATATAGCTTTACACATAATATATGGACAGCAGGCTTGCCGTCGTTTACATTTTTATCTTTCCTATCTTATAATTACCTAGTTTTAACGAAGCTTGGAAAGTTAGAAAATAGTTTTTCAAGGTAGACTTTGCCTTTTTTTATTGCCTAGTGTGAAAAAATCACGTGCAAAATAATATTTAAAAAAAAGAACAATGTTCTCACTTATATAATAAGTCTGTGGAAATACCGCAGTACCTAAATTCCTTTCCGCATTTTCCATAGTTACCAACACGACAATACCTAACTACGATCGATGAACTGATACCAAGTCTAAATTGTAAAAAAACACAATTTTCCGTAGCGAATCTAGGAATAGGAGGTTGTTTTAACATGACGACTGATATTTTAAATTTAATTCGAAATCATTTTTGTATAATGGCTCAATTCTCGAAGTAATTATTAACCAGCCATTCACATCACAAAAAAAAAAAAAAATCATTGTGACCAATAATTCACATTCTACTGGAATAACTTCTTAATCCCTTTTAGCTAATTTGTTATAAAACTTATATTGAAATATACAAATTCAATATTTTTTGTAGGTAGTTGTTAAAGTTTACGCATGGCAGTTAAATAGTAGGTACATTTACACCATCTAGCGATAAAGCGCGAAACACCGCGCGGAAAAGCGTTTTTAACTGCTAGAATCATTAGCGAACCATAGACAAGAACGTTGTAAAATAGAAAGCCTAGTCAATTAGTTTTGTACCAACCAGATGTCTAAAGCAAGTAAGTACCATGTTCTAAGTTCCTTTAAACATACATTTAAAATTGAAGTGAGCTTACCTTATGGGAACACAGTTTGAACCTACTTAAACTACTATACAAGGCATAAAACCACCTATTCCTTGGACATTTTATCATGTTTCTTCTTTTAGTTGTGACAAAACCTAAGCTATGTCAATATAAAAAGAACCATCGCCCATCTTGTTGAAAGTCTATTTATACTGGACTGTACTGAAGCGACCATCATCGATCGTTACATTTAGACGACAAACGGCTTCACGTTACGTCAGTAATTACTAGACACTAGTAAATAGGCAATGATTTTTTTATTGATATATCTCGCTATACATACTCATTAGTACCTATAACACGTAGCACTGTTTTAACCGACTTCGAAGAAGGAGGTTCTCAATTCGTGTGTATTTCATTTCTGTGTGTGTCTCGCTAATTCAACGGATTTTACTTAATTATTTTTTTAGAAGAAGTGTATTTAAACCCTACTCATAAGCAGTTGTGTAATAATATCATTGGTCCCAATTCCTTCTCAAATTTCGTTAAAATCCATGAAATCAAGGGATCTATGGAAAGTCAACAAAACTCAAAACATTTGCAGTTTGTTCATTGTTTTTTAAACATTTCATTTAATTTATACTCTTATCTATTATTTATTTCACCTATCAAATATCTACAGTATTTATATTTAGTTGTAGCTCTTGATGAGTGTCCCATCTCAAGAGGAACTAACATTAAATATACCTTTCAAAATAGACAATCATCAATTTTCAACACAAAAAAAGCATTTACATAAACACATTAAAAAAACCTTAATAATGACCTAGCGTACCTCGTGTCAAGTTATTTTAAAAAAGTAAATTTTACAACATAGCTTTGTAAGAAACCCTAGGAAGTGCCCTTTTAAATGAGTAAACGACATAGTTTAGCAATCACCTTTTAAAGAACCACATTCCTTTAGAATAAGAAAACTAACATTATTACTGTAATTAAATAAATTGATGTTTTCCTTGAATGTCCTAAGAAGGGTTATTAAATTTGTGGGGAGAAAAGAGAAAATGCATGTCTCTAACTAATGTTAAATATTTAAAAAGATAACATATTATCGCACGTTTACTCAAACAAAGAAATATCGTGAAATAGAAATACATTCGAATTTCAAACCTGACTTCTGTTAGTAGAGTTTTATTTAAAACTGAATTTGGCTTTGAGTTAATTCTTTGTTTGATTAAGAATGCGTTATCTATGATCCAAGCACAAGTCCAAAGTGTAAGAAATATGCAAAAGCACTAATAAGGTTGCATATGAGGTCATTTCTTTTCTGAAACGAATTGGTCGGAAATAATGTAGCGCCATCTTGTTTGTAATGAAACTAAACGGAAAAAAATCTGCTTGAGGATTGCATATATATCTCATCTATTATTGCTTAAAGTGTCATTCTATGGAACTTGCTAACTATGTAAACAAGCCGCCATACTAAAATTGACATTAGATGTCAATTTCAATATATTGTTTGTTTACATAGTTAGCAAGTTCCATAGAATTACAGTATACTCAGGCATGTGAAAACTCAATAAATTTAGATGTCCTCTTTTTATCGTGCTATATATAAAACATTTATATATATATAACAAAATGTCCTCCTTTTGTCTCCTATTACTTACATCGCACAATTTAATTCTAAGCTTCCTTAATAATGAAGTGCCAATTGCCTTTTAAAAGTTTTCGACAATCCTATACTATACTTGTCTAATTTCTGTTGCATTTGAATATCCGTAGTTATATTCTGTAACTAACTTCAGGGCGATATTTTCGAGTGAAGTTAGCTTTAGAATTCATTTTCTAGGAGTGTTGCCAGTGCATATCGTCACTACTTTGAAGAAACGTCGTATGTCTTATTTCATGATGTGCGATTTTAAATTTAATTCTCTTCACGTTTAAGTTTAAAATTGTACAATACGAAATATGAGATACGAGGGTTTTGCAAAGTAGTCACAATATTTCATGTTATTATGTTGTGCATATTTATATATTGTTATCCTAGATATTGTTCTATTCATTGTACTTCTCTGATTACTTGAAATTATTATATCCTAGATGTTTGGTTCGCACTTGTGTTGTATATTTGTCTGTTTATTCTATACTATTGAAATTTGTTATAAATTAAAAATTATCATATTATATATAGATAAATTTTAAAAAGTAAGTTAAAAATATTATATCAGTCTTTTTTTGTTCCCGCAAAAAAATAACCATTACGTTATTTTAAACATGTTATGTGGATTTCTCTTCTAATGCCACTTATTTTGCCTAACAGGGATTTAAATTTCACATTTAGAGATTCATTACAAAATATGTAAATAATGTATAAAATTTAATAATCAAAATTTGAATTTCTTCTTTTCTAAGTACTTTTTATATTCTATAGCAGATTGGCTAGGTTGTTTATCAGATTGTAAATACATAAGTGAAAGATATATTTATTCCGTCAATCTATTAACATTGAGACATAATTATATTTATTGTTTAAAATGAACAATGTAAAATTGTTTTCATTTAATAAAAAAACATTGATGCAACATGCGTTTTTCATTACTTTTTTATTTGTAACAATATCCTCTGCATATTTGTTAAAAAGACAAAACTTTTATGGGTCATTCTCAGTTAAGAGGTAATAGCTTACTGATAAAACTTGGCATGACAAAAAAAATTGAAATTTGATTTAATTTTTTTACAGATTTATCAAAACAACTTGTTTTTTAATATGTGCTAGGTGACCAGTCAATTTTTCATTTTTTTTTCATTTTACAGAAAGCCAGGGGAGAGACTTTTATGAAAAAATTTCATAAAATATAAATAAATGCATATATTAAATGTTTGTCAGATTTTATAAATCTATTAGATGATGTATATGCATTTTCTAATGTTTTTTTTAATTATTATTCTTTTTTACCTCAGAAAATAGTGTTTGTTGAGCACAGTCTAGTCCCTCCCCTGGCCTTTTGAAAAACAAGAAAAAAATAAAAAATTGACGGATTATTTTGCAGATCTGAATAATGGAAAGTGTAATTAAGTGTAATAGTTAATTTAAATCAATATTTATACGTTTGCTGAACATTTTTGCAAATGTTGTGCCAGGGGAGAGAAAGCCAGGGGAAAGACTTTTCAGTAAGAAAATCGATAATATCTCAAAAGTATTTAATATTAGTTAATAAAATGAAGTATGTTTGTTATCTATAAGTAAATTAAAGTCAATATACATATATAATTAAGTATTTAGAAAAATTAATCCAGAAATAAAGCTGACCAGGGGAGAGACTATTTCACCAGATACCATCAAAATTGATGAACAAAGGGATCAATACGAGTGACAAAATGTGGAAAAAAGATCATTATTACAACGTTGGCTTATATTTGTGGATCAAATGAATTATGATTAGCATTAATATTACAATAATTAAGATCGCAAATACAATATTTTTTAGATTATAAGAATGCCAGGGGAAGAGACGCAAATTCCGGCGACAAAATGTATCGTGAATATATTCTATTAAAATAAAAAAAAATAGTTACTTCGGTTACATCATTACAATCATTCGTTATATTATTTTCTAATACAGACTAACTTAAAATGTTTCCATGGCTTTAAGATCACGTAAACTTACTGATTTACTGTAAATACTAGCTGGGGACAGGCCAGGGGAGAGAAGTTTTGCATGTTTGAGGTGAAATTGTGACAAAACTAAGTTAATTAATTATTTGAAATTGATTGTCCATAAAGTTGAGCACTTATATTAAGAGATTGTGATATAATATTCTTTTAATTTTCAATAGAAGTATGATTATTTATCCAGGACATCGTTTTTACCTCTTAACTGAGAATGACCCTTATGTGTTTAGAAAATAATTTGATCACACATCAATTGTTAAAACAAATAAAATGAATAATCACAGGACAATGTCACACAAATTGGCCTAGTCCCAAACTAAGCTTGTACAATGGGTACTAGACAATATATACTTAAATACATAGAAAACATCCAAGACTCAGAAACAAATACTCGTGCTCATCACACAAATATCTGCCCTTACCGGGATTTGAACCCAGGACCCCTAGCTTCGAAGGCAGGGTCACTCGCAACTAGGCTAGTGCGTTGTCCTTCAAGTCCATCCCTGGTGATGTTCAAGCAACCTTTTGGTTAGATCAGGTTAAATTAGGTTAAGACATGGAGAAAAACAGCACAAATTGGGGGTAGAAATGATAGATGCAGAAGGAAAATAAAAATAATACATAAATTAGATCTTCAAAATCTTTACAGTGAAATAAGATAAGTTTTAAAATTATCATTTATTTATCAATCAAAGTCCCTCGGACCCTCTTCTCCTGGACCGGTACTGGAGCCTCCGCCTGCCTCTTATTCATTCCTTTCCTCTCTAACTGTTTCTCAATGATCCTTGCGTTGTTTGCATAACTGTCCGCTACTTCTCTTGCTTCAATCTCGTCCTCCTCTTCATCTATCGTGGAGACAGTAACAGAACTGAATTTACCCATGTTCTTAGTGTGTTTGGTTACCATAATCTTCTTAGGTTGGGTTAGCGCTACTTGTTTATAGATATCTGTGACGGCTCCTTCACCTGCAGTCTGTACTAACGCTCCCCTCATAATAAAGACTACATTACTCTCTTGCTCAGACTTGTAGTAGATAGGGATGGCGCATTTCTTACACTTAAGTCTATATTGACGCTCTATACCCTTCTCTCTCTTTAAATATACGGTCTCGTCGGGATCAGATGTGATTTTGTGTGCGTGTTTTGATCCGTCAATAACTCTGGCCCCATCCGTCGGCCGCAGCGGTAAACGATCAATAGTGCAATCAAGAATCAAGGACATTTGGCCGCAAATGCAATAGTAGATATGGAGAGGCTTGGTTTCATTATATTCTTCTTGATCCTTAGTGTCTGAGCATACGATGCTGCGGGAGATAACTTTCGGCATCGTGGGTGTTGTAATCAAATAAATGGGCAATAAGAAAGTGAACACTCTCACTATACTATTATAACTGTTGATAATTTGTTTTTGGAAAATTCTCAAATCTTTTAGGGCATAAACGAAAACACGACGAAAGCGAAACCCAACAAATACAATAATGCGTATGCACAGATTAGAAGGTATGTCTAAAGTGCGTATGTATAGTATAACCACAGACCACAGCATACGTAAACGATACAAATGACATTGACACTTTGTTTCTTTTTTAATGCTGCCAGTTGAATTTAGATACAAAAACCTAAATTTTTAAACAATTACTCAAACAGCAAAATTAAGCAAACCACTCACAGTCTTCTAAAGTCACTCCTTTCTCTGTGGTATTTGGTTTGTTATGTTGGTAAGGTAACTGTCTGCTGTCAACTTCACACTGCTGCGATTGTCTTTTATTCCTCAGAATTGTGTTTCGCTGCACATGTTCATCGATTTCCGAGGAATTTAGGGAAAGTATAGCAAATTCCTCAATAAAATGGGTGCTATAGCGAGCAGATATCGTGTATACAACTCGGGGCTCACACCCGTAGACGTTAAAAATTTTGAGAATGAGAACAAACGTGAAAATCCAGGGACATTGGATGAGTTGCACAAAAAAACCAAAGGTAAGTCGTGTGGGCAGTATTGCATGTTAAAAAGCTCTTATAAATGATGAAAAATTATACGCGCATCTTGCAAATATATTGTTGTGTTCTGTTCATTCAGAAAAAACTGGTAAACAAAACTTGGGACTTGCTCGAAAAGTTTGGTTATCTTGTGATGTAATATTTGTTAATTATTTAGATTCTAATGTCTATTCGATCGTTAAAACGTAGAAAATTACAGTTTTAATGTAGTCGGCGTGGGCTTTGTTATAAAATAGCGTTATTTACTGCCATTTCCTGACCTATTTTAAGTGTTTACTTTCTGATAACTGATAAGGAATTAATTCAATCAGAACTCTCCTGCACATTGTAATTTTAATGCTTTAGCTAGTTTCATACACAATGATTATTTTTTATTTTTTTTAAATATTATTATTTCAGTTGAATATGAATATACAGTAATAATGATGATTATTTTCAGATGTAATGCCAGTAAATTTTGAGGGAGGTAAATTAATGGTTAACAAGGGAATTTCCAATCATTTCCAGGTATGTTCTGCAGCCTAGTCACAGGCAAAGTTATTAATCATCACTTGTCTTAACCCCTCATATGCTTAGGCATGGATCCGTGCTCAAAATTTGGATATCTTTTTGTATTTTAATAAGCTTAATTTTATGGACTATATCGTAATCAGAAGAGACAAGAACTTGGTACTTTTTTGACCTCCCGCATATGAGGGTATTTGCATGAGTCATCTTAACTTCATTTTTATATGAAGCATCACATCACTGCAATTTAACTTAAAAGGTGGTCTAACCCCTCATATGCGGGAGCTCAAAAAAGTACCAAGTTCTAGTCTTCTGATTACAATATAGTCCATTAAATGACGTTTGTTTTTTTTTGAAAGATTTCCAAACACGCTAACTATATAAGGAAGAAAATGCGAATACTAGTTAAAATATTTAGAATTTTATTTTAATTTTATTTTTGTTCCTAGCATACAAAGGAATTATTTAGTTTACCACTTCCTACATATAAAACATAATTACTTACTGAAATCAAGTTATATTTCAAGCAAACCTTACTTATTTCAGATGTCTCATACATTAACAATGAGCTCGGCACAGAATGGTTACAAACTGGGTGCAACATACATCGGCACAAAGCAGATTTCTCCCACGGAAGCATTCCCAGTCCTACTAGGTGATGTGGACCCCTCTGGCAACCTGAACTTCAACCTTATACACCAACTGACTCCTGAGATCAGGGTTAAAGGAGCTGCGCAGGTAAGGGTCCATTTATATAGTTAAGTCATATAGAGCTGAAACTGGCTACCTCTATATGTATAGATGATGATGATGGTGATGATGGTGGTAGTGGTGATGATGATGATGATGATGTTGATGATGATGATGGGTCCTGTTCCCCTTGGTTGAGCTGTAGTTTTCAGGCCCGGCAATGCTCCCATCCAGCATGGGGTCCATCAAAATTCAAATGGCTTTAACAGCTTGTCTTACAAGACTTATTTGTGTTACAGGTCCAAGAATGCAAACTGACAGCAACACAGGGCACATTGGAGTACAAGGGATCAGACTACACACTAGCGATGGCCATTGGCAAGCCGGACTTCAGTGATAAATCCGCTGTATTCGTTGGACACTACTTACAGGTACTCCCTTCTATGTAAACATTACTCTAAATAGTCTTAATTTTTTCAATGCTATGTCAAATACAAAACCACAGCTAATGTCAAATTTGCCTCATAGCTACTTAAGTCTATTTTGTGCTGTCAACCAAATATAATATCGGTCAATGGTGTTGAAAAGGTTAACATAGGATAGCGGGAATGGATGCTTTTTGTTTTAACAACTGTGATTCATTTTGTTTTGTAACAGATAATTATCCTTGTTTCTTAATTAAGGATGTAACAGATCAATAATCCTTGTTTCTTAATTAAGCATTGATGATGTTGCGTATGAGTAATGAAAACTTATGCTTTAACAGAGATGCGGCAAAGAGTATTGCGGAACTACAAATAATTTAGGATTTCTTAAGAAAACTTAGTTGTTTTTATTCAATTTTGAATTATTCTTATTAATTATTGTTCCAAAAACCTGACCTCAGTGTACGTAAATTAATGAGCTTTAATCAGTATAATAAACTGATATAATTTAATGCTCTCAGTTATGCAAACGTGCATCATTTTATATCTGAAAAAAACTACAGTTATAGCTATTGTTTCCACGAACACAATTAACTTGATACTTAATGACCGCATTACACTGTTAGCTCACGCGAACCGCGTTTTATGCTAAGATTGATTTTTATTTATAACTAGGTACTTTCCCGCGTATTATTAGTTTCTCTAATGTTCACAGATATGTATACAATTTTGCACCTTATCCAATTGAAATAAGGTGTATTTAAGAACTCGACTGTGCCTATTATTTTATCGAAACACTTCTTCCCGTGTGGTTGCCGGGTTAGAATAGTGCCACTCTATGTCTTCCCGTGAATGTCGTTAGAGGCGACTAAGGGAATAAGGGCTTGCAGTACTGTTAGGCGATGGGTTTGCAACCTGTCACTAATACACTGGTACCTAAACATATTAGCCTGATTGTGCATGGTTACAGAATTATCAAGAAGTCTTTTTAGAGTTGTTGGTATTTCTGTAGGAGTTTCTATATTATTTTCACTAAAACATTTTTTAATAGTAGCGAATTTTCACATCGCGTTCTTTGATATCGCAAATTTAAATATTCGTCTTTCTTCACGTAGCGATTTTTTCATAAATCGTTTTATAATGTTCGCGTTCATTTTCTTTGCATATTTTACCAGCGCATTATTTTACTATTCCTATTTTTTTTTAACCTAATGACAGACAGACAGTCTATGGGGCGCTGCATAGCTTAGCACCTATTTCTGGGTAGTTTTGGGCCTCTCCGGACCTGATATAAAAAATAACCTAACCTAACCTACCTACTGGTGATACTGCAATACCGCGTTACTATCAAATTTAATAAGAAGCAAAATGCATCTTACTGACTTGTGGTGCATTTTGCTCCATAAGTTGTCAGTGACACGCCAACGACAACTAAACACCAAGCTAATGTCAACCTTACCTGACTGATATATCGTCACTACTTTGAAAAAACCTCGTATCTAATATTTTGTGATGTGCGATTTTTAATTTATTTTTCTTCAAGTTAAATTTTAAAATCGTACATCACGAAATATCCTCTCATCTCCTTTTTGTTAATAATTCGGTGATAAACGCAGTCATCCCGCGCATGTTTACGTGCAACTATTTGGCTCGCGAGCAGCTCGCCACGCGGGGCGAGCATGCCTCAGGCTGAGCTGCTAAAGGTGGATACGAATTAGAGCAGCCTCGGGTTGAGGCACGCACGGCTCACCTATTTTGCTCAAATTCGTACGCGCTCACGCGCTGTGCGCGAGCAGAGGGCGAGAGGCGCGCGGCGAGCCGTAGGAGAGTTGGTCTTTTGACACTGCTCAGAGGCGCCTCAGTGTGCGTGACTCGCGTAATTTGGACGTGTATCCGTGCATGCCGCGGGCAGAAAGAAATGTTCTAACTAGTCTTTGGGCGCGGCGCGTACAAATTTGATAAAGTTGCTGAACCTTTTCACCACCAAGGCAGTTTCTTTTTCTTTTTGTTAATAATTCGGTGAAGTATGATAAACGCAGCCGCGGCTGTCATCGTGTCCGACGTCATTCAGCACGCTGCCTCACCCGCGCATGTTTATGTGCAACAATTTGGCTCGCGAGCAGCTCGCCACGCGAGGCGAGCATGCCTCAGGCTGAGCCGCTCAGATTCGTACCCAGCTTAAAATATATAAAAATAAATAAAATCAGAGTGGGACAGTTGGGTACCATTCCTTGTTAGGTAGTTTAGTTTGTTTGCGTGTTTGCAGTCGGTGACGAAGCGGCTGTCGCTCGGGGCGGAGCTGGTGTACCAGGCGGGCGCGCGCGTGGCGGGCGGCGAGGTCGCCATCGCGTCCGCCGCCGCGCGGTACACCATGGACGGTCGGTACCACCACTCACCTTCCTTTTTAACCTAAAATGGCATATTTTTTTATGTTAAGGAGAAGGCACACGAACTCTCAGGCCACCTGATGGTAAGTGGAATCGGAGAACCATAGAACCATTTGAATTCTCAAGACTATAATCCTAAGACCTCAATTGCGTTGCCAACCCTGAGGACTAAGATGGAATGCCTCTATGCTAGTATTTACCCCCCCCCCCCCCCGAAATAGTAGTTTATGCAATTGATGCTTAATGAGAGGTTTTAAAATACGAGTGTGGTTTAATAATAGGGTCACACAAGTGTTTTAAGGCCTAATTATGTACAGTTGCAGACACTACTTTATATAGACACATAATACGCAACAAACAATCAACTTTTCACAATTATACTTTCGTAACGGCAAAAAAAGGGTTGGCAATTTAATACGTTGCGAAATCATGCAATTTGTCAAAGATTTGTCTGCGAAAAGGCAGAAAACCAGTTATACCACGGTTCACTGTTCTTGTCTTTTGATTTGTCAGCTAACTTTGCTATTGAATTAATAATAGATAATAAAAACCATCAAACAATGGCGGCAACTCGATCCTCCGTCAAGACGAAATTTATTTTTAAATCATAGACTAATGAAGCCCCTATTCTCATGTCACTCGAGATCAAAAATGTTGTGCGATTAACATTAAAAAAACAGACTTAATTGATGTTCCGTATCGATAACTGTTTTAATATCTATGGACACTAGAATAGAGACCCTCTGAAAGTTTTGACCTCAGCTGCTCCAAATTTAAACTCATAACCTTACAAAATCGATATTCTAATACACAGACAAGAAAGTTCTCATAGTAAAATTGGTTGTTATAATTGTGACAAAACGGTTTTAAAAATGAGTGTATGGAATGGCACCACAAATGTATAACAAAACACTATTATTGGTTATTTTTATACACAGTGCCTTTTATTCCGTATTAGATGATTTTAATTGTAACATGTAAAACTATGTTAAGTTATGCATGATGCATGCTATCTCTCTTCATTTTATAAGCATATGGCCAAACATACAGTGATACTTAACCACTTTTACTTATATTATTATTGTTTCATGTTTCAAATAAATATAAATATTCCTAGGCCCAAACTAAGCTCTCGGTTTGTCCCATCTTGTGCTTCGGTTACTAAAGTCTATGTCAATTGAATTTGCAATAGATGTAAACAAAAACAAACGAACTAATTCACCATGATTACTCGATAATCACATACTTTTAAAGATCAAGTGATGTCTTTGCAATGATTTACACATTAGATCATTATTTTCATATTAAGTTTAAGATGAAAATAATGATCTAGTCAAACAGTACTAATTTGTTTACATCTCTTGCAAGTTCAATTGACACAGACTTTAGACAACGATATCAAGTGACTAGGGCGTAGTCGCCTCCCTTTGGTGCCGTTTCGTAGCTAAAAGTTCGTAACCAGCTTCGAAACGGGAAAAAAATAACCCGTGTTGTAACTGGCTACTAGACGGGTCTTTTTTCATTACCGATTCCTAACTGCGGTTAGTAACTAGCTTCGAAACGGGGAAAAAAGTCCGTTTTGTAACTGGTTACTAAACGGGACTTTTCCATTACCGATTAGTAACTGCGGTTGGTAACCAGCTTTGAAATGGGGAAAAAACCTTTTTGTAACTGGCTATTAAACGGGATTTTTCCATTACCGATTCGTAACCGCGGTTGGTAACCAGCTTCGGAATGGGAAAAAAGAACCCGTTAAAACAAGGTATTTTAGATTCCCATTTTGTCGCCAGCTACGAACATTGGCTACGAAACGGTACCAAAGCGTCGCTACACTAACCACGTCTTCAAGCAATTTTATGGAATGCCTCTATGCTAGTAATTTCACCGGTTGTCTTATCTCCACACCGGAACACAACAATGCGAACACTGCTGCTTGGCGGGTGGTTAATGGATAAGATGGTGGTAGCGATCCGGACGGACCCTGCACAGGGTCCTACCACCACTAAAAACAAGAAGAATACAAGAGTTCCATCCCACCAGTACTACTATTCGAATGAGTATACTTGTTCCAGACTCTGAAGTGTCGACCACGGTCGGCGCGGCCGGCTTCCACCTCTGTTACTTCAAACAAGCCAGCGAACAACTACAGGTACCCTTTCAATATGCCTCGTTAGTATGGCTCGAATCTTGCCAGTGTAATTTAAAACACTTTCTACCATAGAATAAGAACTAGAGGCATAGAAGGATTCCAAGGATTCCAAGTGCCAAAAAGAGACAGCTCTATAAGCTAAAATAAAATATGATAAGATCATTTATTCAAAAATTACAAAATAACTTAATAAATGCAAAGTTCCCTTGAAAATCTAAAAAAAAACAAGTCGAGTCCGAAGTAGGAAATCCTGTGTTTGGGCTAGTTGACCCAAAAAAGAGAATTTAAATAAATAAACAATCACTAGTGTAAAAATAAAACTAAGAAATTCTATCAACTACAAAATAAATGGTTAATACCATGTGTTTTTGTATCATTTATGTCACAGTCGCCATTATTGTAAATGACATAAGAGTTATCAAAACGTTGAGAATACGGAAACAAGTCAAATACGATATCGTTATTACCGTGCAGAATCCCAGCCCAGTAGTTGTGTAATTAATTGACAAATTTAATGAAAACCTTGGAATGTTCAAGTTTTCACTAAATAACGATACGATAACGGTTCAGGTATCGAAAAAAATAACGTTACCGTTATATTCCGTTTCCGATTTTTTTATTTGCGATACCGAAGCCTAACCGAAACGAAACGGTATGACGTCATACCGTTTTAAAGCGCTACCTTTATTTTCCGGTTATGCAGTCCCTGCTGTATTGTTTTGCAGGTGGTAGCCGAGATGGACACGTCGTTCCGGGGGATGGAGTCGGTCGGCACCATCGGCTACCAGGTCACCATTCCCAAGGCGGAGCTTGTCTTTAGAGGTCAGTCACTGAATGCGTGTCTACGATCTTAGATCTTGAAGGTTTTATACTCATTACTAGGTTTGGTTTATTTCATGATACTATGACGTCCCTTAATGGAGATATGCTTACGTAAGATGAGACGTCACTATTACATATTTTTTTTTTTTATATTTGATAAATGCGACATCAGCTCATGCTTGTTCCTGTACTCCCTTTTTTAGTGTCCAGAAATTGGCGAAACTACCACCACCATACAAATAACCCTGCAAACAAGCCCTAAGTAAACATATTGATGAAAATTCTGTTCTTCCAGGCATGGTAGACTCAAACTGGAACATCGGAGCAGTCCTCGAGAAGAAACTTCAGCCCCTGCCCTTCACGTTCGCGCTCTCCGGCATGGCCAACCAGTCCAAACAACAGTTCAAGTTCGGCTGTGGACTCATCATCGGGTAGACTGGCCCCGGTGCCCAAACATTGGTCGGTTTAGTACGCAACTGGCAAGCCTCTAGGGACGTGACAAGTTTATTGAAGACGGGTGATCTGTGCGGATGTGTAGTGATTTGTGATGTAGGCACGCAAGGACGACTGTTGGGTAAGTCACCGCGGTCCTGTTAACGTTGAATATTAAGCTGGGTACGAATTTGAGCGGCTCAGCCTGAGGCATGGTCGCCCTGCGCGGCGAGCTGCTCGCGAGTCAAACTGTTGTACATAAACATGCGCGGGTGAGGCAGCGTGTTTGACGCGAGCCGTCATTTCAAAATGGCGTCGGACACGATGTCATCTGACAGTCTCGGCTGCGTTTATCATAATTCATTATTAACAAAAAGAAGAAGAAATTGCCTCGCCCACAGACAAGTTAGAACTTGTCGTTCTGCCTGCGGCACGCTCGGATACACGGTCAAATTACGCGAGGCACGCACACCGAGGCGCTTTTTAGCACGGTCAAAAGACCGACTCTCGGCGGCTCGGACAGCGCGCGAGCGTGTACCAGTTTGAGCAAAATAGGTGAGCCATGCGTGCCTCAACCCGAGGCTGCTCTAATTCGTACCCACCTTAACAAGCACTGGTGTCCTACGGAATTATTCTCGTATAGGTGTTTAAAGTTAGTTATCTTAGCTGTGTTTAACTTTGATGAACAGCTCCTAAAGTGCTTGAAAATTTGAAATAGCACAGATTTAAATGAAAAAATTATCAACGAATTGAATCGCAATAATTTTTAAAACCAAGTTTTTACTATTTTTATGGGACGCCTTTAAAGTTTGACTTTAATACAGCTTATAAGCATTCTTGTCACTAGAGGTTAGATGATATGAAATCTAATTTTAGTCGTCTTGCCACTTGTCGGTACTAAATCCAAAAACGGTGACATTTTCAGAAACAGTATATTCAATATAATTCGAATCGTTAATGTAATACATCAATAATGTGATATAGTTCCCGGAAAGGTGAAAATTTTACAAATGCTGTTTTAAATACTTTTCATCTTCTCGGTTACTGTTTGGTATGATCATTTAAATGTGTGAGCTTAGTTGTCTCTGCTGAAAGTGCTCTGTTAGTTTTGGTATTGGACACTATTGGGACTTTTAAGTAGGTTTACTGTCATATAAGGAATTAAAGTAACACAGTAATTAAGGTTTGCGAAGACATTTCAATAAATAAATAATGGATATTCACAGGGAAGTAATATGCTGTGGTTTCAGTACGGGGGAATGATGTTCAGTGAAATTACTAGGATACTACTAGATGACTATTGGTGACTCATTTACTATTACTGTCCATCGGACCCGTTATTTAACATGATGGTAGCCAGGTGTGAATTCGATATAAATAGAAAAATCTACAACTGCCTAGATCACTAGGTTACATGAGAGGTACAGGAAAAGATGTCTAGTCTCTTTAAAAAAAAAACAGTGCACAATAACATGGTTCCTAACTTTCAAATTGCGATATATCAAAAAGTTATAAGGTTTTAAGTCATGTTTTTCCTTCACATACAAAGTATTATAGAAGTACAGTGACCATCAGAAGTAACTACGCAACCGAAGAGCTGAAAATGATCTGGACGCGACTCTATTTTCAAGAGAATACGTCGTGTCTAGATCGTTTTGAGCGTGTTATTCTGCTTAGCTACTTTTGTTGCTGAGTGTACACTGAATCATCAGCTGTCTCTATCAGGGTGGGTAATATAATGGTTTATGAAGATTCCTACACAAAGATTCATCTTTACAAACTTAATATAATTCATATATTGAAGTGTCTTTGCAGTTGCTGTAACTTAAAGATAAAATCCAAAAATATTTCCTGTTAAGTTTTGAATTAGTTCTCTAGGTGTCAAAAACAGACCCAAATTGCCTACAAAATACCAGACCTGAGCTTATATTCGATCTAAGCACTGTACTGTATGTGTATTATTTCTTTTGTATGAGAGCCTTTTTATATATTTGTTAATACCGCTACCAGCATAGCATTTACTATGTCACTCTAGGGAGAATAATTGACTGGTTGTTTCTATGATTTAAAACAAAGGTACAAAGAAATTTTATTATAACTTCTTTATTATCTTGTCATTGGGATAACCTTAACATATACAAAATTTACTTATGACCAATTGTGATTAATGCCGAATTGCAATATTCAATCTATCTTTTATCTGCACTTGAAAACTATTTCAAAACAAGAGATGGATTAAGTATTGGAGAGATAACTTGGTAAATCATTAGGCATTTGTTCCAATCGGTGTATAACCTCGAGCAAAGCTAGTAATAGTGCTTAATTTTTAATTTAATTCCTATTTAACCTTTTGAACACCACGGTCGGCTACAGCCGACAACAGATAGTTGAGCCACTGACGCCACGTCGGCCACAGCCGACACGAAATAAAGATTAAAAGAGACTGTTTTTTATGAGTTAAGGTCGTATTGTGCACAGCATGGCAAACGTGTTAGCGTGTGAGTGACACATTTTGTATTTGATGTAAGGCGTTCAAAAGGTTAATGATGGGACTGATGCCTATGGCTTACTAACGGTCACTTGCAGGAAATAGACAGGTCTATACATTTCGACACGACTAAACTGAAATTTAGCCTTAATCAATTTGTTTTTGCTGCAAGTGAGCAGCAAAAAACTGTACTACAGATGTCACAACTTCTCAAAGACGTATATAGTTATTGAGTTTACGAAATTTGAGCTTTGTTTTTAAGCTGGTTGAGTTGCTTTTGCAACTTGGTCCCGAGTGAGATACGTTGGTGACAGCCTAGAGTGACGGTCTCCGCCCGCGCGTGTGAGTGTAGATAGTCAATGGCGAACTGTACATAGATGCCTGTTGTTAAAATGTTTATTTTTAATAGAGTTATGTTAATAAATCAGTGGGTGTTTTATTTGTACACGTTGTTATTAGACCCCGTACGGTGTTGCTGTTGACACCTAATCGACGTCACGCTGTATATAGGCTGATTCACAATACACATACGTACATAACATCACGCCTTCATTCCCAGATATACCTCATTTCATGTCGAAAATATACCATTTATTAATGGGAATGTTTACTATTTCTACTTTTGTTATTGGATTAGGTTTAGCTTTTCCATAGGACTCGTAGTTTCCCGAAAAACGATTTTTGCCCTCAATCCGCCCCCCCTTCCACTTCCCGATGAGATGAGTTTCATTTACTTTTTTGTCTTAAATGATCGACCCTTGTCTAAGGTGCACAGAAAGCGATGTGCTCAAAGTAGGGTTAGCCGCAAAATGGTTTATCGTTAATTCTAGCTGCCTCGCTTACTATTTATCGATCGGATTAAGCCATCACGGTTGACCGAACGAAAATAACCTGCGTATGTAATGTTTAAATTCGCAATGCATTTTAGCGGTCGTTAGCACGTGGCGACCAAAGAACGGTTAATACATTTATGACTCCTGAAAGAAAATGTCCCCCCCCGTCCCAGTCAGATCCAGGTTACTCAAAATAAAACAACCACATAGTTTAAAAATAACGTAAGTTTATTACATGTAATGAAATAAAAATAGAATAAAAACGCTTTACTCATGTACAACCCGCCGACAAGGCGGTACACCACTGATTTGGTCGTTTCAACCTTGATTTCATTACAAACAGAGCTATCGTGACGTGACCATAGACTAAACCCGCCATTTTGTTAACTTTATGACTCGGAATCTTGCGAATTTGGCTTATCATTTATTACGATTAAAAATTAACTATTGTCTATAGATAATATTGTCGTCTTCAATACAAATGCATTGGTACAATGTCCTATTTAATAATGATTTAAGTATTTACTTATTTGCAAGATTTTACATGTTTTGAAGTCTGATTATAGTTTACTTAATCACGTCACAATACTCAGAAAACGAAGTTTTTTGGCGCGTTTAATTAATTCATTATAAATTGTGTGGTATTTAAATAGTTTTAACATCGAGATAACAGCAAATATTAGATTTATGCAAATAAAACGAGATACAAACAGGTTCAGCCACATAGTATAGTCAATGAAGCTTCGAGTTAACCGAGTAAAAAAGGCTATCACAAAATTGAATAGAACCTGAATCACCATAATATGGTGGAATCACCATATTTTGCCATTTGTAAAATCGAAACTTGAGACTTCGGAAAGGATAGTTAAGGAAGGGTTATACAAATACATTTGAGCAAGATTGATGATTATAAATTCAAAAGATTTACATGAACATGGAATTTGAAATTGTATTTATTCTATGTCTCAATAAATATTCTCCACATTACACTGCACGTTGATGAAAAATACCACCGTAGTCTTAAAGACAATTCATTTATTACAATGCGACCAAAAAACCCGCTTCGACTCCACACCAACAAAGTTAAACTAACGATTCTTAACGTGCATTCGAAAAGGGCTGGACGATACGATAGCTCAAAAACATTACACCAAAACAATTGCCAACCCAGCTTCCACAATAAAAACGAGAATTTTTCGTTATCTTATACCAAAATATATTATTATGGCTTCAGTTATCATTTCAAAGATACAATATGTCTATATCTATATTAATAATTATATCATTCGTGTCGTATCTATCTATGCTAGACTTACATTAAAGACGGTTGCAACACTTTTAGTTCGCATGTCATATGAGAGATCTGACTGCTTCAGTTTTGAGGTGTTCTTTGTAATATTAGGCTTATAGGTTACAAGAACAAGCCTTATTACTATAAACTCAGTGGCCAAAAGTTATTGATAAAGATTTATTATTATTCAGAACAAATTAAACAATAATTATAAACTCATTAAAAACATTAAGCTACTGTGATGCATTGATTTAATCTATTTTAAGTACAAAAAAGTTATATAAAACACTTCGTGGCGTAAATCCTATTTGCACAGATGGCGTTAGCATAACTTTTTTTTGGAACTTTTAATAATGTCATGCTTATATTCCAAAACGAGGTTCTGACCATTAAAAAGTAGTCTGTCTCTCATTTAATTGCATAATAATAGTGTATGTTCATATAATTTCTAAGAAAACCACAGATAGCACTGAATTTTAGTATAAACTATAGTTTTTACAAACCAAAACTAACGCCATCTCTGTAAACGTAGAGTAACTAATCCCTCCAAAGCCGTTCCCATTAATGTATATTGAAAAGAACATCTCAAAACGTGCCAAATCGACGGCAGGACCGGCGTAGCTACTGTCAAGTAAAAAAAATGCTATTTATTTGGTTTAAGCGGCTCACAACGCCACCTTTTTAATGTTTTTAGGTATTATAATCAAATGTCGCATTGAAACTATTCAGTTAATGTTTTGTTAACGTAAAAACTTTTTACTTTACAAAATTGCAGGTTTCTTTAAAAAAGCAATAACTGAGTTTGAAACTTTATTGTGCACTTAACTGACAGTTCCCTTTACATCGTAGTCGACAAATTCGGGCTCATTATCTATGCCATGTGGTGTTGCAAGCCTTAAAAAAACAATTGCGCTAACAAACAACATATCTATTGTCAAAACGAACGATCTAAGTACTGAACGGATCCCGACCCTCCACAAATTGACATATTCTTTTAAAAGAAGAAACAAATCACAGATTACGATTTCCCATTACAAAAATCACAATTGCAGACTCGAATATAATTAAGACAAATGTTGCCACTGTCAAAAACAAATTGACAGTCACAGAGGGGTTGAAAAAAAACACAAAACATGACACATTATTTGTTTAAAAATTAACACTACGATAAAAAATATTTAAATACCTATGAGATATAAGTGATGACTGCAGCTCAGCGCTGTTTATAGATTTAAGTTGGTTTATGCTATGGGGACAGAGTTTTAAGATATTTACAAAATGCTTTCTCGCTCACTCACAGCTGATAAAATCTTGACATGTTAAAAAGGTATTAATGAGTACGTTAGCATACACTTTGTTAAAATCTAACGTTTAAATGTTTGATACAAGACGCCTACTGATAATTCCAAGCGTTCTCTTAATCAAATATACTCCCACAAGACCACTACAACTGCCTTCTTCGTTTATTACTATAATGATGAAAATTAAAGAGTACACAAAAAGTGACAATGATAGCACACGCTAATGAAACATAGCTATTAAAATGTAATCTCTACAGTTTTACACTAAAAAGTTACTATTTAAGCACTAGCGCAGTAGATCTATTTTGGTCTTATCAACGCCTTAATATATCCGCACATACCGCGAGTCACGCTTGGCTGAGCAATAAAAGACTTGCGTCTGTAGCCATAAGGTTGGAATTCGTTTTGCCTTTAAAGTGTCACGGCGTTAAAATGTTAATAATGTCGCAAAGCATCTTCCAATGGCAAACTTCGTTTTGAAATCCAACCCTGTTATTGGACGACGGAATCTCATCGATCATTATCACGTCTACCGCTCTGTAATATGTATGCTAGTCTCGAAAATAAACTTCATTATTGTTTACTTATTCGGTTGTCGCTTAGTCTGCGCTCTGCGCAAGTGAACTGAGCGAAAAGTTCTTGTCCGACCGTCCTGCGGGGTGACAAGGCAGGGGGGAGGTGAGGCGTTCCCTTCCCCGCTACACATTCCGCCCCCGCTAACGCCTGGCGGCCTCGCCATGTATCATTCTATGAGACGCGCAAGAATAATCCGAGGTATATTTCGTGTAAAACTGTAGATTTTTAGTTAACCATACAATATTTGTTAATGTAGTCGTGGAAAAAAAGGGTCCCTTTTCGACTCTATGTCATTACTGTTAACCTTTTCAAATATGACACTAATACGCCAACATGTTTATGAGCTATACAAAATTCGACTTTATTCACACGAAACAAAGTCTGTTTCAAATTGTACCTGTAACAACTGACCTCGAGAGACCCGGTGTGCCTAGCACTTATATAATCAAGGCAAGTTTTAAACTATATTTTAATGACCATAAAGTTCGTTTTTACCTGATTCAAATTGGAAAATGGCATTTTAGAGCTAAGGCAACTGAACTTTATTTCCTTGCTGGTGGATTCAAATTCCCACTTACAAAAATCTCCCTGTTTCTAGTACGGTTTCGTCGTTGGCGTTAAAAAGGTTAAGGTCCACAAGTAAACCTTTTCATTCCGCGACTATACATCGTCACTAGTTTGAAAAAACCTCGTATCTCATATTTCGTGATGTACTATTTGATACTTAAACATGAAGAGAAATAAGTTTAAAATCGTACATCACAAAATATGAGATACGAGGTTTTTTTTATGTAGTGACGCCATATCTAGATGACGTGGCATTGTCTGACTGGTCGAGAGCGTCCCCCGCGTCCCGCAACTATGGGACGTATATAGTCGAGCTATAGGAAGATATATTTGATCAAATTAACGCCCGCATCCTACATAACCTCGCGCTCCTAAGTTTTACAAGGATTTCACCGTGAACACTTTATTTCCTATATATTGCTGCTAGCCTAAAGCGTACACAGGACAAGCCGTATTTATGCCAATTACCTTAAAAGTGGTCATTTCCGTGAGGCGTGGGGCTTACGTCATGCGTTCATATCATATTACTGTTGAGCTTTTGTAAAAACACCGTGTATTTTTTTTTATAGTCAACTTTTTAGATTCTAACTACGATAGTTGCATGTAATTGCATTAAAGCTATTAACCGTACTGTGCATTATTAAACGGGGAGCTTGAATTGCCTCGTCAGTGCGTATTAATAACATTTTCCTGCACGTCTTACGACTAAGCACAGCCTTTCTAATTATAGTTTTAATGAACAGCTTTTTAGTATTTTGCCATGGAATTATTGAGATAAATTATTAAAGCAATATGTCCGAGTATATCACACGCGAGGCCAATTGTTCGGTCAAAGAGAATTTATCTCTTGTTTAGAAGCTTCAAGCTCCACGCTTTACACAAGTCGATAAAGAGACGACATTAGCAAACAGACACATGCCCTTTTATAAGTATTGCCGCAAGGCGCATGACGCAAGCCGCATGCGACACGCAAAGCCACCCACTACATTCCAGAACACACCGATTAAACTTTAAAATACGATTTGAAACCATCTACAGCCACAATTTTAAAGTCGAAATGTACCAAGACTGTTCAACATCGGGGCCCATAATTGTGACTTGTATGGGTTCGTGACACACGATGGTGTCTTGGGCGATGAATGAACACTGTGCCCACTGCCTTATAATTAAACCTCGTGGTCCGTAACTATATAGAGCAGATAATACTAACAAGCTAATGAGAGTTCATATTTCTTGCGAAACTATCTCTATCTCAGTCGCGCGCAGTGTCAGCTCTGAAACTTATTTTTTAATTTTTTATGAGTGCACGAATGAATAAGAAAGAAAAAGTCTGCATGTGTGATCAATAATTGCATATTCAACTCAAATTCCTGAAGTGCTGGATTGATTTTAATAAACGTGGAGTCATTGTGATTCACAAAGAACCGACCATGTGTACTAACACACTATCATGTTTTCTTAAGGCCAGACAACTGACTGGAGACAGCAGGTAAAGTGTACATTTTATTTACAAGAACACGATAAACCTATTTTAGTTACAGTGCTCTCTGTCTCTTTCTGTCACATTCAAATTTTACAATGAAGGACAAAGACATAAGTATTTTAAGCTTACTTTGGCTGTCTTGTGTTTATCGGTATTATAAAAAAACATAAGGATGCGTCATGCCTCCAGTAGTGTTTTAATTTTTAATTTATAAATTATGACAGGCTCTTGTTGGGTTTAGTGCTGGGTACTGATCACTCCTGGGCGGTATTAACCTCTCTATATAGTTACTACGCATTTACAGCCTATTTCGACCACTGCCAACTGTATCCTGCTTATAACTGTAGCCTGTTCGAGCTGACGTGTAAAATATCAGATATCGATATTTCGCATCAGAATGAATGGCTCCTTAAAACGAGCTTATACATCAAATATTTTACACATTTTTCAATAGTTGAAAAATTGCTGTCGAAATATATTTGCTTCAAAAGTTAAGTTATAAGCGATCTTCGTTTTTTTATGAAACACGGGTAGCAAATATACTCGGGAGTTCTGTACTAAACCGCACTTTCCTTTTACTCTTTATTAGTAACGAAATCAGGAGAAAGAGACAGCATCAACTAACCTCAAACAATGATTTATATACGTAATAATTATGAACGTAAATGTATAAGCCCATTTTTAACCCCCAACCGCAAACAGGTTTTTTTAGGGTTGATCAACTTTTTGTTGTTATTCTATGCCGTATGCCAGGGGACAACAGTGACAGTGAGTTTCTTAGAAAACTTGTAACAATACAATATACATTTAGCACACCCAGGAGAGAACCCATAAAATAATGTAATGACCAGCAAAACTGTTTTTAGTGTACTTATATCCTTTGCAAGCATAGTTTTAAAGTGTGTCCCAAGTGACGTCACCATGGCAACGAGCTACAACAAAATGTTGACCCTATACATATTTAGCTTATGAGTACAGTATACTTTTTAAAACTGTAACATTGGCAAGTGTGGTCCATAAGTGATCGTTCTGACGATTATTGGCAGCGGACACAATGTGAAATGTTAACCTTTTGATATCTTAACATGGCTTCAATCATCAAGCTAATTTCATTCTTACGCTGATGTACGTAGGTTAGTATTAAAGTACCTGTTGAGGAGAGATAAGTATTATTTTGTGAATTAAAGCTTCAAAAACCTAAAAAAAATATGTATAATACTGTCGCGGTCAAATAATACGGGTCAGAGTGCGTTTTTTAAACAAAAGAGGCTATTTTAAAACTTTGGTTCCTCGGTAGCGGATGCTTTTAGTGAGATCTGATGATGGATACCCCGAGCATCGATACAGGACTTCCAGAGTGCCTAGGATACCCAACTGATTGAATCTGCGGCTAACGCGGAATTGTGCATGCTCAGAAAAACATCAAAAATGGTAACAAAATGTAAGGAAATCCAAATGCTGATCCAAGTTCTCTCGCTGTGGTGTTAACTTAGTTAGGTATCTTGAGGACTTTTGACGTCCTCTCCACCATTCAACCTCACTCAAAACAACCCTTGACCCGGAACCAAGGGTTCGATATAGCCTTGTTTGTATGAAAAACGGGTTGTATATTGAGAAAACAGAGTAAATTTAAATTTTGGTGTTGAAGAAGGAACAAACAAAGACACCTTTGCATTTATGATATGATATTAGCAAGGGTGTTTCAGTTTTCTATCAAACGATAGCTTCGTAGGCAGGGTCACTACCAACTGGACCAACGCGTCCTCAAACCCGTATGTGGCCTTGGGCATTTCAGAGAAGATCCTAATAAAATAAGAGTGGTACAAATTGGGCAGCCTACCTCTGTTGTGAGGGCGGCCCGGCGGCGCGGCGGCGGTGTTATAACTCCATGCCCTGCGCCTCGTCGTCGCTGAAGTCGCTCATGGAGGACTCGGAGTCGCTGGGCGCGCGCGCGCCGCCCGCGCCGCCCGCGCCCGTGATGGCGTCCTTCTCCAGCAGCGCCTCCTCCGTCGCGAACCTCCGCACGTAATCTGCGGGACGCCTCAACATCACACGACATCTTTCGCTGGTTCACTGCCTTCTCGCCGGCAAATCTTTGACAAATGCATCGTTTCGCAACCTAACCGTTTGCCGACCCGTTTATTCTGCGACTTGAAAATATTTCAGGATTTTTATAAAACTAACCTCACCTAACCGATAGGATTCTACACGACAGTCTTGAAATAAATCCAGAACTATTTACAGATTGGGAATAAAACGCGGTTTGTCAAATGATATGTTTGTGAAATGAATCATTTGTGAAACGTTGGTTATATATAAAATAATAGGATCCCTCTTTCACTTCCCACACTCTAAAATCACTCGTTATAGCCATGTGTTTTGCTGGTGGTAGGACCTTTTGCACGGTCCATCCGGATCGCTATCACCATCTTATCCATTAACCTTCCGCGAAACACCAGTGTTCGCATTTTTGTGTTCCGCTTGGGGGATAAGACAGCCGGTGAAATGACTAGCATAGACGCATTCCATCTTAGTCCTCAGAGTTGGCAACGCATTTACAGTATTAGGATTGCAGTCTTGTGAATGCGAATGTCTATGGGTCACAGTGTCCACTTACCATCAGATGGCCTGTGTGCTCGTTTGCCTTATCAATGCCGTAAAACAGGACAGGCAGACGTAGTTCATAGAGCGTATCGTTTCACCAAACTTTACTTCATCGAAAGCTATTTTAAGAGAAAGATTAAGCAAAAAAAAAAACATACAAAATGCGATAACGTCTTTCTCCCCTTATACATTGTCCGATTTTTACGATTTTTGAATATGTTATAGGTATTATGAAAAACATTGTCTGTACGTTTCCCTTTTCTATAAAATATTGATTGGAATGAAATTAAAAGCGGAATCGCACAGACCGAGTTTTCCATAATATTTACAACTATTATTAGATTTAGGGGGTGAGAAACGTTATCGCCCGGAGCTAAATTTGTTTGGATAATTTTTGACAGCTACGCGATTTAGGCATCACTTCACAATCCTCTTAAGCATTGATTACGTAGGTTAGGTTAGACTTATGACTATTACTAAATAACTCCTGCGCCTAAAGCCTGTCTATGAAATGAAAATTCGAAGAAGTCCTTTTTTTTCACTTTTGCGATTAGTTTATCGACGGGTATTAAAACTGCAGTCAACTTTGGCATTAAATTTACCTTGACTTTGCAGTGGAAACTAAGATTTTCGAGCAAAAACGATTTTGTATTTGTATTCACTACATCTGTAAAAACAGCTGTATGGGTAAGTCCCAAAAATATGGCCACGCTTACTCACGCAATTAAATTTTCCATGAAACTTTTCCGTTGTGCGATGAAAATTAGCCATTCAATTGACTCTTCGTCACAAAACGGAGCTTTTTCCGTCATCGTTGTTTGTATGGTTAACTGCTATTAACTATGGTCCAACTTTTGGTCCTCACTCGTATCCGACAAAACTTTACAAGTTAACAATTTGTCTTTGTCATGCTTTTGCATCCTTCTTGATCCAAATATTAAGAGACCTTCCTGTAATAAAGACTGATCTCCAACCTTCTTGTTCTGAGAGCCTGAAACCTTGAACTGAGGGCTGACCTGAGACCTATTTCTTGAGCTGAGGACTTAACTAAAACCTTATGAAACCAAGAATAATGATGATGACAGGCTGTCTCCCGGTCATTCCCGCCTGTTCCCCTGACCTAAGTTCTTTGTGAGCGGGTGGATAGGGTTGTTCACGTCAGTAGTGAGTGAGCAGGCAGGGGTTGTGAGGACTGACCTGAAACCTTCTTCTTGTACTCCTCGGGCTTGTGCAGGTACATGGCGGCGGCGTCTCCGTTGAGCGGGTCGATCGGGTTGGGGTACGTGAGCAGCTGCGGCAGGAATGACTCGAATATGTTCGACAGGTCTGCAACAGACAGACAAATAAGCATCAATAGTAATCGAGAGTACGGTTAGACTTATATTATAGTTATCCCACCAAAAAGATTTTCATGTAAAAAGTTGCCAAGACAACCATATGGCTCGCACTGTGCCCCCAGATAAAGCTAAATGAGCTAGATTTGTAGGACCGTTTGAGTCGCTTTGCGAAGAGGTTTATACAGGGTGTACAATCCAAATGGGTCAGTATGGTGAAGTCGGAAACTATGAGAGATAGCGAGATCTGTTCTTACGAACCATGACGTCGATTTTAGATTTAATAATAATTACATTCAAACGTTTTTTATTAACTCTCATACATAACCGGGAATCGAAACTGAACAATATTTTTGTAACCGCGTTAAGTAAAAAGGACCAAATTTGGCTATGAAATCTTATTTTTATGTATGAGACTTAAGAAAAAAGTTTGAATGTAATTATTATTAAATCTAAAATCGACGTCATGGTTCCTAAGAACAGATCTCGCTATCTCTCATAGTTTCGGACTTCTCCATACCCCTTCATGGTCAACTGATCCCACATAAAATTCATCCCGCGGGATGAATGGCCCCTTTTGATTTTTTTCGTGGGTGACTCGACCCAACTGAGCCTACAGGCCCAGTTAACCACTTATCCCACTTACAGGTCTACTCAACCCGCGGGCTCATTCAACCACTCTTAGTATTAAAGAGTCTTCTCAGCCCGCGGGCTCAGTTTACCACTATCTATTAGGTATGAGTTGTCTGAGCCCGCGGGTTTAGTCGACCCCTATCCGAGGCTTAAGGGTTTACTCACCCTACCGGCTTAATGGTTGTCACTAGACGGATTCGTGAGGAAGGTAAGTATTAAAAAGGTAATGTGATGAAATTCAGCACTAATGGGACGTAATAAACACGGGTACATGAAAAAAATATTTAATTTCCACGACAGTACATCAAAATAAAGTAAATTCTAAATGCAAATTAAAAAAAACATGGAAATTAGTGCCTATTAAGCTTGCTTGAAGAAAAAAGAAGCTACCTACATTCTTAAATG
The DNA here is from genome assembly GCA_949316455.1 of Acleris holmiana. Taxonomy (NCBI): domain Eukaryota; kingdom Metazoa; phylum Arthropoda; class Insecta; order Lepidoptera; family Tortricidae; genus Acleris; species Acleris holmiana. The sequence continues at coordinate 11,938,024 of OX438786.1, read as the reverse complement.
TTCGATACAGAAATCGAGGCTAATTTTTTTGTTTTTTAAGTCCAACACTGTTTGAGAAATGTGATCATTCACTTCCATTATTTCGCTTTTTCTTTTAGAAAATTCATTTTTTCTTATTTTTTCTACATCGTTTTTCATCATCCTTTGCAGTATTACAAGAAGTTGAATAATATTCGGTTTCGGTTTCAAAAGTTTATTAACCTTGCTGTGCCACCCCTCGATAGCATTGTTTGTGCGGTTTACTTGATTATGACATGTCCACCGGCCAAAATAAATCGATTTTGGGTCCATCCATGTTTTATAGAAGTATTCGTTAAAGGATTTTCCAATTTTGGTTTTCGGTCCTGGCTGGCAACACTGGCTGTCAAAGGATAAGCAGCTGATTTCACTAGGTCCCTATAAAATATTTATATTTTAATGATATTTATTGTTAATGTGAGCTTCTCTGTTGTTAAGCAGACAGTTTATAAGTTAAGTTTTAGCTTAGTGATTTATTTCAAGTGCTATAGTGACGTCTAATAGTGTTCCGAAACATTTCAATTCGGTAACCGTTATTGGTTATAAATTTGAACTCGATGTCTACATTTCATATTTGTCGGCTTGCCCAAGCACTATTTACTATAAATACTGCTGTGTGGTAGCCGTTGGTTGACATTATATAATTGAGCTGAAATGTGGACATTGATCTACGTTACTATATTCACGTAAGTAACTTGCATTCCTTTGGCATACAATTTCTTGTTTTTACCACTTTAATTATACTAAAACTTTGTAAAAATGATAACTCGAAGGGCAGCTGCTGTAGCTGCGCGTCAGCAACAAACTGACAAGCTTCAAATAACGTTATTAGAACTAAAAAAATCCAAGGAATTGTGTGCTCAATTACTCAGTGAGAGAGAGGACAATGAGAAAGAAGTAATCCAGATTCTAAACAGTAGGGATAGGTTAAAAAAGGAACTCTCTCTACTTGAAAATAAGTATAATGATGTGAACTTGGAACGGGTCGAGCTTCAACATACAGTAGATAAGTTCACTGAGTGTACCACTCTGTACGAGCAGGCCCTGAAGGACGTTGACTCCCTGGAGAGAGCGCTGCATATTGCCCATGAACAGATCTACGAGCTTCAGGAGGCCAGGCAAGACACTGCAGAGGTACACACACAGTCATTATTTCATGAATTGGTAGAGAATGACCCGCAGTTTGTTACTGCTTCAATTGACCTTCCTGTTGTTACTATAGACTTAACTAATGAGACGTCCACTACAACAAGGTTAAGTAATTGTAGCAGGAATAAACTAAAAAAATATATTAAAATAAACAGATATATAAGGAAAACCCGTAGGTTGTTAAAGCAAAATAAACTGTATTATAGAAAATTTATACTAAGTAAAATAAATGTAAAGTTAGTTGATAAATTATATATATATACCACTATGTTAGAAAATAATAAGTTAAAGTATGACAATGACACACAAATGTTACAATTAAAAATTCAAGATTTAGAGGAGTTGTTACAAAAATTGCACAATATGCAGGAAAATTCAAATAAAATTATAGATGAGTATTCTTTAGGAATGGATGATCTAATAGGGCAGCTCAACTATAATTTAGAGTTAGTTCAGTCACTGGAGGACGACCACACATGTGTCTGTCAACACAAGAGTGACTGTCCGGCCCCCGGTGGACTGAAGCAGAGTTTGTGTGTCAGTGTCCCTACACAAAAGGAATATGATGAGAAGTGTTCCTTTCATAAAAACTTAAATAATAATAGTAATACCAATTTGACATCCAAACCTGACATAATAATGTACTGCGATGAGATTGGTAGCAATATGGGCTCATTATTGAACTCATACACTAAGGGACATAGTGTGATCAGCAACTGTTTACCTCTAAGCAGCTTGGAAAATATCCAAAATAAAATTTTAGAGGACAGCTATATTGATATAGACACGACTTTGCTTATTCTTGTAGGAAATAGAGGGAATGTAAACAAAAATAAACTAATTAATTTTTTTGAAACTTTGAATAGCCTTAGTGTGAAAAAAATCATATTGTTTACATTCCCTTATTGTAATCAGTTGTCACAGTTGGAAAATGACATAAGATATAATTTAAATGTGACACTTTATAACATGTGTACATATAATAAAAAAATTGACATTATTGACTCTAACAATTATGTTAGCAATTATTATATTTTAACAAAAGGTAAATTTTACCTGCCTAATTATTTTAAGAAACAGATAGCTATGTCGCTATCCTATTTTTTTGACATTTCAGCCAAGAATTTGGCTCCTGCTGCTATTCAGCAACCTGACAGGTTTTTGGAACATGTTCCAATTACTATCAATCATTTAAATTAAATGACAAGACAACAGAGGAGCTCAACCCTGGCAACCAAAATTGTAATAAATATAAGGACAAATTTAGCAGCAAAGTATCTAATTATATCACTCTGGTTCACCAGAATATTCAATGTATAAGGAGTAAAGACCTGCAAGTCGAGTTATTTCTTAATAGTAATAGCATTGATATTTTATGTATAACGGAACACTGGCTAACTAGTAACGAAGCTATGTTTAATTTTATCAACCACCAGGTCGGCAGTTTATTTACTAGAAATAGCTCGATACATGGCGGGTCGTTAATCATATTAAACAATAAATTAAAATTTAAAGACCGTAAGGACATTGTGTCCTTATCTGTTGAACGAATATTAGAACTCGCTGCAATAGAGTTAGAGCAATTCATAGTTGTATGTGTATATAGGCCACCATTAGGCAATTTCGAAATTTTTGAGAAGATTATGGAAACTGTTCTAATAAAATTATCTTATTCGAGAAAAAAAACAATTATATGTGGAGATTTTAATGTAAATATTTTAGAAAACAGTCCACTAACCAAAAGATTAATAAATCTTTTCAAATCTTTCGGCCTGACACATACTTTTTTGGAGCCAACTAGAGTTACTGACACTAGTGCCACGTGTATTGATAATATTTTTACTGATATAATTCCTATTGGTAAGAGTGTGATCAGCAACCTGGAATCGGATCATTTGGGTCAATTAATTAAATTCAAATCCGTATCGAATAATATTCCAAAAAAAGAAATTACTTTTGTGCCAATAACTGCAGACCGTGTGGAAAGAATGAGACATAACCTAGTGCATAATTTGCCCTTTCTAACAACTGATAAGGGACCCAATGACATGTACAACTCATTCTTTCACACATTCATAAAACAATTTAACGCAGTATTTACATCCAAATCGGTTGTGGTTGGTGGTGCAAAGGTTTTCAGTGACTGGGCTACTGCGGACTTACATAAGCGTAGAAGAATACTGTATCAACTATATGAGGAACGGAGGTATAACGCGAGTGAGGAGTTTAAGGAACATGTCAAACAGTATTCTAAGCAATTCAAGATAGACTGCCGTATAACTAAGCGAAATTTTTTAAGTAACAAAATCTTGAATAGTTCTGATGTTATTAAAACGACCTGGAAAATAATTAATGAAGAAACAGGTCGCCGAAAAAAGAACATTAACGACTATCGTTTAAAAGTAGATGGTAAAATAATAGATTCCAATCCAGATATCGCAATTGAATTTGAAAAGTTTTTTACCGATATACCAGTGTCCACGACTAAGTGCTTGAACTCTTCGCCTGCGTCTGCCATTGTACTTTTAGAAGATAACGTGCCTGAATGCAGTATATACTTTGAATTCAAGCGCGTTACTGCCTTGGATGTAATTAAGGCATTCAACTCAATCAATATAAAGAAAACCAGTGACCTTTGGGGAGTGTCGGTCCATGTACTCAAATCCTTAATTGAAGTCATAGCATCTGACTTAATGGTCGTATTTAATCACTGTGTTGATTGTGGTGAGTTTCCTGATCTTATGAAACATAGTAAGATAATTCCATTATTCAAAACGGGTAGTACTTTTGACCCCACAAATTTTAGACCAATATCCATACTACCCACTTTCAGTAAAATATTTGAGAAATTGATTTTGTCACAGTTAGCGGAACATTTTCGGTATAATAATTTATTACACAATAAACAATTTGGTTTTACTCGGGGTCGCTCGACAACCGAAGCTGGTGTTGAGTTGATTAAAACCATTTTTAATGCCTGGGAAGGGTCACAGGATGCTTTAGGTATTTTTTGTGATCTGTCCAAGGCCTTCGATTGCGTTAACCATGACACATTGATCAGGAAACTACACCACTATGGAGTTAGAGGTACTGCGCTAAACTTAATAAAAACGTACTTATACGGGAGAATACAAAGGGTAGACGTGAATGGAGTACGATCACCTGGGTCATTGGTCTCAATGGGCGTACCACAGGGCTCAATATTGGGTCCATTTTTATTCCTCATCTACATAAATGACTTACCTTACCTTATAAAGGACAACCATGATATAGTCTTGTTTGCTGATGATACGTCACTTGTGTTCAAAGTTAAACGACAACAGCAGTTTAATGTCAATGTAAACAATGCTATATCAAAAGTAGTCGATTGGTTTAGTGTTAATAATTTATTACTGAATGAGAAAAAGACGAAATGTATAAAGTTCATGACTACTAATGTGAAAAATAGTCAAACTACTGTAACTATTAAAAATAACAAACTAGACCTAGTTAATGATACAGTGTTTCTTGGTATAACGTTAGACTCCAAGCTCCAATGGGGTCCTCATCTTGCTGGATTGGCGGGTAGACTCAGTTCTGCAGTTTTTGCAGTTAATAAGATTCGGCAATTAATAGACTTAGATACCGCTCGATTAGTTTATTTTAGTTACTTCCATAGTATTATGTCATATGGTATTATACTGTGGGGTAGTGCTGCTGATGTAAATAGCATCTTTGTTCTGCAGAAGAGGGCTATTCGTGCTGTCTACAAGATGGGCCAGAGAGACTCGCTTAGAGATAAGTTTAAAGAAATTAACATATTGACCATGCACAGTCAATACATTTATGAAAACATTATGTATGTTCATAAAAACATCGCTAAATTTAGAAAGAACTGTGACATACATAATGTTAATACCAGAAATAAATATAAGCTTGCAGTGCCCTTCACGCGGCTCCATAAAATAAAAAACTCTTTTATGGGTAATTGTATTAGGTTCTATAATAAGCTCCCAAGTAATGTTACTGAACTATCAGTAAATAAATTTAAGAGTTACGTTAAGCGTAAACTAATTTCTAAAGCATATTATAGTATTAAAGACTATATTAATGATAACAATGCTTGGGACTGAATTGCTTGTAATAAAATGTTTAGTCCTTACGACAAAAGGTTGCGAACGTCGAAAAAAAAAGACATCCGACAGAGTTTCTTACAGGTTCTTCTCTGATCGGTCGCGATTTGAACCTGCAGTCAATTTAGGCTAAGTCGCTACTATGACGTTTCAAAAGAGTTTATTATTTGTAAACCTACTTGAATAAAGATTATTCTGATTCTGATTCTGATTCTGATTCTTTATCTAAGGCGAACAGCCACGCGTCGAGCAATTCCTCAAAAGGCAAATGTGCCAAGGCAGATAGTCGCCTGATATGGACCTTGCCCAGTCTATTCTTCTGTAGGCCACATTGCCTCGCCTTTCTCCAGAGGCATTTAGTGAAATGGTAGTAGCATCCTTGGATCTCTACACCTGGACATGTATCAATAATTGCTGACATGAGCTTTTCAAAATCCACTTTAATATTGATGGGATTCCAATTCGTTGCTTGACTTTTTATGAGTCTAAATAGTAAGCTGTATGTTTGTTTGTTCTTATTTGGCAATAACGCGTATAATATTGGTACCACTTTTATGTTTTCTCTATCGCTACCGAGGTCGACGTGTAGCGTCACAAGCTGGTAAAAATTCCTTTGGCATGATTTAAAGGTGCCGTCTATGTAAAACATCTTACCCTTCGATAGCCAAGTTTTTAATTCTGGGCATGAGAATACTAAAATCCTGGTATTCTTTTCCGTGTAGTCAGCAAACAACATGTTTTTAAATTTGTTGGGTATTACAACATCAACAGCCCGTTTAAAACTTATATTTTTTATGCCTAATGCCTTGTACCGTTTCCGGTATAATTTTTTTTTCACATTTTCAAAAGAGGAAATTTTGGTCACTTTATCTAAACCGGCATCTTGAATTTTGCCGGTAACATCCTCATAAATCTGTGCCACAGGTGTCATTAAGTCATGGGCGACTTTTTCGTTAATGGTGTTCATGTGCTTTTTTATTTCGCAAGTAGCATAGTTAGCCTCATGATTATGAGGAGTTTCGCTAATGATAACGGAACTTGTTTCATTAATTGTCTTTACTACAGCATAGCACTTACTTTCTACACAACGCCATAGGATAGTGTCGTCTTTATTCTTTCTCTTAACGCGGTAACTATACCCAGCACGTATCATTATTCGGCCGCCTCTTTGTGAAGTAATAAAATCAATTGCATCTGCACTAGATGATGGGGAGCACGGTTTGTACGGGTATGGCTGCATTTTATTCTAAAAAGCGATAACTAGACGAATAATCGAGCACGATCGAAGTCGGTATGACACTACTGACATATTAAGAGTGATAAGTAATAAGATATTGCAGGCCAGTAATAATAATAACTAACAATGTTACGCAACCTCTTTACATTAATGCGAAAGGATAAACTTGAATAAGGGGAATCCCCGTAATTACCGTAAAATGGGGTAGGTTGGGTCGAAATAGAAGTAAATAGTATCTTTTTTTATAATATCTTTTGTCAACCCTAAACTGGTAAGGAGTAGTCAAGTTAAGCCGGTAGGGTGAGTAAACCCTTAAGCCTCGGATAGGGGTCGACTAAACCCGCGGGCTCAGACAACTCATACCTAATAGATAGTGGTAAACTGAGCCCGCGGGCTGAGAAGACTCTTTAATACTAAGAGTGGTTGAATGAGCCCGCGGGTTGAGTAGACCTGTAAGTGGGATAAGTGGTTAACTGGGCCTGTAGGCTCAGTTGGGTCGAGTCACCCACGAAAAAAATCAAAAGGGGCCATTCATCCCGCGGGATGAATTTTATGTGGGATCAGTTGACCATGAAGGGCTCCATACTGACCCATTTGGATTGTACACCCGGTATATTACATTACCCGTCGATGAAATTAAATTCGGTGAAACGACACATTCGATGAAATGAGGGTCGGTGATTCTGGGATCCCGGTCGTTTTGATTTTAGGTCTCTTTTTTTGATAAGGAGAAGGCACACGAGCACTCACACCACCTGATGGTAAATAGAATCTAAGACCCATAGACATTTGATTTCTCAACGCTATAATCTCAAGACAGCAATCCTAAGACCTCAAATGCGTTGCCAACACTGAGGAGTAGGATGGAATGCCTCTATGCTAGTAATTTCACCGGTTGTCATTATCCCCACACCGGAATCAGTAACTTCGTTAATCGCTAATCTGGTACCAAACAAGTTAACTTCGTTAAACGTTACAGTAAACGTTAATCGTTAATCCGTTGTTAACACGTGATAAAAATTGATTTTTCTATAAATCACTGCGTTAGCGATCTACAGATCTACTTATGAAAAACGTTGGTAACCGTGGGTTCTGGAAGTTAACAGCGGCTCTACTTTCTTCGGATCACCTCGTCACTTTTTAAACATTAGTGCGGTATCTTTTTAATAAATTGTAGTTACTGGATTAACAGACTTGGGGAGATTTACCGAAAGTTAACAAGTCCGTTAACATTTAATAAGTTAACTTAAGTTAATGCGTTACTCGAGTTGATAACTTCGTTGATTAACGATTAACGGATTAACAAGTTATTGCCCATCAAGGCAACTAAGCTGCACGTGTTGTTCAATGCAAGGATGTTCAAAAACGCTCGTACTTCAATGGTAGCTTACCATAGAGTGCGGTCCAGGCTTGGTTGATGACGTCGAGGCACACTGTGCCGGAAACCTCGTCGATGTTGGGATGGTACACTTTGTTCATGAACCCGATCGATGGCGATTTGAAAGGGTAGTGATCGGGCAAGTGGACGCGCACGCGCCACACGCCGCCTTCGTATGGGGCTGGAATAAAATAGGTAACTCATCATTTTATCGAATTTGACTTCATCGATTTTGTTTTTATGAAAAGGAGAAGGCACACGAGCACTCAGGCCACCTGATGGTAAGTGGAATCTGAGACCCATAGACATTTGAATTCTGAAGACTATAATCCTAAGATCTCAAATGCGTTGCCAACTCTGAGGACTAAGATGGAATGCGTCTAAGCTAGTAATTTCTTATCCCCACACCGGAACACAACAATGCGAACACAGTTGCTTGGCGGGTGGTTAATGGATAAGATGGTGGAATGTATCATTTCATCGGTATTTTTTTTGGAACGCTATTTTCTGCTGAAGCAATTATGTTTTCAGGGTATCTTAAACATTAATTACGTAGGTAAGTTTAGGTAAGATGTTTTAGATACTCCGAAAACGTTATGGTTTCAGCAGAAAATAGCGTTCGATGAAAGGTAAAATGATAGACACCCGAAAATCATACATAAGGGATGATTCAAAATTCCCAATATAATAGCTTACCTTTATTATGTACTTATAGTATATTAACCCCTTGGGAAACAGGCTTTTATAAGAGGAACGACCGACGGATTCGCAGGTAAAAGTTAGTATTGCGAAGATTAATAAAATATTTATAGAATCACCCGTGACCAATTGTATACCTTTTACTATTACTATAATATAATGTGCATACAGAGTTAGTGTTGCAACGACTTTAATTCGTGCACCTTTCACTTTCCAAAAAGACGTAACTTAATGTTTTTATTTCGAAGGGTAATTCGATACACCTGTTTATATTTTGACGATGATTTTATAGTTATACTTCTAAAAACTCCTGTTTTATTTATAATTAAGTAAATATTTTGACAAATCGATTTTCTGACCCGAAAAAACCGTATTACGCAATTTTCATCGATATCGTTTCGAAATATTAATTATTTATTCTGAAAATCGTGGTAACTACTAATTGATGGCAGATAATTAATTAATATATTTTTATTACCAATTATCTCGTAAGGCTTGGTAGAAATGCTAAAGTACTTATGTTACTTAAGTTAAAATAAAATTGTATAGTTTGTTTACAATTCGCAGGAAGGTATTTATTAATTAGGTATTATATGGTATTTTATTAGAACAACCTATCTGTTTATCTCTACTTTTTCTCAAGTTATTCCAGCACCGAAAACCCAGGGGTTTGCTAATTAGTAACGTTTTGTGATTCAAGCCTTGCCGCGTCTTAGAACCGTTAATTAGTTTTGTTTTTTTTTATTTATTTATTAGACGAGTATTTTTAATAAAAAATATATTTTTCTTTTGTTTTTTTTTTTTTATATTTAAAATTATACTTAATTATTTTTTTTATTCAAGTATGTTCTAATGTGCTAGACATCCTGGCAGCGGGATCAGACCAAGAATTCTAGAACCTTACATAGTTAGGTAGCATACATGGATGTTTCAAATTATAGTTCACATAATTATGTTTGCAAGTAAAGTAAATTAAGTGTCCATTAAGTATGCGTCTAGCAACCCTACCGCAGCTAAGAAGAGCTGATCACCTTGAAACGGCAGAACCGATTTTAATAAAACATGTCTAGGAAACACCGCTAGGAAACCTCCTTTAAAAAAACCGGGGTCAGTGGTTTTTGACAAATGTATAATTTTACAAACTTTAATTTCGCTAACACGTATTTGCGCTTAAATCATTACATAGGCTTTACACTACCTATTACTCATATTTAGACCCCGGATTCTTGTCGCAATGACGTCACAATAGGGTAGTTTGGGGAGTAAATGGAACGGTGTTAATTAATACAGAAATAAATACGGTTTTTAACCTAATAAATTTAAATAACAAGGCATTGACGACAAAAATTATCTAGTCAATTGATCAAAATTATCTTTTGGTACATAACTTCAAACCATACATTTGTACGTTAAACTGGATTTTGACAGACAAAAAGTGGGCGACCGAGCAAAAACCAGTTAAATGTACGAACAAATGTATGGTTTGCAGTAATCGAAAGATAACGTTGATCAATTGAATAGGTAATTTTTATCGTGAATGCCTACTTAGTTATTACAATTAGTTCGGTTAAATCTGGCAGTTTTTCGTATTAAATAACACCGCTCCATCTAGTAAATGGAACAGTGGAACATAATTAGACATATTAGAATTATCTTTATCAATTAATCAGTTCTAACCTATACCACCTAATTAAGTTTTGACCTAAGATATAAAATATCGTGAATACCTGACTATAAATATTTAATTCCGTAGAACACCAATAGACTAGGTTACCGTATTAATTAACACCGTTCCATTTACTCCCCAAACTACCCTATTGTGACGTGATTGCGACAAAAATCCGAGGTCTACTCATATTACATAAGTTACAAGGTCTTATTAAACATGTTAGGTTAGGTTACACATTAAAACACATTAACTGTTAAATATTGCGACGGGAAGTACCTCTATGCGAATTGAAAGTAGTTTGTAAAAAAAAAATGCTCAATGACGATTCCGTAAAACATTAAGATACCAAAAAACGCATTCAAATCTGTTTACCCGTTTAAAAGTTACATTACCACAGACAGACACACTAACACGCATAGGTCCAACTTATAACAGACCTCTTTTTCCGAGGGGGGTTAAAGAAAATATTTAAAAAAACCCGTGCTAAATAAATAAATAATATTAGTTGTCATTCGATACACTTACCTCCAGGGCCTCTATTTTACTGCGTTATAACGATATCGCGTTTGACTGAATTGAACCTTTTATGACTCGGCCGCCATTATTATCAATAACATAAGAGTTATCAAAACGTTGACGATACTGAAACACGTCAAAAACGATATCGTTATTACCGTGTAGAACCTCAGCCCTGGGATAACCACACCTCTTTTTGCGAAGGGCATTAAAAAATGTTTATGTATTAAATAAATAAATAAATAAAGTTGACGTTCAATACACTTACTTCCTGGGGGGCCGAAGAATTTGACGCAGAACTCGTTCAAGCCGCCCAAAATGGTCACCTCGTGCTTGCTCTCAATGCTGATGTGAGAGTTAAAGAAACCAGACAACTTTGATAATGAAAATAAAATAAAATTCCAACACAACAATGTTCTTAATAACTAGGCATTATTTACATTCACAAGCAAAACACAGTCACAAACCACATAAAACGATGCAAAAACAAGGAACAAACCACATGAAATAAAAAAAACAGGCAAAACATAAATAAAAATAAAATAAGTTCAAAAACAGCGCAATGCGGAAGAATTAGAATTACTACGGATTACTTGCATAAATAATTACATAGCATTGATTTTTTTTATACATTTCAGAGTAAAAGTGTTTATTTGTGAACACTATGTTGTAACTTTTGTAAACGGTGTAAGACAGATATTAACAAAAGCTGGTGTCATTTAAAAGCATTCAAAATCTCTTTATACTGATTTTATTTGTTTTTTGAAAATTCGTTTGTTTTTTCTCTTGGCTACACTTAAGAGCAAAGAAAACGAGCCACTTTGTACTGAATTTCCATAGAAATTGGCTCGATTTGACTTTTTGTAGAATTAACTAGTTTTAAATAACTAAAGTACAACACCCGATGCTCATACGGTAAAAAAAAGCAACGTGAGGAAACCTGCACACTCAAACAGTTGAATATGTACGAGAATAATTTTATTGCACAAAAGATTCTAAAGTGTCGGAGTGTATCGTATAGGACCCATCTGTAAGATAAGATAAAATATAAATGTTAATAACTCCTTGTATAATTCCTACAGAATATATTCCCCTATAGCTTATACAACCATGTTCAGAAATCAGTATGAAACAGAACTGCAAGACAAGACAAGTTCTAACTTGTCTGTGGGTGAGACGCGTACAAATTTGATAAACTTGTCGTTCTGCCCGCGGCACGCTCGGATACACGTCTAAATTACGCGAGGCACGCACACCGTGGCGTTTTTGAGCACGGTGAAAAGACCGACGGCCCGCCACGTGCCGCTCGCCCGCTGCTCGCGCACAGCGCCTGAGCGCGTACGAATTTGAGCGAAATAGGTGAGCCATGCGTGCCTCCACCCAAGGCTGCTCTAATTCGTACCCACCTTTAGATTTATCATTTTATTTCATATGACAAAGAAAAGAACAGACTTAAACGCAATCTTAGATATTTTTATCCAGGGACTGAATAAATCGGCCCTTAGCCTAGCTAAAGTAGAACACTTTGTAAAAAAAAAACATCGTGCCACAGAACAACAAAAGTCGAACAACAGTTCCAAATTATACCAAGTCACGATTGTGGGCAGTACGAAAGAGAGATAAGATAGCGTTTGTTTGACACGTATTGCCGTAGCGCCGATAGCGGAAGATACCGGTGGGAAATCTTTGAACTAAGTAGATATTGATAAAATGATTTTTCTAAGATTTGTTGCTGGGATGACCTGATTCTTACACCATAGATCTTCCAGGCAGTGAAAAAACTCGGACAAAAGCGCGGACTCGCGTACTGGGTTTCGTATCACTCTACTCACTTTTAGGCTGCATTATTATATTATTTGTTTGTATTTACGTATATATTACCGTAGTTACGTTTGGAAAAACTTGTTTGGATGACTGCCGCATTTATTATTTCACTGTTTGTTTATTTTTCATATAAAGCATATTCCATAAAATAAAAACTTAAAAAAATGGGCATAAAAGGTTATGTTTATTTTTTATATATGTGTATAACCTTCCGTGGTTTCGCCTGGTGGTTCCAACGGAAGACCATCGCTGACTACATTCTTCTTTCACAAACAAATTTCATTATTGTTTAAAAAAACACAGTTGTTTATAACTTACAGATCAAAACATACTGTTCTTTATTAATAAGTAAGACCAACGGACCGACAACGGAGGCTTAGAAATAGGGCCCTTTTCAGTAAACAACATAGTTTAATATCCATGAAAACGCGATCGTGTAAATGTACGTAAACATAAGCGATTCAAAGTTTCTATTGGATTTTCAAATTTAAGCAAGTCCGCGCAAAAGTTACTACACAATGAAAGTTCATTAACTTCCTGTTCGATTTCCAAATTGAGTTCAGCGTAAAAATTGCACAGATAAAATATTAAGCGCATTTAAATTGTCTAGACAAGCATCGGGAGGCACTGGCTGCTGGCTGTATAAGTATTATACTCAGGTAATGGAGACGGTTTAAAATCAATATGTCTGGCTTGCTTGCGGTGATCATAGATACAAAGACTTTAAAGATAGATGTTGTATTTTTTTTTATGATTTCTTACATTTTGACTTAATTAGAATAAAATACATTTAAAAATTGCGAATAGTGGACTAATAGGTAGATAATATAATTAATTATTTAGTTAGCCCATTTAAGTTACGATTTAACTCTATTAGGGGTTAAAAGACGGTTTACCTCGATTTCCGCCAAAACTACAAGTCCTATGAAAAAAACTTAAATGGCAAAGTTGTAGATAATAAAATGATCTAGAACTATTGTATAATTACACTTTTTTCACATAACCTCAAAATGCATGTGAAAAATTCAAATTACTAAGATTTTGCTTTTTATTTTTTATCTTTAACAAAGGAAAATTTATTTGTCACGAAATTTGGTGAAAACTTGCCATTTTATGTCCCAAATACACTGCAAATTTTTTTCACCTTATTTTGATTTAATATCGAAAAATCACCCTAATTTTCAATCGAAAATTGTTACGGCAAAATAGTCGATGGTTTTTTTGGTCCTTAAAATCTCTACTTTCTGCTGTATAAAAAAAATATAATCGAAAAGTTAAATAAGTGACCTGGGTTAAAGAGAATCGTACTTGCTCTCAAAATTAACTTTTTTGCTTTTATTCTTACTCGATAAAAATCGATTAAGGAAAATAACAAGCAAACGTAACTTTTTAATAGTAAACAATGACTAGGCAAAGGCTGTTTGAACCAAATGCGTCACTAAAATAGTTTAATAGGGTACCGTAAGAAAAAGATTTTTATTTCTTCTATTTTAGATCTCTTTTATATGAGAGTAAGTAATGCTATTTACGTGTTTATAGAAAAATGTGTTAATTATGAATAAATTAACGATTAATTCTGACAACGCATACGATAAGCCTAGTTGGTAATGAATGACCTCGCCTACAAGCAGTCTGACTTACACAACGGGAAATATTTATGTGATGAGCACAAATATTTGCTTAAATCTTGGATGTTTCCCTTTCTGATTTTGTTCACTCAAGATAAGTTAAACTCAATTCCCCACTTTTTAAATTTACATACATTTATACCCAAGGCCACTTACGTTTTTTTGGAAATAATACGACATGAGGCTAAATGTTTTGTGAACGGTCATAGTGTTAATTTGATGTAAATGATTTTTGGCCCCACAGTGTCTAGAAAAAGTTGAACCTTAAAAAGAGGTGGAATTTTTCATCAAAATTGCTTGCTTGAATGCTTTCTATTTTAATGGTGAAAAAGGACCGCAAAAAAAATTAGATAAATGTTGCTTTTTTTTTTAGGTTCAAACTATTTTCGTTAGTCCTGTTTTTCGGGTGAATTCAGTATATGTGACAAGGGGTGTTTGAAACATATACCAAAACTGTACCAATATGATTTAATTATTTCGAGCTAAGCAATTAGTTGACATTGATTATTTTTTTGTGATGCTTTATCAAAAATAAGTGGATAAAATCCACAGTATTTGAAAGACAATGAAGTAATCTAAATATTTTTAAAATAAATAAAGCTTATAGCATTATTTGTGTTCTACTGTTGTTGCCATAAATGTGGGTGGATTAAAGAGGAATATGGATATGAACTTTCCAATTATTTTTTAACATAATAAAATTACATATATAGACATATTGAAGTCTCCATAGAAATAAACAAATATTTCGTTTATAAATCGTAACTTTCCTGGGGTAACAGGGAGATGTTAACTTACATCATATTTAGGTGTTTTAAAATTATAACTTGCATATGAAATAATGACAAGTGATATCACATGTCTCTATTTTAAATTACAACAATTAAAATTTATTTTAAACAAGAAAATATGTAAAAGGCAAGAAGCAAACCGGTCATATTATGGTGTGATCTGAGATCCATAGACATTTGCATTTTTAAGACAACAAACTTAAGACAGCCATTCTAACTGATCTCGGTTTAAATGCCCGCCTCAAGATATGTCAAAAATTACAGTTTTCTATGGTTTGACGTTTACTTTGACGTATGTACGAGATGGGAATTTAAACCATGACGAGTGTATTAATACGGCCATTACAATGCAAATGCTTGGAAAACCCTGAGGACTAACATGGAATTCCTCTTTGACATTAATTTCACTTGTAATCGCCATCCCCACACCAGAATAACAATACGAATGCTGCTACTCGGCAGTAAGTTAAAGGATAAGATGGTGGTAGCAATCCGGGCGGACCCTGCACAAGGTCCAAAATCACAAAGAGCACAAAAATAAGCCCAGCTTTGATATTTTTGTATAATTGGGAAGTTTTTATGCTTAGTATAAAGTTATTAATCTGTATTATTCATTATCAACATAAGCATTTATTGTGTAATTTCAAATCCAGCTGTGTGCGTGTTCACGTTGTTGTGTTCCGGTTTGGGGATAAGACAGCAGGTGAAATAGCTATCATAGAAGCATTCCATCTTAGTCCTCAGGGTTGGATACGCATATGCAGTCTTAGGATTGCAGTCTTGTGAATGCAAATGTCTATGGGTCACAGTTTCCACTTACCATCAAGTGGCCTGTATGCTTGTTTGCCTTCTCAATGCCATAAAAAAAACAGTGTATTAAATTTATGGAGCGAAAGTACTGTGCAATATTAAGTAATAAAATCCGAATAAAACCTGTGCTAACTTCAAGTCACATGATCGACAATAATATCTCAACAGGAAGGATTATTGCAATCTGCATGTTTCATACAAGTAGGCGGATGACTCAATACCTAGCCAGCAATTACCAAGATTTTCCTGCAACTAGCAAATAGTATAATGGATCTAGACTATAACTACACTAGGCATATATTGCTGTGAGTAGTTTGGCATGGCTATTCAAATTGGTCCTTGTAAGTTGTTTTAATACGGTTTATTAAAGCATAGTAAATTTGCCTAGTTATTAACCTGTGGAGTGTCCTATGAACACCATGTGTTCGTAATGATATTTGAATTTGGAAATCAGAGTGATTCGAATTAAGATTGATATTTTAATGCACATATATATGCCATGGTGCCCCACAGGTTAAAAAAGGAGATTTATGGATTAACAATGTAAATAATGTGATGCATTTCAGCAAATTATAGTGACTTGATAAGTACTTGAAAAGAAAATGAATTTTAAGCAGAGCAAGGGATATCCTTGTGAGGCCAAAATACTACATAAAGGGAGATTATAGTGCATGGGAATTTGAATCTAACAACAAGGAAATAAAGTTCAGGTACTTTGCTCTTAAATGCCAATTTCAAATTTGAAACAAATAACGAACTTTAGGTGCATAAAAATATAGTGTTAACTAAATTACCTTGATTATGTACCTCCTATGGCAAACTGGATGTCACAAGGTCAAGTTATAGCAATTGAATAGCTCCTTCCCTTTAACTCAACCTCATGAGACCCAGTGTGCTATCCAAGTTACATAATCAAGGCAATTCAGTTTAAACTATATTTTAGTGAGTATAAAAATGAATTTTATTTGTTTCAATACTGAACCTTATTGCTATTAGATTCATATTTGAAATTATAAAAATCTCCCTGTTTGCAGAATGGTGGGCCTCACAAAGTTAATCTTGGATGTAATAAATAGCTAGGTACAATTTGAAGAGATTGTACCTTTTTAAACAAAGCAATAAGTTTTACTTCCAGCACTAAAAAAATTTACTCTAACAAAATAATATATTAATTTAATGAGGCTAAAATTCAAAAAAATTTAACTTAAAAGCCAGAAATTAAATTAAGTAACATTAAATAGATGAGAGAAATGATCTTTTAAAAATAGAACAAAAAGCTCATTATCAACTAAAAGAACAAAAAGTAAGGCAAACAAAAAAAAGGTTGGATCAAGTTAGAATGTTTTTTACTTTCTCTTCACTTTCTATGACTTTCTGCTTAAGTAAATTAAGAAATCCATTAATTTACTGTGTTGGGGCTCTTACAATCCATTCATCTACTTATTAGAACAAGTTTCCTTTGTGGTCTTTAAATAATTAATTGATCAAAATTCCAATTGTTTTGTTAGGCTAAATAATACAGCAGCCAGGGCCAGAATCAAATTAGTTTGAAAAAGAAACCAGTATAGGTGTATTTATTGTTTATGATTCTTATCAAACCAGACAGTTTCTTTGTTTGGCAAAATACCAAAAAAACAATGAACTTCACAGTGACCCTTCTTCACTTGATATATTTAAACATTCCCAACCCATACTAATCAAATAACAGTAAGGTCATTAAACCTAAGATAGACAAGTTTCACTTTTTTTTTAATTGCTTTGTGTAAATAAAAAGCTCTTGTTGACAAAGGCAAGTGGCAAACAGCCAGGGGGTCACCACACAATTACGTGTTTTATTGCACCATGGAGTTAACAACATGGAATTAACATTGAATTGTTTGTAATAGAATAGAGCATCTGTATAATCCGTTAGGGCGCAAGGCAGTAACGCGCTATGAAAAAAAATGCGCAACTGAGACCGTGGCCTACATAACGAATTACGAAATACAATATCACAATCTAACACACGGAAGAGTGAACGCGCGACCCTAGTAATGTACGTGTTTATCAACGTGTTATATATAGATACGTAGGCCCACGGACTCACACAAAGACTACTCGCCCAGTAGCAGATAAATACCCAAAGGTCCCATAAACATCAGCAATTATGCAGCTAAAGCTTCCCATATGATTTATCCCAGGATAATTGCATGAAAAAGTAATTTATACAATACCCATATCGATTTTAAAAAGGGGCTGTGACAATCAGCTGATGGCCCTTCAGCCAGTTATTTACATGGAGGCCCTCGAACGCAGTAGGGTGGCTAGTAATGACGATAACAAAGAAAGGATACAGTTTGATGACATCTGTGTCCATCCGACGTTTACCAGCGCTCGGTGACGACATCTTCGTGATCTATTACCAATAAATCACAATATCGAACACGAACACCAGCACAAACCCACACACGACTCCGCGAGACCAAATTTTTCGTCCACCAGCAGCAGTCAGAAAAATAACATTGTAGAAAAACAATGGACACAAACCATAGACTTTTTAGGTGCAAACCATAGACTAGGATTTAGAAGATGATGTGTAATCAGTTTTATGTTGCCGCATCCAAAATATTTTAACTGACAGTTTTGATTTCTAAACCTAAACGTTAATCGTAAAAGTAAATAGGGCTATTTACTTTTTCACGCGAAACATATAAATTAGGTTTCCTATATTACATAATTTGACATCTGGTGACCATAGAGCTCTTAGCATAATGAAAGGAACTATAGAAGATAATGCGTCAATCAAACAAAAATAAAAACTGTCTATGGCTTCATCATCAGCGAATCTTCGCGTGTGTGACTTCGTGGAAGATATTTTTAATTCGGATTTAATTATAGATCTATTTGTTTATACGTCCAGAAGAATATATCGGAGACGTGCGCGTTAACCACGGCGCTCAGTCAGTGCGATATGAATGCGGAAACATGTGTTTCGACGTGAACATTGTAAAGTGATGACACGATCTGAAAGTGCAACAACAAATCCTAATTGCCTGTGATTGGGGTTGTGGGACTTGAAAGTTGGTGATCAAAATAAGTGTAGAAGTTGTGATATCGTGTCTGAATGTGTCGGCGGACAGCCCGAGGGCGCGTGCGAGTGATGGACTGAGGTTTTCGTCGTTTCCGGTGGTGGGATTGAGGGTTCTGAAGTTTAAACGGCTAAAGTCGACCTTGGTATGGCGAATCCGACGATAGGGGCCTCATTCGACCAGAATGACATGTCCAGGTATGCATACATAAGTCCTGATTAACTCGGTGAGCGCCGGCGGACGCTATCTGACAGGTTATAACGCTAATTGGTCGAAGGAGCAGGTGCGACTATTCGTCTTATTTGTCTGAATCAGAATGCTTTAATTGGCAGAATTATCTGTACGTTTCCAAAGGAAATTGTAGGTAATTCATTGCTTTAACAAACCTGTATAGTTCTTTGACCATTTCAATAGTAAGCTTCATTGTTGGTTTATCTGTTACACTACTTGTGTACTTTGGAACTGAATTATATTCGGATTTTGTGATCATGTATTCATTAACAACATATGCAAATTTTATACCATTATTTCTCTTCCACATCTTGGAGTTAATTTATGTATGTGGATGTTATCCATTTTTTCACTGACCCTACTTAAAATTAATAAGCAAACTCCCATACAAAATATGCCTACCATTGCCATTAATCCATTTTTCCTGTTCACTGGATGATTGAAACTATGAATAAATACTTAAATCTATGTAAACTAATACAAGCTAGGTAAGTTCTATCAATAGAACAATTCTGAACTGTTTCATTGTTATGAATTTGAGTTTGAAGGCTCAATGTAATGACATTGTGCAAAGTGATTTCAATCTTTAGGTGACTGTCACAAGATTCATAATTCAATGCCTGCATGCTCATGGGATGTCAGGAGTTAAAACAAAGCTAAAAACAGTAAAAACTAATTTGTTAAGTTTGATAAACTACAGGGTTTTGTTTACAGTAGCCATTTTGTTTGTACTACCGTTAAAACCTGCAAAGTTCCAGTCTGAGAAAAACAAATATGTTACTAAAACAAAGGGTGTCTCAGACAAAACTCCTGTAGCAATGTTATTACTAATGGAATGATTGTCTGCTTTGTATTCAACGAATTTAAAATATCGCCATACTAACAAAATCAGTAAGTTGCGAAATGTACCCTACTGACTTACTTGCTAAGGTGTATTTTTACCTCCATATCACCAATGTTGAACCTAGATGATGCATTCAGCCTATTTGGTAGTGACCCTGCGTATAAAGTTATAGGAGCAGCTATAAAACGTGATATTACAAGCAACATCTTTTTGTGAATTAATTCCCTGCTAATCCCCCTCTTTTAACCCCTTAGGGGATTAATATCTGAATCCCTTCTCAATGCAATCCTAGGATCACCAAGGAGTATTCCCTCCAAATTTCAAATCCCTAGACCCAGCGGTTTCGGCTGTATGGTGCTTGGCCAGTCAGTTTCTTCTTATAATCTTTATTAGTGAGTAGTAAGTAGTAACTTAGTGAGTTTACTCAAAAAGTTGTCATGAAAAAAAACTGGGCATGTAGCTTTAAAAACTTCCTTAGTTTATAGTGATGCATGCAAGAAACAACGAAAAAAATTTTGAATTAATACATGAACTTAGGGGTTTTTTGTAACACGGACATAAGGAAAAATGACAAAAAATCCGATTAAAATTACCAATATCTCGAAAACCGTGCGACTTTTACTAGACCTATTTTAGCTTTTTCATAACGTCCTAAGTGCCCTCTATCCGTAGTTCAAGGATTATCCACTCATTACCTAACACCCTGTATATTTTACATATAGTGAAATCAATCATTACAATAATCCAGTACTTATTTTATTTTTGCCCTATAATGGATTTAGATGTTATTTCTGTATAAAATAGCAGGTAAAACTACAACAAATTAATCATCTCTATAAAGCATTGTTATGCTTTTGAAAACAATTGCAAATTTTACCTTACTATTAAAATTGAGATACCTAAAGCTGGGTACGAATCTGAGCGGCTCAGCTTGAGGCATGCTCGCCCTGCGCGGCGAGCTGCTTGCGAGCCAAATTGTTGCACATAAACATGCGCGGGTGAGGCAGCTTGCTGGCCACGAGCCGTCGTTTCAAAATGGCGTCGGACACGATGGCAGCCGCGGCTGCGTTTATCATAATTCCCCGAATTATTAACAAAAAGAAGAAGAAATCGCCTCGGTGGTAGAAGGCTCAGCAACTTTATCAAATTTGTACGCGCCTCGCCAACAGACAAGTTAGAACTTGTCGTTCTGCCCGCGGCACGCTCGGATACACGTCCAAATTACGCGAGTCGCGCACACTGAGGCGACTGAGCTCGGTCAAAAGACCGACGCTCGACGGCTCGCCGTGCGCCGCTCGCTCGCTGCTCGTGCACACCAAATTAGGTAGGTGAGCCGTGCGTGCCTCATCCCGAGGCTGCTCTAATTCGTACCCACCTTAACACGTGTATCGGAAGCTCTACTATTATCTTCGCGGTCTTCCCTGGCGACTATCCCAAAATATCGCACAGTTTAAAAAGGAAATGCGGTAAACGCAGATTAAGTCGCGGGCAAAACCTAATCCATTAAAACCATGGCCTTAATACAATCGTATTGTTATTAGGTACTACCATTAATTCAAGGCGTCCAAAAATACCGCCACTTGAGATATGGCGGTATTGCAATACAAATGTACCTAGGTATATTTGGGCGTCTTTATCGTCTTCATGTTGCTTTGAAGCTTATTTGGACAAATGGGTTTCGTGGGAACGTTTGAGTACGAAATAATATTCACTTGGTCATCGACTGAAATAAATAAAGTAAGCTGGTGTCAATTGGTGACGTCGTAGATGATTTTAGTAGGTATTAACACTTTAATCGCCTGTATCTCAAGAACCAATGATGTCTACTTGGTCGTGATAGTTTTCCTTTAAAATTGGTTATATGATCTTTCATTTAAGGTTTTTCTTCAGATTTTTAGTGTTTGTAGTTTTGGCTGTAGGGGGGGACCACTTGAGTCTAACAAAAATTAGCGCTTTAAAGCTTAATATTTCATAAACGGATTACTTAATTAAAAAACTGTTTTCACAAACCCATCATAATTTTGAAAGACCTATCCAACGACACACCACACTATAGAATACACAAGAAAAAAAAACAACCCACGTGTAGGGGAGGTGCACTAAAAAAAAAATCTTTTACTTTTTATTGTACCATTTTGTTGGCGTGACTAATATGCATATTCATGCCAAATTGCAGTTTTCTAGTACTAATAGTCTTTGCGCTAGGCAGCGGACGGACGGACGGACATGGCGAAACTATAAGGGTTCCTAGTTTGACTACGGAACCCTAAAAACGCACCCTTACCGATTTCGACAACCGGTATAATTCAGTCATTTAAACGTCTTATGCTCTCAATCAATACGAAGGGATGCACTGCTCAGAATCTTAAAAACTTTCAATATATAAACAATGTGCCCAAGCTATCTCCCTATATCAGAAACTTCCTTGAATCCTTGACACATCGCGGCGTCACGGGCGTGTAATACTCCTACACATTTGAGGCCCAAGCTTCCAGATCCCCATATGAAATGGACCCGTATAATATATTCATGGCACCAATCTGGTTTCCCAACTTACCAGTTTTACGACTGTCCCAGATACAGTGTAGACAGGTTAATTACTTCCAACGTAAACATGGCTAACGACTAAACCTAAACAGTTTACGCTTGCGTTTGTCCTGTTTTAACAACAGCTGCAAGACAGAGATGCTTGTAGTGGAAGAGTATAGACATTGCAATTTCAAACCGGATACTGAGGGAGAGATATACAATTTTGACGACACGCTAGCCTAGTTGGGAGTGACCCTGCCTTCGAAGCTAGGGGTCCTGGGTTCAAATCCCGGTAAGGGCAAATATTTGTGTGATGAGCACGAGTATTTGTTCCTGAGTCTTGGATGTTTTCTATGTATTTAAGTATATATTTCTCTATATAAGTAAGTTTATCGTTGTCTAGTACCCATAGCACAAGCCTATTTTAGGGCTTAATTTGGGACTAGGTCAATTTGTGTGACATTGTCCCGTGATATTATTATTATTATTATTTTGGCTTAAGTCAAATGACGTCTTTCCCAGGCGCTTCTTAAAAATTCAAATTTTCTATGTAATTTCTCTTGTTTGTTTGTTTTTCAGTATGTTGATTCAAATTAACCAGTTGCAGTTGAGTATAGGTGAAAAAAATAAGTAAAGGACCTGTTGTGTGTGTTTGTGTACAAAATTAATATGGAACTTATGTCAACTTCACTACATAGTATAAAACAAAGTCGCTTTTTCTGTACCTATATCCCTATTATATGCTTAAATCTTTAAAACTACGCAACGGATTTTGATGCGGTTTTTTTAATAGAAGGTTTATAAGTATAATACTTTAATCCGGAGCGAAGCGAGGGCGGGTCGCTAGTTCAAATATAGAATGCCAAATGTGTTACAACTACATACAAAAGGTCCTTAACTTAAGTTTTTCACTTTTTTTTTATGTTAATGAGAAGGCACACGAGCACTCAAGCCACCTGATGGTAAGTGAAATCTGAGACCCATAACATTTGAATTCTCAAGATTATAATCCTAAGACCTCAAATGCGCTGCCAACCCTGAGGACTAAGATGGAATGCCTCTATGCTAGTAATTTCACCGGTTGTCTTATCCCCACACCGGAACACAACAATGCGAACACTGTTGCTTGGCGGATGGTTAATGGATAAGATGGTGGTAGCGATCCGGACGGACCCTGCACAGGGTCCTACCACCACTAAATAGCCTAATATACCTGTAGTGGTTTAAGTTCTAATACATTAAAGTATTACCTGCAGTGATGCAGTCCCAAGGCAAATAATTATTTCCACCTCAGCACCGCAAAATGGGTGGTTTTGCTGTTTAAATACAGTGACAGTGAGCAAAATTCGATTTTAATGCTAGCACAGTCATGACGGCGCGCGAGTTATGTCGCCCGTGAGATAGACTAGCTGTCTTTTTCTGACCGTTCTAATTAGACAATGATGGGTAGTCTATCTCGCGCGCGACGTAACTCACTCGCCATCATGTGCTAGCCGTACAGTATGTAGTACATTATTGTCTAGGCGCGGAAAATAAGGGATTGCCTGACGAGGTGGTTAGGAAGCCGAGCAATAGCGTGTTAACATCATAAAACCCGAGGGCAATACTGACTGTCCCTTAAATTGTGGTCTACCAAAGCTACCAAAATACCGCCATGTATGGTGCATAAATACATAAACTTGAGAAAAAAATACGATTAAAATGATCCATATCTCCGAAAGTACTAAATATCGCTGAAAAAACATGTGGGTGTTTCGGGTGGCCTTGAGGAAACCCATATTTTTTCATTTGGATCTCTATTTTCGGGACATTAACTTTTGACTGGTTTAAATCGATATTATGTTTTTTTTTATGTTAAGGAGAAGGCACACGAGCACTCAGGCCACCTGATGGTAAGTGGAATCTGAGACCCATAGACATTTGAATTCTCAAGACCATAATCCTAACACCTCAAACGCGTTGCCAACCCTGAGGACTAAGATGGAATGCCTCTATGCTAGTAATTTCACCGGTTGTCTTGTTCCCACACCGGAACACAACAATGCGAACACTGTTGCTTGGCGGGTGGTTAATGGATAAGATGGTGGTAGCGATCCGGACGGACACTGCACAGGGTCACGTTTGGCCTGTTTTAGTATTGTTTTTAACTCGGCGGCCGTTACCGTCAGGTAAATAAGAGTTATCAATACGTTAACAGTACGGAAACACGTCAAAGGCAATATCGTTTTTACCGTGTACAATCTCAGCCCAGGGCCTCTATTCTACTGCGTTATAACGATATCGCGTTGATGTGTTTTAGAATCGTTAATGTCACAGTCGCCATTATTGTAAATGGCATAAGAGTTATCAAAACGTTGACACTACGGCAACACGTCAAATACGATATCGTTATTACCGTGTAGAATCCCAGCCCTGGACGAGTGCCGTAGGTATTATATTATAATGATGACTGTCCTCAAAAGAAGAAGGTACAGTCGGCAACAAAGCTTGTCTAAAAAAAATATATTTAACAACATAACGACGGTTCTGTGACTCAACCTCGTATATTTAATAATGTCCAGCATAAACTGACACGCACTAAGTATGTACTCGCGTACTTAGTGAGTGTCAGTTTATACTGGACAATATTCTATATACGAGGTTGAGTCACAAAACCGTCGATAAACAGGAGAAGGTTGCATTATAAAAATACATCATTTGACATGGTTTATTTCAATCTCCAACCATAACTTAAAACTAATTATGAACTAAATTATTGTGCACGTTCGCTGCCACGACGATAATCAAAAACAAGCACTATCTTGACGTTTACAGGTCTGCGTATACGTTCCTATAATTACAAATGGGCTTTAATCCAAAAATATTTGTTGGGCACAATAAAAAAAAATAGATTCTAATAAATAAATAAATAAATAAATAATCACAGGACAATGTCACACAAATTGACCTAGTCCCAATTTAAGCTCTAGGCTTGTGCAATGGGTACTAGACAACGCTAAAATTACTTATATAGACAAATATATACTTAAATACATAGAAAACATCCAAGACTCAGGAACAAATACACAAATATCTGCCGGGTCACTCCCAACTAGGCTAGCGTGTCGTCAATACCAAAGA
The DNA here is from genome assembly GCA_949316455.1 of Acleris holmiana. Taxonomy (NCBI): domain Eukaryota; kingdom Metazoa; phylum Arthropoda; class Insecta; order Lepidoptera; family Tortricidae; genus Acleris; species Acleris holmiana. The sequence goes on along the minus strand of OX438786.1, from coordinate 11,912,401 downwards.
CAATGCCGGCAGCTGTTTTAACTATTTATTGGGCTCCTTTACCGGTGACCAAAGATATGCCTCCTTCTGCTGTGATAGAAGCCACTTTTTACTCATTTTTTTGAAAAGCCTTTATGAAATAACCAACAGACTTTCGGCTATCATTACAACTGAGCAAATAGAGTGGTTATTTTATAATCGACCCGAAATACGCGATGCAAATATACATAACCGCCATTTAGGCGCTATTGCAAATACATAACCGCCATTTTAGCGCCATTGCAAATTAAGCGTTTAAAATCGTTAAAAGTAATAGCTTCCGCATAAAGAAAGCGTTGCGCAATGTAGCATGTCGCTATCGATATAGATTGTGAGCATGCAGGTTTGTTTGCGTCACTTTCACCATTGGTTCGTTTACCGTATGATTAACATGTTGAATGCCAAGCACTCTGAGAGCCATACGAAATGGACGTGTGTAGCGGGTCGTTGGCGCTGAATGTGGAGTCTGTCGCAGAAGGTCGGTGAAGCTTTAATTTTCTCTTTTAAAACGACTGTAGTGATTGTCATGATTTATTAATTACTAATTGTAATTTCACATTAAGACATGGAGTGGCACTATTCTAACCTGGCAACCAAGCGGGTTCCACCGTGTGGTTGCCGGGTTAAAATAGTGCCACTCTATGTCTTCCCGTAGATACATATATATATAACATCACGCCTTCATTCCCAGAGTGGAGTAGGCAGAGCTATAGAATTACCAAAAACTCTAAAAAGACTTGTTGATCATTCTGTAACCACATTTTGCACAATCAGGCTATGATATTTACTAGTGTATTAGTGACAGGTTGCAAGCCCATCGCCTAACATTCACGGGAAGACATGGAGTGGTATTATTATAACCCGGCAACCACACCTTGTAGATAGGAGACAACTAAAGGGAATAAGGGCTTGTTACTATTAGGCGATGGGCTTGCAACCTGTCACTACTACACTAGTAAACTTCTTGGCCAGTTTGTGCAATATGTGGTTACAGAATTATAAAAAAGACTTTTTAGAGTTGTTGTATTTCTGTAGCTCTGCCTACCCCACTCTGGGAATGAAGGCGTCATGTTATGTATGTATGGATAAATAGCTTCTGCCCGCGGATTTGTCCGCGGTGACCATCCACGGAAACAGTTTTTTTTCGAGATTTGAGGTAGCCTTTGTGTTAATTCGAAAGTAAACTATTATTGGCAAGAACTGATGAAATCAAAGTTTTACCACCAGCTCACCATTGCAATGGTCATCTTAACAAAAAGGCGGATTTTAACATACACATCTGTCCTTACCTTTAAAAAGCTGTATATGGATATTATAACTATAACAAATACCTTACCTGAGGACATAAAGGTTGCTCCAGGGAAATATGTTTAGGAATAAGTTGACAAACTGGCTTTTTGATAAGTGCTATTACAGAATTAAGGATTTTCTCGAGCGTAATATTGTTAATATCATTGATTATAATTGAGTTTAACTTTTATTATTTTACAATTTTATATTTATATCTTTGAATTTTACTTGTCATTTTATTAATATTTGCACACCTGCATGCAGGCTGAATACACTGGACTTTTATAATAATGTGTACTACCTAAAAACTGTATTCAGCAAATAAACATTTTTATTTGATTTAATTGGAAAATTTTAACAGCCGAGCCCCCTGCCAACTTTCTTTCCAAATAATAGTGAATTAAATAGTAAAAATGGTTTTGCATCATAACTTCAGTGTTGTTCATACCAATATCAATTTGTGTACAAGACTCAATCTTATCAATTATTTGTATGTTAATTACAATCAAGCGCCAGGGGACTGTTTTTGTACTCTTGGGACAAAGTTTGATTAAAAATGCTAATAAAATGACTTGCACATTAATTGAAATACTACTTTATTATAATGGATTATCTATTCACCTTGTTAGAATATCTTGTTGAATTCTAACACATAGCTAATGATACTTATCAGATTCTGGATTCGAGACGTTCCAGGGTACTGTTTTTTGAGCTATTTAAAGATTAAATAGGCAGCCTTATTCTTGGTATAATATCAGACAAGTGCAAAAATATGGCTATTATTTAACATGAACTTTTTTTATTTCGCATTTATCTAAACTCATTGGCCGAAAATACCTAAGGATTCCCATATTTTGATCAGTTTAGATAAAATATATCTAAGTAAAATTAGGGCATACAAGAAACGGAACCCTTCGTGTGGAAGTCCGACTCGCACTTGGCCGGTTTTTTATCATGGAGGCAGAATGTTTAGTTACGATGACGAACAATTGCAATTTTCTCAACTCTTGTTGTACCTATTTTGCTTGCTTTTTCCCGTTCATAGCCACAATTGACGTTACTAAGTGGCGTCATTGCATGTAGCTAAAATAAAGTCCCAACTTCACGGATGAAACAGCATGTAGGTATGTGACCACAGTTTAACAATAAAATTCATACGCGAAGGGCCGTTTTTGTTTTCGATTATTCATGATTCCGCTCAATGAATGTGGTAAAAATAGTTAAAATAATTGACTATAATGCTTGAAACAGATTGTTTTGTGTACGGCTGTGATGGCTGTGAATTGCTAAAGAGATATAAAAAGGATTTGAAATTTCACAGTGATCGTCATCCGTGAGTTGTTTATACAATTTCGTAATGCTTTCGATTTATGTAACATGTAAGTAACCATTGTAATTATATTTAATTTTAAAGTGACAAGCCTCAACACACTGAGGGCGGGAAGGCGCATCAGAAAACGCCTCCGCCACGCTTTGGAAACGCTCTTTAGTGTGGGAACGCACCGCACCGCGACGCCTTTGCGATTTATCATTATCTGTTTTCTTACGTAAATACTTTCGGTGGCAATATGGGGTCATGTGACAGATAGGGAGGGTATATGAGGGTATCGATACTTTTACTCAAGTTCAAATCTCACTGTTAAAATAAAACCTCTTTAACTCAGGGACACCTACACAGCTCAGTGCCTATTACTGTGTTTGTTTGTTTGAACAATTAACATTTCTTATCTGTTTCATTTCATTTCATTCTATTGATCGATATATATCGACGATAGTATTTTTAGTTGATTGGTATAAAGCTTTTTACTTTGTATCAGTGAAAAACCGGTTTAATTAAAATAAATAAATATCATAGGACAATGTCACACAAATTGACCTAGTCCCAAACTAAGCTCTAGGCTTGTACTTTACTAGACAACGATAAACTTACCTATGTATTTAAATACATAGAACACATCCAAGACTCGGGAAAAAATACTCGCGCTCATCTAGGCTTGTACTATGGGTGACAGCGATATAAATACTTATATAGAGGAAGAAATACTTAATACTAAGAAACTATCCAAGGTCATGATTAATATGTAGTAGTTTAAAATTATCTCTTTATATCAATATCATACGTATTCAATATATTTGTCATCCGTTATGCATTAACTCACATAGATTGCTACATTATTTTTTTAATTAGACGACACATTGGCCTAGTTGGGAGTGACCCTGCCTCCGAAGCCAGCGGTCCTGGGTTCAAATCCCGGTAAGGGCCGATATTTGTGTGATGAGCGCGAATATTTTTTCCTGAGTCTTGGATGTTTTCTATAAATATTTAAGTATGTATTTCTCTATTTAAGTATGTTTATCGTTGTCTAGTACCCATAGTAAAAGCCTAGAGCTTAGTTTGGGGCTAGGTCAATTTGTGTGAGATTGTGCCCTGATATTTATTCACCACTAGGAATTGGAAAAGACAGTTCTAATAACTAATTATTATTTTTTTACAGCTGGTATTTCGGCGGCCTGTCTCGTCCCGAGGCGACGCGGTTACTGCTCAGCGAGACGGAGAGCGGCGTGTTCCTCGTCCGGGACTCGAGGACGATACACGGCGACTACGTGCTGTGTGTCAGGTGAGTCGTGGTGCTAGTGGTCAGCAATGGTGATGTCTCGAGCAGTGGCGACACGACTGTCCACTGAGACCGAGAGCGGCGTGTTCCTCGTCCGGGACTCAGGACCGGGACAAATTGGTCCATCCGTTTGTAATCAACAGATAGTAGTCAGTATCTTTATTACTTTCATAGGTAAAAACAAAATGGTACATCCTCCTCCTCCCCATAGTAGTTACTAACTTTGTCATTCAGACCCAGCTCCTTCGACAGTTGTGTAGTCATAACGTACCACGGTTCTACCAGTAGGACTTATTAGAATCCCAATGGTATGACCGTGGTACGCTATGATTACACAAGCACAATAAATATTAAAAAAGTTGTTAAGTACTTGGGTCTGAATGAGTATAAAACAATATTACTACTGGTAGGACTAAGGGCCGTAGTGAATACATGCTGAATTTTTCGTTGGGCCTTAGGAGGCAAAATATGTTCAGATTGGTAACCCTGTAGGGCACTACAATATACATACAAACATACAAACAAAGACAAACAGCAACCCAGATACCACTTCACTTCTTCTTTTGTCGGCCGTTAAAAACATCGCCTTCCTTCTTCAGCAGTCAGGTAAAAGTAAAAGATTAGTCATCGACGTTATCGTTGACTAATATGGTAACGGTTAAATAGTATTAATTTGTTCAGGAAAATATACTAGTTTCGGAATATAAGCATATTTTAGGTATCCCGATTCAATGTTTATATTTATTGTTTTATCTCTATTTTAAATGGTCTGTTAATATGACGAATTACACTGGACAATTAAAGTAAATCATACTACCTAACTGTAAATGTATTGTTTATGTAGCTGGCTCAGTGTAAAATACCTATTATAGGTACAATTGATAAGTTCCCCTTTTGTACATTCTTACAATTTGAATTTATAACGTCACTATGATATTTTTGTGGTGGTTCAATAATTGAATTGCTATGAAATCGAAAAACCGAAATATCTGATAAAATAATTATGTAATATTAAAAGACCGGTATTGATATTATAAAATATCGGTTTTTTGATATTTTTTCAAATCTTTTGCTAAATACAAATAAACGTTACAATCATAACGCTTCATTATCCTTCATAATTGTTTGAGACAGGTGAAGAAGGAAGTTGTAACAGTAATATTAAAACAGCACACGTATCTTTCGCATACAGCAAATTAATGTTTAGCCAAACGACCAAACCACATCAAAAACCGGGCAAGAGCATGTCGGTCATGTTCCAAAGCCGTTAAGTACTACAAACATAAAAATCAACAAGTAATAACTAATTTTCTATTTAAAGTAAATTGGTGCCGTCTTAGATGATTTTAGTAGATATAAACACTTTAATCGCCTGCATCTCGAGAACCAATGATGTCTACTTTGTTTTCCTTTAAAATTCGTTATAATATGCTCTTTCATTTATTAGTATTTGTAGTTTTGGCTTTAGGGGTGGGGGCAAAATTAGCGCTTTAAAGCTTAATACATATTTCATAAACCCACGATATTTTTGAAAGACCTATCCCGCGACACCCCACACTATAGGGTAAAAAAGAAAAATTAATCAATATTGTACCACTTTGTTGGCGTGACTAATATGCATATTCATGCCACATTACAGCTTTCTAGTACTAAGAGTCTCTGCGCTAGGCTGCGGACGGACGGACGGACATGGCGAAACTATAGTTTGACTACGGAACCCTAAAAACCCGTGTTTTCAATTCGAAACCCATTTTGACTGACTGAGCTGCATATACATTGAAGAGTTTGAGGTTAGAAACCCCACGTGACGCTAACCATAGGTACTACAAACAAAAAGATTTTTTAAGTGAGTATTTGAATCTTAACAGAAAGCAAATAAAGTTACCTACTTTTGCGCTTAAATGCCATTTTCAACTTTGAAACAAATAAAAATGAACTTTATGCTCACTAAAAATAAAGTTTAGACTAAATTTCCTTGATTATGTAAGTCTAAAGCACACCGGGTAATTATAATGGCAGAGTCGCCACGACAGAGAAATTAAGTCATAATTCATAATTAATCATTCCGTGACAGGCTTCTACAGTCGCAACATGGGATTGTTGAGTCACTTGCCACTGTTCGCATTTTGGCCGTGTAATGCAAATCGGTTTTAGTGGGTTATTCTTGTATATCTAGTAGATATTACTCGGCTAAATCATGAGGCGAAGCAAGCTAGCAAGTGGTTTGACATCCCCGTCTTGTGACTACCAAGTGTACTACAAACCTAATAAAGTAAATTACTCTAGTACTCTAGAAATCAGCTCATTGAAGAAAAACTTAAGAGGCCTTACACGAAATTTAGCCGGTTTTGCTTATTTTCGTGATTTTACAGTTAAAATACTCCATAAGTTTCAATACTTTTAATGCACATCATGAAATATCATTTCAGTTATGATCGAATAAATAAGTTATGAATGAGCTACTTTTTTATTTTTGTCGAGTATTATAATGCGAGATTTAGATCGCTACCACCATCTTATCCATTAACCAACATTTGTTAGGCCTTTACCTCAAAAGTATTTTCTTGTAGCGATTTACCGATTCGCATTTCACCTCGATCGTGTATTTTATTTTCGCTTTGTGTCAAAGTCATATTTTTTTTTGTTCGCTAATAGCTTTAGTCGCATTTTACCTCGATCGCTTATTTTACTGTCTCATTTGGTTTCGATTGTCAATTTTATTATTAGCAAATATTTTAAATCACAGTATACCTCAATCGCATATTTTGTAATAGCATATCGCTGCGATCGCTTAATATCATAGTTCGCCAATCTACTATAATTACCTCGATCATAAAATCTAATTGTTTTATTTAGTCAAAGTCTTCGCGCGCTTATTACGGCGCGGCGCGACGGTCCCGCTGCTCCTGCAGCGGCGCTCGCGTCGCGGTAACAACACGATGATGATAATATTTCAATGAATTTGATAGCATTTAAGAAATGAGACTACAGGTACAAAACACGTTTTTAAAAAAAATGATACAGAAATTTAGTGCGAACACCAATTAACGCGTCAAATTAAATAGAGTCCCAAACAAACATCGATCGCGACGAAATGCGTCTAGGGTAAAATACTACACGAAAAATGAAATGCTACGAAATAATTATTCTAATGTAAAAAGCCACGCGAAAAATTGCTTTAAGTAAAAGATTCTATTGAAGTTTTGTTCATTCGAGGTGAAATGCGATTCGGTGAATCGCTACAAGGAATTTATGCTTTTGAGGTAAAGGACTAACAAATGGTAGAGGCATTCCATCTTAGTCCTCATGGTTGGCAACGCATTTGAGGTCTTAGGATTATAGTCTTGAGAATTTAAATGTTTATGGGTCTCAGAATCCACTTACCATCAGGTGGCCTGAATGCTCGTGTGCCTTCTCCATATCATAAAAAAGGTAGTTTTAAAACATAATATATTGCTTTTTTTTTTTTGGATTTTTTTTTAAGTAATGGATTGACTTTGAACTGAAGTTCATTACTATTGTTTTAATTTTATGAACGAAAGTTTTAAGTAGACAAAAACAAAAACAATTTTTTGCTCATTTTCTATACAATTTTATCAAGTTAATTATTTGTTCACACAAAAAATTATATAAAGGTGGTAAAAAGTTATTCATACTTTTTAGACGACATTAACATACACATTACATTAACGACAGCATTTTTTTTTATATAGTAGACGTCAAAACGATTCGTGAATATGCTATATTCTAAACCTCTTACAGCAAAATTCACAAAACAGTCGCCGGTTTCAGATCGATTAATTAAAATTTAATAATAAAAACAAAAAACTGGCTCCTACATTCGTTGAAAATTGAAATTACCTTTCGTGTTCCGCTTTAAAATTTGTAGAAGTAAAGTATTTCAACTGTAAAATCATGTAAAACAGCGAAATCGGCAAAATTTCATATACGGCCTCTTAATTGAAGCTACTAAAAATACTGGCAAGCCAATATCGGATATTATTAAGGAGGTTTTAGTCAAAAAGTCGGAGCAGTGTTTTCAAAACGTCTGCGAGATATCTTAACGAGTAAATAAAACATAGATATCTAACGAATAGTATACGCTACTGTGTTATGAACAGCAAATCTCATGAAACATGACACCTTCAAGTGGTAATAAGACCTTTGTCCAGCTCCGTCCGTATGCTACCACCATCTTAATCCACCAAGTAGTTTCCGCATCCTACCAAATGCAGATTTTACCAATAGAGAACATGCATGAAAATCAGAATTGTTGTGTTCCGGTGTGGGGATAAGACAACCGGTGAAATTACTAGCATAGAGGCATTCCATCTTAGTCCTCAGGGTTGGCAACGCATTTGAAGTCTTAGGATTATGGTCTTGAGAATTCAAATGTCTATGGGTCTCAGATTCCTCTTACCATCAGGTGGCCTGAGTGCTCGTGTGCCTTCTCGTTAACATAAAAAACAAAAAAAAAAAAATGAGTTTCATTGATACACTATAGGAGCAAAATGTAAAAAAAAAGCATATAGAACGCAATACAATAAGCTTTGACCCGATTATTAAGATTTTATATAGAATCGGTACTTGTTTAAATTTAAAACTTATTTTAATGTTTACATTGTTTTTTTCGGCATCCACATTTTATTTACGTTTTTTTTTAATTCAACGATTTTGGGTTAAACATACTAATTTACGAAATACATGCAAATTTCGTTATAAGGTCCTTATATTTTAACATGGAACAACAACTGTGACGTCATTCCTGTCGTCAATTTTGTAGTGTTTTTGCAGGGGGTCTAAACTGACTTTTTAAAACTTCACTATATTTTTAATAAATTACACGATAATTATTTCGCGTATACAGTTATTCCTCTCTTTCATAACACTTTCTAGAGAGCGTAAGAAAAAAAATATGCATGGATAATAAGTTAGAAATAGAGTTAGGTTATGTTCGTTTGGTAACGAAGCTCCGCATGGAATGGGGAAAATACGTTTCAGGGGAAAACCGCGACTGAAAACCTAATTCGGGACACTAATGGACTCTGCTACTAAGAAACAGCGATTTTTGGAAATAGATCTAATAAATTCCCAAATTATGCAGCTGTTTCCATGTCTAATATAACGGGCGGAAACTTTGACCTCGATGCGCCTGCGATGGTTTTTACATTACTTGCGACATGCTCAGCGTTGGGCGCGTCATTCTGCTGTAGTGTTGCGATATACTATTAAAGATCGACCAAATTGCAGCTTCAAATACGGTGACGCCAGGTTTTCGCCACTGTAGCGCAACACTAGTACAGAGAACCTATAAAGGATCGACCACACCGAAGCTTAATTACACTGAGCAGAGTTTACGCAGTGACGTAAGGTCACGACACGCGCGCCTAAAAGAATGCCATGTAATTGCTTACAGAGATTTTCACGCAGTTGACCAGTGGTGAGGGTATGTCCATACCCTCACCGCTGGTTCAACGCCAATTATGGATATTTACGACATGGTTGCCAGCGCAATATAGACCTGAGTGCTGATAAGGTTGATATTCGCTCTGGTTTTAAGCTGTCTGTAAAAGTGGCTGTGACATACGGACGGACACACAGACAGACATGACGAATCCATAAGGGTTCCGTTTTTTGCCATTTGGCTACGGAACCCTAAAAAACGTCTCATTGTCAGGCCAAACATGTTTTACTTTTCAATACGCAAGGCAATTCTCGACAAGCAACGCAGATCCCAAAACTAACTTTATAACTTCTTCTCCGCAGGGAAGATGACCGCGTCTCCCACTACATAATCAACCGCGTCGTATCTGGCAACGGTTCGACCCAGTTCCGCATTGGAGACCAGCTGTTTGTGGACATGCCAGCGCTACTCTCCTTCTACAGGCTACATTACCTGGACACCACGCCTCTGGTGAGGCCGCTCCCCCAGGCCAGTGTGAAGGCACCTCCGCAGCAGCATCAGGTGCTGGAACTGGTCGTCGCCAAGTTCGACTTCTTTGGGAATGTGAGTATATCTTGTTTTATGTTGACATTCTGATTCGAATAAATGAATATCAGAGGACAGTAGGTATTCAAATAGGGAACATGCACTTCTTTTTTTTGGTCTCTCTGGAAAGTGCTATAAAAGAGAAGGATAACTGTATACGCGAAACTATTGTCGGCAAATTTTTTCTTAAGATATGTATGAAGCTTTAAAAAGTCACAGTTCAGACCCCCTGCATAAACACTCAATACAAAATCGACGACAGGAACGACGTCACAGCTGTTGTTCCGTGCTTAAGTAAATTAGAAATAGAAATAGAAAATATTTATTGCGCTTAAATTTTACAAGTTCACACATTGTGTTGCAGGATTTTCTTTAAATCTAATAGTTTAGATGTAAATAAAATTATAAAAGAGTGCTGCGAAAATGGTATCCACTCAGCTATGTGTCGCACCCCCTGTTGGAAGTAAGACGCTGATTTTCTGTGGACCCAATTACTTGATTTTTTTTTATGTTAAGGAGAAGGCACACGACACTCAGGCCACCTGATGATTAAGCCAATATCGTTGAATTAAAATATAACGTAAATGAAACGAGGATGCCGTTTTAAAATTGTTACAAGTTTTGATTCTATATAAAATCTTAATGAACGGGTAAAAATTTAGTGTATTGCGTTTTATATGCTTTTTTTTAATTTTCTCCTAAATCGTATCAATAAAACTTGTTTGCCTATTCCCAATCTAAGCTCGAGGCTTATACTATGGTTAAACAATAATAAACTTATGTACATAGGTTCTTTAATACATAGAAAAAATCCAAGACTCGGGACCAAATACTCGCGCTCATCACACAAGTATCTACGCTTACTGGGAGTCAATCCCGAGACCTCTAGCTCCAAAGGCAAGGACACTACCAACAAGGCTAGACGTGTTGTCAAATGTGTCCTTTATTGCCCTTTTAATAGAAGAATTAATAGATGCCTTCTACTACTTGACCAAATATACAAAATATACAATATTTAAAAACAACATATTTTCGGATTTAATTTAAATGGACAGCTTCAGCCACTTTGGAAACCAAAGGTTTTTCTTTTTAGAAAATCTACACATGCGTAGATACATAACATCACGCCTTCATTCCCAGACTGAGGTAGGCAGAGCTACAGAATTACCAACACCTCTAAAAAAACTTGTTAATAATTCTGTATTAGTGACAGGTTGCAAGCCCATCGCCAAACAATACTACAAGCCTTTATTTCCTTGGTCGCCTGTAACGACATCCACGGGAAGACATCAAAAAATCCGGTTCGAATAAAGAAAAATAATTCTGTTTTCTAAACTGGTTTCGAACTTTTTGTTTCCAAAGTGGCCGAAGGGAAATGGACCGCCTAATACAGACCACAACTACAACTAGTATAGCAATCTTGACCGCGCCAAGGCGCTGCTACTCGCGTCATCAGAAATAACTACGCACGAGATCTCCTTAATATATTAAAATGAGTCATGTTAATCGTTTGGCCTGTCGAGTATATATTTTTTTAGGTAGTTCCAGTCTTTCAGGCAGTTCACACTATTATCCCTTAACCTTTCGTATGCCGCAGGGGCTCGCACATTTCTTCCCGTCGGCTTTGAAGTCATCGGTGTCACGTGACAGAGTTTAAACGCTCCTGGCTCTCAACTGTTCCACGTTTTGAACTACTGAATATTATCTATGGAGGATTTTTTTTTTCTCGCAGGCAAATTAGTAGGTACCCTATCTTAAAGGAAGTATAGTCACATTTAAAATAACAAGATTAAATCCCTTGCGGAAGCATACGGTACTAGGCACTAGGCAGGTACGCCGGGACGGATACAGACTAGGCATACGAAGGGTTAAATTCCTTAGTCGACCCTTCTATGACCGCCTAGGTTCCACGGTTCCCCCACCACCTCTTGCTTCCAATTCGCTCGCTTTCCTTATTATCAGAGGTCGGAATTACAGTAGCACTTTTGAGCTGTCATAGGGACTTCTCGTCTATCGACTTCCGATATACATATGTATATCGATAAATACAGAATACTTTTTTTAAATATGATTACAAGTAGAAGTAAACAACATACAGTCTTATCGCGAATGAGCGATCTCTTCGAGAAAAGATAAAATTATGACTAAGTATCTGTTTCTTTTTTAGAGAAACTAATGATGAAACACTTGTTAGCACTAAAACTTACTTTATACATGAAATTGATAAATGTTAAAACACTGAACTGTTGTTTAAATGTAGAATTTTAAGTGCAATGAAAAGTTGACAAACTTTTCATTGCAAATCTCTATTTAACATTTTCAGCCACTCAAACATAACTTATCGAGACCGTTCTTTAGCGATAAGACCGCCTGTTGTTTACCTTTACTTTTAATCTTCATTGATATGTTGTGTTGTGTTCTATAATGTATTGATAAAATTATGTATATCGGAAGTCGATAAACGAGAAGTCCCTATGACACATAAAAATTGCTACGAAAATTCCGGGCTCTGCTTATTATACCACTGACAGAGAGTTTGCCTTCATTTAATTTCCAACTTTAAGCTCATACAAATAAAGCAATTTTCAGTATACTGTTACCCACGTCTACCGATTTAGTAATAAATATTTTATTTGTATGAGATTAAAGCTGAAAATTAAATGAAGGCAATCCACCTGTCAGTGGTAAACTCAAAATATTTGTTCTGTAAAAATATTGCATAAGAATTCTTAATTTCTCTGTTCCTTTAAAATGATGTGGGCGCAGAGAATTTTGTATGAACTATCTTACGACTCATAGATCTATACTTTAAACTTATTATAAATGTGAAAGTAACTTTGTCTGTTTGTTACGCTTTCACGGATAAACTGCCGAACCGATTTAAATAAAATTCGGTATGAAGATAGTTTGAGTCCTTGGGAAGGACATAGGGTACTTTTTATCCCGAAACAGGAGGATATAGGAGGGGAGGAGCGATAAACGAAACAGCTAGTATAAAATATGTTAAAGGCACACATAAGTAGTTACTATTTTCAACAAGCGAGCGTTTTTGTATGAAGAAATAGCCACCCGTAATTCTATTCAGAAAGGATTCGACTTCTAGCTCTTTAACTCGTTAAAACATAGACTAGACAATTCGAAACGGAATGGTTAGATTTACCCTCGCAACTAAATTCCAAATGCCTTTCCTAACCAGGTCACCGTAATATGACACACATCCGCAACTTCCTACATCGCATGTCAGCTATTGCTTGCTATTATTAGCTCCCCACCGAAATGTAGGTACTGACTAAAGCGACTAATCATTTTCTCAGCTGGAATTGTTCTAAAATAACCAGAGATCGGACAAATGAGTGTCATTACTCGCAATAGTGTGGAATAGTCAGGTTCCTATAATGATTAGAGTTGTTATTTATATTATATATTTATGTAGGTATATATGTATATGTATGTATATATGTATATATGTGTGTATTATACATGCTAATTTGTTTAAAATGTTTTAATTTATTTATAAGTATTATCATTTCTTTTTACTTTTTGTGCAAACTTGTATGTGTCCAACCCCATGCATTGTCCTTACTCATTTGCTTCAGGGTTAGCTGGAAGAGATCCCATTTAGGGATAAGTTCGCCTTTGTACATTAATTTAGTATTATAATTGTAATATTTATATTTTTGTGCAATAAAGAGTTTACATACATACATACATACATAACTTACCATGTGTTGGTAGATAGGTTGGTGTCCAACGTTGACTTATTACCAGTGATCGGGGGAAACGGTGCAAATCTTTAACAAAACTTATAAAGTTGACATACAGGAGAACTTACAACCAAGAAAAATGAGAATATTACTGCCCTCATACGAAAGAAAGCAGCTATATGTTATAGGAATCGTATTGTAAAAGAAACCTTATGTATAATCATGCAGAGTTGAGTATGCTTCAACTCTCATAGTGCCAATAGCCGCCTTCTTTGGTATGACGGCAGATTATTGGCAGATTAGTGTTCAATAGGGACCATGCATATGTTTGTTTCTTACGCTCTCTGGAAAGTGCTATGAAAGGGAGGAATAACTGTATACGCGAAATAATTGTCGTGTAATTTTTTCATAAGATTTGAGAAGCTTTAAAAAGTCATAGTTCTGACCCCCTGCAAAAATATTATACAAAATCGACGACAGGAATGACGTCACAGCTGTTGTGAAATGTTTAAAATATAAGGACCTTATAAAGGAATTTGCATTTGTTTCGTAAATTACTATGTTTAAGCCAATATCGTAGAATTGAAATATTACGTAAATAATATAAAGATGCCGAAAGAAAAGATATAAACATTAAGAGAAGTTTTAAAGAATTTACAAGTTTTGAATGTATATAAAATCTTAAAAACCCGGGCAAGAGCATGTCGGACCATGCTCAGTGTAGGGTTCCGAAGCCGATAAGTACTACAAACATAAAAATCAACAAGTAATAACTATTTTTCTATTTAAAGTCAATTGGTGCGTCTTAGTTGATTTTAGTATGTATAAACACTTTAATCGCCTGTATCTCAAGAACCAATGATGTCTACTTAGTCGTGATAGTTTTTCTTTAAAATTGGTTATATGCTCTTTCATTTAAGATTTCTTTCAGATTTTTGGTATTTGTAGTTTTGGCTGTAGTCTAACAAAAATTTGCGCTTTAAAGCTTAATATTTCATAAAAGGATTACTTAATCGATAAACTGTTTTAACAAACCCATAATATTTTTGAAAGACCTATCCAACGATTCCCCACACTATAGGGTAGACGAGGAAAAAAATGCATCCCCACGTTACGTGTAGAAGAGGTACACTAAAAAAAATGTTTTTTTACTTTTTATTGTACCACTTTGTTAACGTAACTAATTTGCATATTCATGCTAAATTGCAGGTTTCAAGTACTAATAGTCTTTGCGCTAGGCTGCGGACGGACGGACGGACAAGGCGAAACTATAAGGGTTCCTAGTTTGACTACGGAACCCTAAAAACGGGTCATAACTTAGTGTATTGCGTTTTGTATGCTTTTTTTACATTTGCACCTAAATTGTATCAATGAAACTCCTGATTTTCATGCGTGTTCTCTATTTGGGCCTTTCTCTGTAAGCTTGTAATCGGCTGTCCCGGTCAATTTTTACAAAAAGTAATTTAAATATTCAAATAGACATCACTTCTAATAAAACTTAAACCCCTAAACTCTACAGGCAAATTGTTCTTAAAGTCGTGACTATTATAAGTTTTTTTTTAGACGTGATAGAAGCCCTGAAATTACAGTCCCCTGGCTGTCCCCATCACTGTATTCCCACATAGAAATGAGATTTACGAAGAAACTAGTGAAGCTAAATACATTTGGCAAGTAATATAATACACTAAAATAACAAAATTGTATAATTGTCGTAAAACAAGGATTCTGATTACCTACATAATATATTAAGTAAACTTGTAAACTTCGTCCCCTGAATTTCTCCCCTGTCAAAAAATCAAAGCCATAATAAAAGAAAACTATAAGGTTTACAAACGTTTCTTTGAGTGAAACGAAACGCCACTGTCGTGAAGTTGGCGACCATGAAGAAATCGCCGGCGAGACGCTATTTTGTTTAGTGTCATAGCGTCACTTGTGACGTGAACACGCGTTTGGACTGCTACCCGAAACAGTCCTCTGGTAAGTAATAATACTCATATTAATTGCTTTAATTATCTCTGTTATATAGTTTATTGGTTTGTTATGTATGCCTAAAAAGATAGGTAGGTTCTTAAAAAACTAATTTACATCCGTTTTGTAAACATTGCAGAATTTATCCGAAATACACAGTCCCCTGCCTTAAAATGTAGCAGGGGACTGTTCTCCATAACAGGGGACTGTCAAATTTGTGTAATGGTTCTTATTTTTATACATCGCACTGCTAGATCAAAACAGCATCAACTCAAAATAAAACTGTATTTCTAAATCAACTTTAATACCAATGTGTTAGGACTTGAAACAAATCTAACAGTTTTTTTGAGTTGATACTGTTTTGATCTAGCAGTGCGACATTGTTTGTGTAAATTTATACCGTTAATCGGTTTTATTAACCCCCGACGCAGAACCGACGAGGTGTTATAAGTTTGACGTGTCTGTGTGTGTGTGTGTGTGTGTGTGTGTGTGTGTGTGTGTGTGTGTGTGTATGTCTGTCTTTGGCATCGTAGCTCCCGAACGGATGAACCGATTTTGATTTTGTTTTTTTTTCTTTAATAGGTGTATCAGTCGGGAGTGTTCTTAGCTATGTTTGATGAAAGTTAATCCAAGATGGCCGCCCCCATAAAATGTCAGATTAATATATTTTGTCACATCCGCCTCAATATGGGTATCAAATAAAAGGCCTCGAGTAGTATAACACAATACACTATATATGAGTCGGGGGTTTTTTAAATTTTCAATTTAATTAGTTATTAATGTAGAATCACCACAGTATCATTGTTTTGCATTATTTTGTTCATAAATTAAAATTATTTTGCACAGGCTGATCGAACATAATGGCTCCCAAAAAGAAAAACTTATCCCGTGAGGAGTTGCTAGAGAAAAAGAGAGAAGCAGAGAAACAAAGATACCTAAAAAGAAAAAATGACCCTCAAAAAAGAAGAAATGAGAGAAAAAGAAAAGTTAAAGTACCAAAAGAAAAAAGAAAAAGGGTTACGGAAATTAGTGAAGATTTAAATGAAGATCTCAGTTGAACTAAGTATTCTAATAATTATACATACTCAGTTGAACTAAGTATTCTAATAATAAGACTGTTTTCTAATAATTATACTAATAATAGTAATTATTTCAATGTATACTGCATAAAGCATTTATAGATTGATATTATAATAATAAGACTATAGATCTCAGTGAGTACAAAATGTTTCTAGTACTTAAGGCTAATTTTCGATATGGATGTTTGAAGAATGTTATGTTTTTAGTTGATATTTTCTAAAGAAACTTTTGTTGATTGTTAATACGCAAATATGCCATAAAAATAATAATAGATTGATTAATATAAATTGACTTTTTTCTAAGTAAAACAATCCTCTACCTCACTACACAATCCCCTGACACGGTCAAAACAGTCCCCTGATGTCTCAAATAGTCCCCTGTCATGATTTTTTGGAAAATCGCTAATAACTCGGAAAATATGTATAGATTCAGTGGGCTTCCTTGCCTAAGTGAAATAATAGTTGATTTTCTTCTAAATAGAACTCTGGTTTATGCCAAATCATAATAATAATTGCCAGGACAGCATTTATATGGGTCCTGTGCAAGCTTACAGAGAAAGGCCCATTTAACTCTATATTAGAGTGTCGCATTTATTTTCATGGCTGTAATGAAAGTTTTGTTAAGTTTTTGTTAAAGTCTTGCACCGTTTTCCCCGATCACTGCTTATTACGTTGGCCTGGAAACGTCGGTTCTCTATGGATATCGATTCCGGGAATCGTTTAATTTTATATTTAGTTCTATCGGCGTCGGGGTTAGTCTAGTTACTAGTGACTGCATACGAAGCTTGTGTCTCTAGTTCGATTACCGGTATGAGCGAATAATAGGCTAGTGTCGTGGAAAATTCGGTTTAAATTCTGGGATGTTTTAGATGTATGATGACAGTAGAACAGGAGCAGAACTATACGAAAGGGGTAACAGACGAACGGGGAAACAGACGAAGGGGGAAACAGACGAACGGAGAAACAGACGAAGGGGAAACAGACGAACGGGGAAACAGACGAAGGGGGAAACAGACGAAGGGGGAAACAGACGAACGGGGAAACAGACGAAGGGGGAAACAGACGAAGGGGGAAAAAGACGAAGGGGGAAACAGACTAACGGGGAAACAGACAAACGGGGAAACAGACGAAAGGGGAAACAGATGAAGGGGGAAACAGACGAATGGGGAAACAGACGATCGATAAATTCATCCCCTAAGGGGATAGTGATAGGGGATAAAATAGTGGGAGTAGCGGGAAACTAATTCTACGCGTACGAAGTCGCGGGCCTCCTCTATTACCGATAATACATTTTAAAAAAGGATTATGGACTATCTAACACAGTCCCAGACTAAGCTCTAGACCGTACCAAAACCAGGGAGATTTTTGTGACTGGAAATTTGAATCTTAAACGCCGTTTCCAATTTAAATTACTCGAACTTTAGGCAGCGTTTCCACCAGAGCTATGCGAGGTAGCGAAAAAATTTTCCTCGCACACCGCTCCGCTACCTCGCACAGCTCTGGTGGAAACGCAGCCTTAAACGCGTCAAACGTGCCACGATTCACTTCTTTTCTCCCTAAGGCTAACCGGGTCGTTAATTTCCGTTCCAGGACCCGGACGACTTACCGTTCCGGCGCGGCGAGCGGCTGATGGTGATCAACCGCGACGAGGAGCAGTGGTGGACGGCGCGCAACAGCCAGGGCCGCACGGGCTCCATACCGGTGCCCTATGTGCAGCGGGTAATTGAACCTCAACCATTTTCTTAGTTAACGATTGTCTTATCTTACACATGAGCCCCTTTCGGACACACTTTCGACCCTTTTGGATCTTTCGTGCAATTACCCTCTTACACACTCGAATGTTCGAATGTGCAGGTTTTATATCGTCAAAATTAAATTTTAATTCCCCGCACTAGCTCAGAAAATCTTCTAAAATACGTTTCGGCCCTTTATATGACTTGTCCATAAGTCGCGTGATTTCTACCCCCAGGAACAATATATCCAGTGTCGAGAATCGTACCGAATGATCATCAGTTTCGTTAGTAGATTGTACAACAAGGGCATAAAACAAACGACTTAATTATCCACCCTCGCCTACCGGCTCGGATGGATACCATAAGTCTTGGATGAAATGGGTTTAAAGACCGAATTATACACTCTGCTTTTCACTTTGATTACGAGGAAATAAAACAGTAATAATATAAAATTATTGGATTTAGGAGGCAATGTCTGTTGTAATAAGTTCTTTTGCATTTTTAACCATAAGTGTGTTAGGTTTGAGAATTATTTCCTCTTCACTTGATAACATTTTAACCCTTAATAGGGCAGAGGCCATATATTTACCACATTACAATAAGCTCAAATTAAACTTTACTACCTACGTTTTATGATGCAATTTCAATTGTATTTTACTCAAATATAACATCATCTATTATTACTCTTTAGAGACTTGCGATTCCATCACTGTATTTAATTTTGGTCTAGATTTTTTACTTCTACGGGGCCCTATTAAGGGTAACAAAATTCCGTAACACAACAAGTTTTGCGAAGAAAACAACTAATTAATAGTCCAAAACGAGACAACAACCTCTTCCAGCCACTGCTTTTACTCTTTTTTTTGCATGTAAATTGTAACTTAGGTCGAACGCAATACTGCCAGTTTTGCGAAGCTTGCTTGCTTAATTTTAATAGTTTAATATTTCATTAGTGTTAGATGCAACATTGAAGGCAAATCATTATAATTTATTAGTATTCAAATAACAAGTTTATTTAGTGCAGTCACCTCGTCTGTCTGGCTGTAGGGCTTAATTGTCTTAGTCTAGACGACGACAACACTTTATGCACTAGTGCATAAAATGCTATTTTATGCAGCTTATACCCAGCATAAGAAAAGAAGAAGAAGGACTTTACGAGCATGAGAAGTGAAAAATAATTATTATATTGTCATCTGTAGATCCTGGAACCATCTGGCACGCCGTACCCTCCAAACGAGGCGCTCACCCAGCTCGGGGACCCGCCCAGCCCGCCCGCCAGCAACAAGAATCCGCAGCGGACCAACATGCAGGTAATGTTCCAGTGGATGCGGAAGCCACTCAAAAACTTGGACCCTATTTCGGTTTTTGAGTGAAGTTGCATCTCGTTTCATCCCTATTCGTTTGTGTACCTTATCTAGGTACAGTCACGGACTTTAATTGATCAGCCACTTGCCACTGCTCATATTTTAGCCGTGTAATGCAATCGGGCTATTGAAACGTTACCATAGCAATCCTTTGGTAACAACCAATAAAAACTGAGTTCAGTTGACTGTTGTTTGAACTTGGTCATAGCAACCCTATTAAACGACCAATAACGACTGTGTTCAGTAGAATAGCTGGTTGGGGTTTTGTAACCACCCCCCCGTTTGGCTATATAAAAATTATAATATATACTTTAATACTTATCTTAATATATTTAATTTAAAACTCCTAATGAATAGAATATTCTAATTTGATATATTTATTTGGCCTTTTGATCGTCTAGTGTCAGAATCCTACATTGCACCGCAGCTCCCATGTCTTTTATATGGAGCATAGTCAGATTTGGAATTCTTCTAATTCTACAAGCCCTAATGATTCTCCTATATTTTTAAAATATAATTATTTAAACTACCGTTCCTTTATTAATCTCACTCCTAATTAACCTACCCTGACCCTTTACTTTATCTAATGTCTTTAATAATATTTAATTACTAGCTGTTACCCGAATACCTAACATGTAATATTATTCCCTACCTATGTGTTTATGAGAAACAATACAATTATATTTGCCCTACCTAAACCCCTACCTTGAAATGAGGCCGGTTACAGCGAGAACCTATTTGATCTTAGGTTCACTACTCTTATGGTATGGTACTATGGTATTTAATAGTTATTTGAACTGAAATCTAAAATCAAATTAGTCCTTTCTTTGGATGGGGTCTGGCCTCTCTAAAACGACCTATGACAGCGTTATGTGTATATTTTTACACTTTAGATTCCCTTGGGAATAGCGTGATGTTTCAACCCCTAAACACTAGCTGATGCCCTTAGACAGTGACGGCTGAGTACGTGACTCGGTAGTTTTCCTAGTTATATTTAAATAACAATTTCTAATTTATTACAGTAAAGTTTTCCAGTCATTTAACCATTTAATTAATACAAGTAAGTACTTTAATATAGACGGGGAGACCTCTGTCAACGTTACGTGTATATTTTTACACTTTAGATTCCCTTGGGAATGGCTTGATGTTTCAACCGCAAAACACTAGCCGATGCCCTTAGACAGTGACGGCTGAGTACGTAACCCAGTATTAAGACGGAGAAAACAACAGCCGAAGAAGAAGAAGACAGTCCAACCCATAAATATTACCTGAATTTTACTAAATGCAGAAAGTCTAGAACTGGAAATAATTACTTCCTGTCAATCTTATATGAACACAAATAGTTAAATAAAACGTGATAATCTGAGAACTTCTCTGAATAAAATCCTATGTAAATATAGTTAATTCCCCAAAGTCTATATTTACGACGATTATTAGATTAAATTGAACTTCTATTTATATGCAGTGGCAGTACAAGACCAAACGTTAACAAGTTTAAAGGCTAATTTTTAGCGCATCCTAAACTATTCCTAAATAAAATCCTACTGATTAAATACCTAAATCCCTAATTCCCTAGACAATTGAATCTACCCTAACTCTACTTTTTAGGCCTATTCTATGCTAAACCGGAGGCTTACCATCCTCAAATTTTGCTAACATCCCTAAGGTAAACTGTAAAGTTCAGCTGAGTCGGCTGAAGTAGGCAACCTAACACTCGTGTTGTGTGTACCTCCCCCCTCACAGACCGCAGTCCAAGACGTGAGAGTAAGGCGCCCTATTGTGTATATAACATATAAATATTTAAAGTTTTATGGGGAACCAATACTCAAAACCCTCAAAGCTTTCACTGGTGCGATTGCGTGCCCAACCTGTGGACCCAGCTACGACTCAAGGATGACAATGAATATGGTGGGCTCTTATACAGATGTCTGTGTTGGTAAAAAGATCATCTGGGCTTGCCCGAGGCTCTTTTAGAATTTAATAGTTCCGAACCAGACCCGTTTGTCACCGTTATAAGTTAGATATAGTTCGTCAGACACACTGTTTGTCTAGTCATAGTTCTAGCGCGAATAATGCTAATCTAGCTTAATACAAATAGCAAAACAACCTCCCCACAAGAAATTGTCACATTAATCCCACACTAAATTTATTAATTTTTCAACGCGCTAGACACTAATGACAACCAAGAATTAGTCCACCCGCAACTCCAAAGTTAGGCTCCCTCCTAATAAACTTCCTAATTTTTTTAACAATTAAATAAAACGAATAAACAAAATCTTCGCGACTATAACTCAAATGCAACGCAAAACTACCTATTTCCTCATAAAATAAACCGAGGATATACGATCCCTATTAATTTCGAAACTAAGAAACCGTATTTTAAAACAACTTGAACAATTAACTTTAACCATAAATGCTTTGAACTAGCCGTATTTTATTGTAGGTATTCCAACTAAACTAAAATAAAATCGACACAAATCGTTAAAACCGCAACTAAATGTATGAAACTCAACCTTTGAATAATATAATAATGAAGTTAATTATGTATCAAACATAACCCGAAAAGAATCCTATTTTAATAACCCGCACGCACAAAACCGTAAGAAAACATTATTATTTACAATATTAAATTTCACTATAAGCAAAATGAACGAGTTAAAAGTTAAACCATGTACGTAACGCACTTCTATTACTCGTTAAATCTGTGTCTACGCAGCCTTATACAGGATTATAAGCAATTAATCGATGCAACACGATATTAAATACAAACATGACTTTAGCAAAACATAAAAAAATAAGCACGTAACCGAACCGTAAATACCTAGAAAAATAACTATAAACTACGCGACGCCGACCCTAACACGACAGAACCCTTCTCCGACGTCAGCTGTAGGAAAATAGACCCCGAATCTCACTAGGTATGAACACTATAAACAACGTTAAAGTTAAACCGTAAACGTAACTTGTTTCTATTATCCGTTCATTACCGCGGCTATGTATCCTTACAATAAGCATTATAACGACCGACGTTATAAATTAAACCGTAAACGTAACGCACTTCTATTTCCGTTAAATACCGTGACTGTGTATCCCTACACAAGATAATTATAAACTATGATCAAAATGAATCAACGTAACACGATAATAAAATCAAACGTGAATTTAACACAACGTAAATAATAAGCACGTAAACGAACAGCAAAATACCTAAGTATCGATTTAAGAGAACGTGAGGAAGCCCTTCTCTGACGACAGTTGTTGATCTTCTGGACCCCGATTTGCGACTGACATCCCCTTTTATAACCTTCGTAATTGTGGAAAAATCCAGAAATTCCACAAGATTACCCTTTTTCATCCGTACTTGTTATTGCGCAACAATAATAGAAATTGCCTTATATGGGCATGCATTCGATATCAAAGGAAAGTCTCCAAAAAGCACGAATTTGCATTCGAAAGTGAACTATATATCTTTAACCATAAAGCTCAAAAACAAAAAGTAGCGCGCCCTGTTGCGAAGTAGCTGAACTTCTAACTAACGTTGTAACGACAAGTAACGCCACTCGCCGCCAAATAACAGTGCGCCACTAACATATGGAAAACACGAAGTTGTACTCTATTTGACAACAGATGGTATTGTTAATAGCGGTGAATATTTTAGAACCACGCGAATATTCTAGATCCCGGAAATGGATTGTTGACAGAAGAACTTCCGCCCACTTTCTTTTGTCCGCTTTATTAGTAATAACGTTGTTTTTTGTTCTGCAAATTCCTCTGGTCGGTACCTTAGGTCGAGCCTCTCTTATTTATACTATTTTTTATGCAGTTTTTATCTTCTAAAGTGTGTTTTTCGAGATTTCGAACTATACCTACTGAACGCAGAACATGAGTTTTCTTTCTCGAAATCACACCTAACTAACATTAAATGGTTTTAACATAATACCTAGATTATCCAGGAGCCCTAATTGTGTCCCCGAAGGCCTATCATCACCAGTGCAATCTATCGGTGCGTAGCGTACCAATGTGAACTACTCGACATGTTGATAGGTGTCGTTTTTCACTTACTAATGATTACTAATATAAACGCCATCTAACGCTTTCTGTGTCAACTATTAGCCTATGTTCAATACGTAGCTTACTTAAATCCTTCCCTCGCAACAATGTATTGTAGTAATTAGTTCTAGATATAACCGCTAGATTGCGCTGCAACCAAATCTCTATGATGTTACCCTTTGTGTATAAGATACAGATGCTCCCCCATCACGATAGCCTTTATAAAGCTACTTTATTACTTATTACAAATAGAGTTTGTATACTAAACAACAGTGTTGCCTCACTGTGGTTAGTTACAGTTTGTATCACCAATAGTAGCTGTTGTTTAAGTATAGCCATAGCAACTAGACAGACATGCAATTGGTTGCCTTTGGGTGATGTCACTCTGTTGTCTGGTTGGTAGATCTGGGTCCCAGGTTAGCCAACCGTTAATATTGTATGTCATTTTGTCTATTTATTATACGAAGACGTGTGAATTTCCTTATCTCGATATACGAGTAAAACCGACTGAACCCGATTTACATTACGCGGCTAAAATATGAACAGTGGCAAGTGGCTGATCAACTAAAGTCCGTGACTGTACACATTGTATATTAGATTGATTCAACTATAATGAATGAGTGATGTAAATGTTGAGCTGGGTACGAATCTGAGCGGCTCAGCCTGAGGCATGCGCGGGTGAGGTAGCGTGCGTGACATTTCAAAATGGCGTCGCACATGATGACAGCCGCGACTGCGTTTATTATAATTCACTGATTTATTAACAATCATAAGAAGAAATCGCCTCGGTCGTGGAACGGCTTAGCACTTTTATCAATTTTGTACGCGCCTCGCCCACAGACAAGTTATAACTTGTGGTTCTGCCCGCGGCACGCTCGAATACACGTCCAAGTGACACGAAGCGCGCACACTGAGCCTCCTTTGAGCACGGTCGAAAGACTTACTCTCGGCAGCACAGCGCGTGAACGTGTACGAATTTGAGCAAAATAAGTGAACCGGGCGTGCCTCAACCTGAGGCTGGTCTAATTCGTAGCCACGTTTAGATTGAGCCGAGTATAATGATGGCGTGACGGTTGCAGCGCGCGCTGCCGGCGCTGGCGCGCGTGCGGCAGACGCGGGTGCCCAACGCCTACGACCGCACCGCGCTGCGCCTCGAGGAGGGAGACGTTGTGAGGGTAAGCGTCCATCTACTACACCACACCGACCAACGCCTACGACCGCACCGCGCTGCGCCTCGAGGAGGGAGACGTTGTGAGGGTAAGCGTCCATCTACTACACCACACCGACCAACGCCTACGACCGCACCGCGCTGCGCCTCGAGGAGGGAGACGTTGTGAGGGTAAGCGTCCATCTACTACACCACACCGACCAACGCCTACGACCGCACCGCGCTGCGCCTCGAGGAGGGAGACGTTGTGAGGGTAAGCGTCCATCTACTACACCACACCGACCAACGCCTACGACCGCACCGCGCTGCGCCTCGAGGAGGGAGACGTTGTGAGGGTAAGCGTCCATCTACTACACCACACCGACCAACGCCTACGACCGCACCGCGCTGCGCCTCGAGGAGGGAGACGTTGTGAGGGTAAGCGTCCATCTACTACACCACACCGACCAACGCCTACGACCGCACCGCGCTGCGCCTCGAGGAGGGAGACGTTGTGAGGGTAAGCGTCCATCTACTACACCACACCGACCAACGCCTACGACCGCACCGCGCTGCGCCTCGAGGAGGGAGACGTTGTGAGGGTAAGCGTCCATCTACTACACCACACCGACCAACGCCTACGACCGCACCGCGCTGCGCCTCGAGGAGGGAGACGTTGTGAGGGTAAGCGTCCATCTACTACACCACACCGACCAACGCCTACGACCGCACCGCGCTGCGCCTCGAGGAGGGAGACGTTGTGAGGGTAAGCGTCCATCTACTACACCACACCGACCAACGCCTACGACCGCACCGCGCTGCGCCTCGAGGAGGGAGACGTTGTGAGGGTAAGCGTCCATCTACTACACCACACCGACCAACGCCTACGACCGCACCGCGCTGCGCCTCGAGGAGGGAGACGTTGTGAGGGTAAGCCCGTCCATCTACTACACCACACCGACCAACGCCTACGACCGCACCGCGCTGCGCCTCGAGGAGGGAGACGTTGTGAGGGTAAGCCCGTCCATCTACTACACCACACCGACCAACGCCTACGACCGCACCGCGCTGCGCCTCGAGGAGGGAGACGTTGTGAGGGTAAGCCCGTCCATCTACTACACCACACCGACCAACGCCTACGACCGCACCGCGCTGCGCCTCGAGGAGGGAGACGTTGTGAGGGTAAGCCCGTCCATCTACTACACCACACCGACCAACGCCTACGACCGCACCGCGCTGCGCCTCGAGGAGGGAGACGTTGTGAGGGTAAGCCCGTCCATCTACTACACCACACCGACCAACGCCTACGACCGCACCGCGCTGCGCCTCGAGGAGGGAGACGTTGTGAGGGTAAGCCCGTCCATCTACTACACCACACCGACCAACGCCTACGACCGCACCGCGCTGCGCCTCGAGGAGGGAGACGTTGTGAGGGTAAGCCCGTCCATCTACTACACCACACCGACCAACGCCTACGACCGCACCGCGCTGCGCCTCGAGGAGGGAGACGTTGTGAGGGTAAGCGTCCATCTACTACACCACACCGACCAACGCCTACGACCGCACCGCGCTGCGCCTCGAGGAGGGAGACGTTGTGAGGGTAAGCGTCCATCTACTACACCACACCGACCAACGCCTACGACCGCACCGCGCTGCGCCTCGAGGAGGGAGACGTTGTGAGGGTAAGCGTCCATCTACTACACCACACCGACCAACGCCTACGACCGCACCGCGCTGCGCCTCGAGGAGGGAGACGTTGTGAGGGTAAGCGTCCATCTACTACACCACACCGACCAACGCCTACGACCGCACCGCGCTGCGCCTCGAGGAGGGAGACGTTGTGAGGGTAAGCGTCCATCTACTACACCACACCGACCAACGCCTACGACCGCACCGCGCTGCGCCTCGAGGAGGGAGACGTTGTGAGGGTAAGCGTCCATCTACTACACCACACCGACCAACGCCTACGACCGCACCGCGCTGCGCCTCGAGGAGGGAGACGTTGTGAGGGTAAGCGTCCATCTACTACACCACACCGACCAACGCCTACGACCGCACCGCGCTGCGCCTCGAGGAGGGAGACGTTGTGAGGGTAAGCCCGTCCATCTACTACACCACACCGACCAACGCCTACGACCGCACCGCGCTGCGCCTCGAGGAGGGAGACGTTGTGAGGGTAAGCCCGTCCATCTACTACACCACACCGACCAACGCCTACGACCGCACCGCGCTGCGCCTCGAGGAGGGAGACGTTGTGAGGGTAAGCCCGTCCATCTACTACACCACACCGACCAACGCCTACGACCGCACCGCGCTGCGCCTCGAGGAGGGAGACGTTGTGAGGGTAAGCCCGTCCATCTACTACACCACACCGACCAACGCCTACGACCGCACCGCGCTGCGCCTCGAGGAGGGAGACGTTGTGAGGGTAAGCCCGTCCATCTACTACACCACACCGACCAACGCCTACGACCGCACCGCGCTGCGCCTCGAGGAGGGAGACGTTGTGAGGGTAAGCCCGTCCATCTACTACACCACACCGACCAACGCCTACGACCGCACCGCGCTGCGCCTCGAGGAGGGAGACGTTGTGAGGGTAAGCCCGTCCATCTACTACACCACACCGACCAACGCCTACGACCGCACCGCGCTGCGCCTCGAGGAGGGAGACGTTGTGAGGGTAAGCCCGTCCATCTACTACACCACACCGACCAACGCCTACGACCGCACCGCGCTGCGCCTCGAGGAGGGAGACGTTGTGAGGGTAAGCGTCCATCTACTACACCACACCGACCAACGCCTACGACCGCACCGCGCTGCGCCTCGAGGAGGGAGACGTTGTGAGGGTAAGCGTCCATCTACTACACCACACCGACCAACGCCTACGACCGCACCGCGCTGCGCCTCGAGGAGGGAGACGTTGTGAGGGTAAGCGTCCATCTACTACACCACACCGACCAACGCCTACGACCGCACCGCGCTGCGCCTCGAGGAGGGAGACGTTGTGAGGGTAAGCGTCCATCTACTACACCACACCGACCAACGCCTACGACCGCACCGCGCTGCGCCTCGAGGAGGGAGACGTTGTGAGGGTAAGCCCGTCCATCTACTACACCACACCGACCAACGCCTACGACCGCACCGCGCTGCGCCTCGAGGAGGGAGACGTTGTGAGGGTAAGCCCGTCCATCTACTACACCACACCGACCAACGCCTACGACCGCACCGCGCTGCGCCTCGAGGAGGGAGACGTTGTGAGGGTAAGCCCGTCCATCTACTACACCACACCGACCAACGCCTACGACCGCACCGCGCTGCGCCTCGAGGAGGGAGACGTTGTGAGGGTAAGCCCGTCCATCTACTACACCACACCGACCAACGCCTACGACCGCACCGCGCTGCGCCTCGAGGAGGGAGACGTTGTGAGGGTAAGCCCGTCCATCTACTACACCACACCGACCAACGCCTACGACCGCACCGCGCTGCGCCTCGAGGAGGGAGACGTTGTGAGGGTAAGCCCGTCCATCTACTACACCACACCGACCAACGCCTACGACCGCACCGCGCTGCGCCTCGAGGAGGGAGACGTTGTGAGGGTAAGCCCGTCCATCTACTACACCACACCGACCAACGCCTACGACCGCACCGCGCTGCGCCTCGAGGAGGGAGACGTTGTGAGGGTAAGCCCGTCCATCTACTACACCACACCGACCAACGCCTACGACCGCACCGCGCTGCGCCTCGAGGAGGGAGACGTTGTGAGGGTAAGCGTCCATCTACTACACCACACCGACCAACGCCTACGACCGCACCGCGCTGCGCCTCGAGGAGGGAGACGTTGTGAGGGTAAGCGTCCATCTACTACACCACACCGACCAACGCCTACGACCGCACCGCGCTGCGCCTCGAGGAGGGAGACGTTGTGAGGGTAAGCGTCCATCTACTACACCACACCGACCAACGCCTACGACCGCACCGCGCTGCGCCTCGAGGAGGGAGACGTTGTGAGGGTAAGCCCGTCCATCTACTACACCACACCGACCAACGCCTACGACCGCACCGCGCTGCGCCTCGAGGAGGGAGACGTTGTGAGGGTAAGCCCGTCCATCTACTACACCACACCGACCAACGCCTACGACCGCACCGCGCTGCGCCTCGAGCAGGGAGACGTTGTGAGGGTAAGCCCGTCCATCTACTACACCACACCGACCAACGCCTACGACCGCACCGCGCTGCGCCTCGAGCAGGGAGACGTTGTGAGGGTAAGCCCGTCCATCTACTACACCACACCGACCAACGCCTACGACCGCACCGCGCTGCGCCTCGAGCAGGGAGACGTTGTGAGGGTAAGCCCGTCCATCTACTACACCACACCGACCAACGCCTACGACCGCACCGCGCTGCGCCTCGAGCAGGGAGACGTTGTGAGGGTAAGCCCGTCCATCTACTACACCACACCGACCAACGCCTACGACCGCACCGCGCTGCGCCTCGAGCAGGGAGACGTTGTGAGGGTAAGCCCGTCCATCTACTACACCACACCGACCAACGCCTACGACCGCACCGCGCTGCGCCTCGAGCAGGGAGACGTTGTGAGGGTAAGCCCGTCCATCTACTACACCACACCGACCAACGCCTACGACCGCACCGCGCTGCGCCTCGAGCAGGGAGACGTTGTGAGGGTAAGCCCGTCCATCTACTACACCACACCGACCAACGCCTACGACCGCACCGCGCTGCGCCTCGAGCAGGGAGACGTTGTGAGGGTAAGCCCGTCCATCTACTACACCACACCGACCAACGCCTACGACCGCACCGCGCTGCGCCTCGAGGAGGGAGACGTTGTGAGGGTAAGCGTCCATCTACTACACCACACCGACCAACGCCTACGACCGCACCGCGCTGCGCCTCGAGGAGGGAGACGTTGTGAGGGTAAGCGTCCATCTACTACACCACACCGACCAACGCCTACGACCGCACCGCGCTGCGCCTCGAGGAGGGAGACGTTGTGAGGGTAAGCGTCCATCTACTACACCACACCGACCAACGCCTACGACCGCACCGCGCTGCGCCTCGAGGAGGGAGACGTTGTGAGGGTAAGCGTCCATCTACTACACCACACCGACCAACGCCTACGACCGCACCGCGCTGCGCCTCGAGGAGGGAGACGTTGTGAGGGTAAGCCCGTCCATCTACTACACCACACCGACCAACGCCTACGACCGCACCGCGCTG
This sequence comes from Acleris holmiana, assembly GCA_949316455.1. Classification (NCBI taxonomy): domain Eukaryota; kingdom Metazoa; phylum Arthropoda; class Insecta; order Lepidoptera; family Tortricidae; genus Acleris; species Acleris holmiana. The sequence continues at coordinate 11,882,209 of OX438786.1, read as the reverse complement.
CGCCTCGAGCAGGGAGACGTTGTGAGGGTAAGCCCGTCCATCTACTACACCACACCGACCAACGCCTACGACCGCACCGCGCTGCGCCTCGAGCAGGGAGACGTTGTGAGGGTAAGCCCGTCCATCTACTACACCACACCGACCAACGCCTACGACCGCACCGCGCTGCGCCTCGAGCAGGGAGACGTTGTGAGGGTAAGCCCGTCCATCTACTACACCACACCGACCAACGCCTACGACCGCACCGCGCTGCGCCTCGAGGAGGGAGACGTTGTGAGGGTAAGCGTCTATCTACTACACCACACCGACCAACGCCATGTCGGCGCGGACCAACCACACTCTAGGGTTCCGAAGCCGTTAACTACTACAAACATAAAAATCAAGTAATAACTAATTTTCCATTTAAAGTAAATTGGTGCCGTCTTAGATGATTATAGTAGGTATAAGCACTTTCATCGCCTGTATCTCAAGAACCAATGATGTCTAGTATGAATTTTCCCAGGTGATTTTTTCGCTTCCAGCCCTAATCCTTAACCAAAACGTAATTCTAGAATATTAGTAACATTAAGTTTGAACCTTAATACTATGACGATGCCGTTTGTTTTTCAATTTGAATGTTGTAGTGGCACGTGCTAACTCGGTAGCTAGCGGCTTTGCGATAATAGTGACAATGGCCTTTGTTTGAAAGATTAGGTCTCGAAGCGAAAAATTCACCTTGGAAGATTCATACTATACTTAGGGCTGTAGGGGGGGGACACTTGTGTCTAACAAAAATTAGCACTTTAAAGCCTAATATTTCATAAACGGTTTACTTATTTAAAAACTGTTTTCACAAACCCGTAATATTTTTGGAATACCTATCCAACGACACCCCACACTATAGGGTAGACGAGAGAAAAAAAATACATCCCCAAGTTACGTGTAGGGGGGTCATTCTTCTTTTTTACCGACAATTGTCTGTCCTCATTTTACCATACGTTATTAGTTAGAGTATTGATTATTAATGTTTTAGTGTTTGAATATACGTCCAAACATTTATTCATCTATTATTACTAAATAATCTTTCACTTTCTCTATCTAGTGTTTTTCTTTTTACTTTGTTTTATATAGAATCGCGTGACAGAGTGGTAATACAAAATTTAGTCTCTTCGGAAAACGGTCACTCTGTCAAAGTATATTCTGAAAAACTACCATAAAGAAAAAAACATTATCGCCACCGAAATAATCAGGAAATTGGTCCAAATAAAAATTCACGCAACGTATTTTAAAATCAAAAATTAAAACCATAATTATCAATAGTTCAAAAACGCAAAATATAGAAAAATGACGATGTATTGTCCGTAAAAAAGTAGAACGACCCAGGGGCGGTTCACTAATGTTTCACAAACTAATAAATTTCACAAACATATCATTTGGCAAACTACATTTTTTCCGAAACTGTAAATATTTCAAATTTAATTTCAGGACCATCGTGTAGAAGCCAATAAGTTAGATTGGATTAGTTTTATAAAAATCTTGAAATATTTTGCAGTCTCTGAAAAAAAGCAGTTTGGCAAATGATTTCATTGTGAAATGAATCAGTTTGTGAAACATGTTTTGGTGGAACATTAGTGAACCACCGTTGAGATATCAGCTCATAATATAAAAATATTTTTATAATTTTCAGGTGACCCGGATGAACATAAACGGCCAATGGGAGGGCGAACTCAACGGACGGACAGGCCATTTTCCCTTCACATATGTCGAATTCCTCGACGAAAATACCGCCAGCTAAACAAATTCGTGTGCTAAGGTTACTGTGAAACGCTTTCTATCAAAGAATAGCTAAACTGAAAACTGCTCCGGACTGAGGAATGATTGTGAAAATACATCAAAGAATCTATATCGTAATGGACAAGTTCGTACTTGTCTTGTTATCTTGGTCACTTTTAAAAGCAAGATTAATGCTACATCTGGAACACAACTTGCCCTAAATTTCCTTGACTAATCGTTAAGCTAGCATTTAAGAACTGATTTTTATTCGCAAGGAAAAAAGATAAACAAAAATTTCGCAGCATTTGAGATATTAATATTATCAACTTTCTATAATAAATCTTTATAGTTTAATCAGGTTAAAATAATTGAATTTGTTAATGGCAAGCATTATTTAAACTTGTACACTTTGTTATAATTAGAGTCCATTATCAAGCGGGCAGTTTGGTGGCTAGTGATGTGCAATGTCAATATTATTATTTTTTTAATTTTCAGATATACATATATTTCATATAAAAACAAATATCAAGAAAAACTCAAATGACTCTCGTGATATGTACACAAAATCTGTTCAAGACTTCTTCTTTTCGTGTAAGATTTCGTCTTCTACTTTAAAAATCCATTTTAAGTAAGAAAATGACCGCTCTATTTCTACCGACGTAACTGGCAAAAACTTTATGATTCTAAATCTAAAGTACTGGAAAGTTTTTTTGTTTATTTCTCCGACTATGATGCGTTCCGTTTATTAACTTATCAATTTCGGTTATTGATGTAAATCCGGGAATACTGTTACTTAATAAATTAGATAACTTTATTATAGAAAAATACATATCTGAAAACTCGATAAAAAAGTAACATTGCACATCACTAATGGTAGGAGCCACCAAACTGCCCGCTTGATAACGAAGTGTAGTTATAATCTAAATATATCAAAAAGAAAGTGGCTGACTGACTTGACTGATTTTGATTTCATCTATTTCTCAAATTTAGTCTGAATGTAACGGTTTGAGCAAAATTACAGCTTTATATTATATTCATTGACATCCATGCTTTGAAAACCCTTTAACCTTTTTAACGCCATTGACGGATATCTCCGCAGAACTGGTTAAACGCCATCGACCTGAGTGCTATGTGGCAAGGTTGAGATTCGCTCTAGTTGGAAGCTGTAATTGGCGTGTGAGTGACGTCTCTTATATTTGACATATCGTTGAAAAGGTTAAATGTCACTTTAAAAATGACAAAACTTTGTTAACCTTTTTACCTTAAGAATAAATCAGACTTAAAACTTTTCGCAATAAGTCAATGGTTAACGTGTCGTATTTTTTTATTACAATTTGATGTTACATTAACTTGACAGGCTAGGCTAGTAGGTAAACAATTAAAAGTCAATAAAAAGGAACTCTAATTAGTCCACAAAGATATAAATCGACAAACGAGATAACAAGTCGCGCTAGCCGTGCAGTATTTAATGTTGATAATGCTGAGGCCACATCTGCGGGTCCGGCGAAAATTCCGGATGGCCTCTTTCTTTTGACATAAAGAATAAAAAAACCAACAATAATGTTCGCTTAACCCTACAGATGAGACCCAAGCATAATTCGCAAGTAAAATTGGGGGGCGGTTGTGACGCATCATAAAAATGACGGTTACCTACCTCCGGATTTTCTTCGTTCTTACTTGAAATGTGTACAGAGGCCTTTTTACGAACTGCCAAGTTACTGGAACTTGGCTAGTTTTATCTGTTCGCAATACGGCCCCTGTTGAGTATAAATTAATGAATAGTAGTGGAGAAAGCTCTCATAAGTATACACAAGAGTCTTGTATGTCAGTGAAACTTCAGCCCCTACTATATTTTTAAATTTAATCGAACTACATCATAAATGTATTGTGTAATTAAAGTGTTGTCATACAAACATAATAACGCGTCTTAAAAAGCAATAAAAACTATATTATCGTCAATAATATAGGATATTTCCGTGATGGTTATCCATTCGTAATAAAATGTTTTTTTTTAAGTTATTTGCCCACCGAAAACGGGCCTGTGCTTGATATCTGATGAATGTACAGCTAAGTTACGATTAGAATTAACCTCGTAAGGATCATACTACAAACAGGAAGATCTGTGAGTGGGAATTTGCATCCACCAGCAAGGTAATAAAGTTCAATTTATTTTGCTCTATAATGCCATTTTCAATGTTTAATCAAAGAAAAATGAACTTTATTCCCATTCATATATAGTTTAAATTAATTTGCTTTGATTATGTACATCCTAGGCACGACGGGCCTTACCAGGCTGAGAGTCTACTTAGGTTGGACGGATGTACTGAAGTATTTAATGACAACCATAATATTAGACCTCAGCAACATAGTGACATCCCAGCGTCACGTGAAAACAAAACCTTGGCTCGGAACCGGTTTTAAAAATAGTTTTATAAAAAACAGCGCTTTGTAATAAATTCCGGTTACGAGAACTAGTTACGAGACTTCAATATGGACAAGTTTTAAACGCTAGTACAAACCCACATGCTACAAACAGGGAGCATTCTGTACCCTATTGGTATCCACATTTTAAAACGCCTATACTATTAATATGCAGTAAGTCGCCTTCTATATCACGGCAGCGTGTCATGTGGAAATACAATAATTTTAAGTAGCTATACCACATTTGTTGCAGTGATTGAGACAAATTTAATAGTGTATGGACAATGAACAACGTCATATTTTTATGTAGTGGTAATGTTGAACATAAAGGCTCCCATAGACCAACAGTCGAGACCGGCCAAGAGTGAGGGACGCGGCTATCTGTTAGAATAAGCGATGTAAACACTAATTCTTAAAATTAGGATGTATTGATAAAATTACCCCTCGTTAGAAATAATCTTTCTCTTTCTAACAAATATTTGGCTCCTCTCGGCCTTAAACTCCGGCCGTTGGTCTATGACTGTGACCTTAGAAATCCATGCGTTTACGACCTTATTTACGACTAGTAGAAATATCAAAATCAAACCCGTAGATAGGAACTGATAATCAATTCTTATTGACATCGCCATCGAGATTATTTGGAACTCATTTTTGTATCCATGTAGGTGACTAAAACTTTTAATATAGAATGTTGTTTTTTTTTTATTCGTATTCGGCATTTAACGTGCAATTATAAATATTGTTGTTTAGGTAATGCGCACTATAATGTGTTTGTAAAATCCCGGATTTTTGTCTGGAATTTATAAAAAAACATTGCGTATTGGGGAAATGATGCTCAGTCTTTGATGATATGAGTCCAAGATTTGGATATAATATAGACTGGAATTTAATTATAGCGAAAATAGTTTCCAGTATATTTTTTTTATTTCCTTTAAGGAATTGAATGTAAAACATACATCGAATTTTAGGTGTTTTTCGATCTTTTGTACCAAACATTTTTATACACGGCATTATTATATAAGTAATGTAGATAGTATTGTCACATTTTCATGGAATTTATTAAAACGTTTTTTACTCTGGTCAATTTCATGAAATGATACCAAATATCAAAAAAAAGTTTAGTTAAGGTCTCTAAGGAATTTTCCTTTTTTTTTACAATCTTTAAAAAAACTTATTTCGTGTTCGAATGCTAACTAATAACATAAGATTTCGTCTTGATGATTTGAAAATTTAAGCTCATATTCGCCGGAACGTCTGTTACCTCCTAACGCCTCAATAATCATTGAAAGATATATAAATGTCATTCTAAAGGAATGACACAGAAATGTGACTAAATTTAGAATAGTTGCAAGAATACGCTCGAGATATAAATGAGAATATTTTATATAAGGTAAATGAAGCTTGAAATTTGAGGTACAAGTGTTAATGGCGTGTTATAATGACCTCAAACTCAAAAAGGTTATAAATTGAACTAATATGACAGCTGTCAAGATGTACATGTCATCTTGTCGCCGGTATAACGCAGTTTTTAACATTTGTGCCTAGAAAATTCAAGCGACGAAGTAATTCTTCCAAAATAATGATAGTCAATATTTTTATAAAAATTGCTGGTGCAAGAAAAGTATTTAGTTTAGTATTACGTAATATGCAGTCGGTCGGCCATGTTCAACCATAGACAAGTTGTAAGTACTTTATTGCAATAACACGTGCAATAATAACTGATAAGATAATGGATCCAATTAAAACATTGATGTGTCAAAATTACGCTAAGTCACGTCAAACATGATTCTCGTCTGACAAGAATGAAGTATATTGTAATATTTTGACACATCTAAAGTTTGAGATGCAGTTCTAAATTGGAATCAGTGTCTTTATTAATTCTTATATAGAAATAATGTTTGAAGAGAAATGAATGGTTTTTCTTGTCTCAATGTTTGTTCTTTTAGGAAATTTTACCGGCCTGATAACATATCACGAAACACCGGTAAAATATTAAAAAAATGGTACATCCCAATCTATCGCATGATACTGTCCTTCTCAGTCTAGACTATAGTATAGGCTAGTCGGACTGTAAGAAGGGCCCTTTATTCTGTTCCAAACATGGCTGACGACAAAAAGTATTGGTATATATTATATATCCATTCAGGTAGACGCTATCAATTATAGTAATGAATTTCTATAGGTCGATTCACAATAGCTGCCACGAATAAATAAAATGTATTTAGGACAGCACTCGTTTATAGATGGCATAAATTACGTTCGCTACATCCATGGCAGCTATTGAAAATTGACCTATATAGTAACCTTATATTTTTAAAGTAATCTCATTCGAAATTCAAACTTTCAAAGGCTAAACAAAATGGCGTCCACCTGAAATATTACTCTATGGTACCGAGATCACGATAAGCGATTGGAACGTAAATACCAAATGTTATCACAGTATAGAATCACTATCGATTATTTGTAGTCGTACTTATCAAAATAGACCTTAAGGCTAGGTGCTTTAGTCTTCGCGTTTTAATACCATATACAATATTAGGAATTGTGTAAATGGAAGTCGCCGTACATAAGGTCTATTTTACTTTGTACGTCTACATGATTTTGAGATTACGTGTCATATAATGTATTGTATATTGTATACTGTAAGTCATTTAAAAATCAAAATTTGTCTAATTTTTTTAATAAGTTATGTGTAACAGCTTAGTAATAAAAATAAGGAATTATAATGGTTTTTGATTTATAAGTTGTCTGTGCAACGGACCCTTTTTATCTATCCTCATGAGGACCACCACAATACAATAAGGGAGATTTTTTCAACTGGGAAATTGAATCCAACAGCAAGGAAATAAAGTTCAATTACCTTTGCTCTTAAATCTCAATTTCATTCACTAACTCAACTAAAAATTAACTTTACGTGCATTCAAATATAGTTAAACTAAATTTAAAAAATCGGCCTGGAAAAAAAACGTATACGTGGAGTGAGATAGAAAGTCAAGATGCAGTCTTCTTTAATTGTCTCCGTATAAATGCTTCTCTTTTACTCGTATTATATATTTTCTCGTGTTTCGTCATATCTGTGTACAGTCAAGTTCAAAAGTATGTATACACTTTAGTACCTTGTCACTTTAATCGCTTGGATAATTTCATATGGCAGTTTAAACATGACGTTAAATAGACAAGGTACTAAAGTGTATACATACTTTTGAACTTGACTGTACAAACCACACATGAAAAACGTTTTTACCATCCAATTGTTATTGCAATTAATAAACTACACCCGTACCTTATACTACTACAGCGGTTCCTCAAAAAATATACTTGCATATAGAGCATAATTATACTTCTAATAAAGATATCAAATCAGAAGCTTTTTCGGCAGATTACAATCAAATCAAATCAAATCAAAATTATTTATTTCAGGTTTCCCCATAGAATACTTAGTTAGTAAAGTTCCTTATTAGCTATGTTAGGAGATTACATAGGTACATTATTTTATTAAGCAATTTTGAATGATTAATAAATAATTCAGTTTCAGATCACAATAACTGTGTTCTGTTTTGGCAATAAGCGTACAATATTCTCCGTTTGTTGTTTGTCTTTGGTTAGTTGAGTATGTATAAATGAGACTGATAACAACAAGAGGATGACAAGTATTATGAGTTTTTAAATTCACTTTGCAATATATGTGAGAACTAAGAAGTTACATAAGCCAAGGTGGCGATTCTTAAATCTCATCGAAGAAAAATTACTAACTCTAAATAAATTTGTGTACCGATTTAATCTACGAGTGAGCCCTCCTTTTGGATTTGTTATGAAATGAAATCCAAAAGGAGGGCTCGCTCGTAGCTAAAATCGCTGCATAAATTGATATTAAAGATAGTCATTTTCCCCGAAGTTTAATAGTAGTCACATGCAGAAAATAAACCACGGACCATACAAAAACGAATTTCTAGCGAAAGGTATATTTGGAATGGTGTCTAAGAACTTTAACAAATTATCGAAAACTGTTTCAGAACTACAAGATAAGGCTTATTCCATACAATAATATTTAAAAGATGAAATGTAAAAAAATAGAACGTCAAAGTATAGGTATGTACATATTGTACATGTATTTAGTTTATTTCGGTTTTTGTAACTATGCATGCTGCATGCAAATGACCTATTCGTACGCCTAACGGCAAAACAAAGTGGACCTAAGTAAGATGTTAAATCTATGTCTACCTAGGTTTTACAAATAAAATTATTGCAATTTGAACATTTTAATTTTGCTTTGGTAGGTTACACTACTTATTTTTTTCTTGTTTTTTTTATTGTTTTTTACTTCTTTAAAAAGGCCTTTGCCTAGGCTGTGTGGAACTATGCCCTATAGATCCACGAGGCCTAGTCATTAGTGTTACTACTCTTTAGTAGACATAAGTTAGCTGCATTTTTATATAGGAAGTATTTTGAGCCACCGTAATGCATCCTATAAATCCTAATGTGCGTACATAATATATTACGCAATCGCATGAAAATTACACTTGACGAGAATAAATAAAAATAACTTATCGTATTTCATTAAAATATCCTAATCTAAGCAAGCGCGTTTGTAGTCTTAAGATTCCTGATGTCTAATGGGTCTCTGATCCCACTAACAAATCAGGGTCTTTATTCCGATCGGTAAAATCTTATCGCTTTTGACAAGTATTAGTGTTGTTTTTAACTCGGCCACCATTACTGTCAAGTAGGTGTATAAGGGCTATCATAACGTTGACAATACGATAGCATGTCAAAAGCAATATGGATTTTGATTAGAGCCCCAGTTTGCCCACATAAAAAAAAATACTTAGTAGTATTATGTAAGTAGATCAAAATATTTTGTGAGTATATTACGATCGTTTTCATTAATTAAATGGATTTGGTTGAAATTATGTTTTTCAAACACTCAAGCGGTGCAACAGCGATATTTCTATTAAGAAAATGTAACTTGTAGCGCTAGGCGTGACGGAATAGGTTTTGATACTCGGCCGCGTCGTTTCCGCTCTGTTTGATAAACAGTTAAACCCGTTATATTGAATTAGATACACTAGGTAGTAATAGTACAGTTATCTCGTGGCGCCAGATAATTTTCATTCTGGAGAAGTTAAACGTCTTCAGAAATAATAATAATTATGTACTTAATATAGGTCAAAGTAAGCTGTCGTACGTTCGTCAATGTGAAGAAATTAAGGATATATTTTGAGTTCCACATTGTTCTGTAAAGTCCTCAGTTTTATTTTACTCTGAAAACTGTTATTAACGGTGATTTTTCCAATAAAAATAACACGGAAAGGCAATTATTTTTAAAAATACCGCGTGTTGGACTAATGATACGATACTTACGGAGCATGTTCAGCCGATATAAGCGTTTACAGCAGCCAAGCCATCAAGCTGCCTATGGCAGCGCTGGCTGGCCAATAAGATAAGCCAATAGTAGACTAGAGCGGTGGTGGAGCCGACCAATCACTGACTACCAAGCCGATTGCGCTTTTATAGGCCGACACCACTTAAAAAATGTCATTGTTAAAAAAAATGCCCAACATACGAATAAAAAAGATATAAATCACGAGAAAAATAACTTTACTTCAAAATAATAAAAACAATTTACGGTTTTTCAAAATAAGCGGAAGATCAAGCATATAGCATGACACTAATTTCTTACTTTCGTTTTAGGTACCTTTAACAGTCACGAAACTAATTTGCGTTTTACGGTTAATTATAATAATAAATTATCAGTACAAAAAGTGCGAGAAGTTTTAGAAATCTGGCGCTAAAATATTGATTACCTACGAAGTGAAAATATTGTAACCTACGCGCATCTTTCTTTTCAATCGATTGACACTTCATCTGTCAAAACCCGAGTATGGCTGGTTTGTGAGTTACTCGTGAACATGGAGACGTACATACTAATTGATATAAAGTGAAATTAACTACGTTTCGCTACGACTTCACTTCATTATAGTGAAAAAATAACGGTACGCCAATTATTTACGGGTTCTTCGTTTCTAAAAGCGGTTTGAATGCTAAAATACGAGTATTTTAATCAAGTAAAGAGAAGTGCTTATTCAGCGTTTTAAAAAATAACACTTGTTTTACGAAACTTACATTCCGTGTGTGCTACATTGATCTTTAAATCTAAGCATTTAATCGTAATGTTTTATTAAGTAAATCCAAATAAAATGTGTAATTTTTGTATTATTGTGATTCCAAAGGATAAAAACTGAAATAACATGGAAGTCAAAGAGGACGAGATTCCAGTTTTAGTTGAAATTAAGACTGAGCCAGAGGAATATGTGGACATCAAACAGGAACCACCAGAGGAGCCACCAGAGGAAGCGGTGCAAAATGAACATCCTGAAATTGAGACTGTAACAGTCAAAATTGAGCCAGTATACATAGAACATGGTAAATATATTTTTTTACTATATTTTTTAACAGACTTTGTTTTTGTCTTTGTTTTTAAGTGAATAATTTCCAGTTCCTGTTACGGAATGGCTTAAAAATTAATTTATATATAAAAATGAATCCCTATTTCCCTTGGTCACGGGATCACGCGTGAACGGCGGGACGGATTTCGCTAATTCTTTTTTGTTGTCTTTGTTATTGTCAGGAGAAGGTTCTTATGAAAGATAAAACTGAAAACTGGGAAAGTTAGAAATTTGCAGCAGGGCAAAACCGCTTGCGGGTCGCTAGTTTTAAAACATGAAGGCATATAGACAGATTAACAAACTGATATTAGCAACAAACTAATGCTTGCCTATGACTCCATCTGTATAGATAGAAGTGGTGTATCACTCTTCTTTCATGGTTCAGTGGTTGAGCCGTGAAAGTGTAACAAACAGACAGATATTTACTTTTACATTTATAATATTAATATGGATATGTACAGTCAAGGGCAAAAATATGTATACAATTTAGTACCTTGTCTATTTAACGTCACATTTAAGCTGTCATATGAAATTGTGACAGAGATTAAAGCGGCAAGCTATATTAGTACTAAATACTACTAAAGTGTATACATATTTTTGCCCTTGACTGTACCCTAGTCACAATATTAACACTTCTAAGAATTTGACAAACAATACTTTCGGATTGGCTAATGTCCAGATTATATATAATTATATTTAATTAACGTTATGTTCAAAAATAAAATTCTTGGGTCAAACTTTTGTTGCTGACTAAGTATGCTTTTTCTTTTCAACGTTTTTTGCTCAAACTAGTTGTTGTTGAGTTTCAACATGCTGGGTCTACACTAAATGTAGTGGAAGTCCTGTCACCACGTTCTGACTGTTCCTGTTAATTACCAATGATAAAAAAAAATATGTCCTCTGGCCTAGACATAGGAGTCCCATTCACCTAAGTGGTTAACCTTGTGAGAGATTTTCTAAGTGGAAATTTGAATCCACGAGCAAGTATATAAAATTGTCAATAGTGGAATTGTTTTGATTATGTACCTCGTATGGAACACGTGTCACGCCGCACGGGTTAATTATTTTTGGTAGTGACCCTTCTCCAATAACAAGCAAACACATCAACCTTGTGAGACTGTGTTTCATAAGAGGTACATAATCAAAACAATTTCACAATAGGGAACATGCATAAAAAAAAATCTTACGCTCTCTGGAAAGTGCTATGAAAGAGAGGAATAACTGTATACGCAAAATAATTGTGTAATTTTTTCATAACATTTGAAGCTTTAAAAAGTCATAGTTCTGACCCCCTGAGAAAATATTATACATAATCGACGACAGGAATGACGTCACAGCTGTTGTGAAATGTTTAAAATATAAGGAACTAATAAAGAAATTTGTATTTATTTCGTAAATTGCTATGTTTAAGCCAATATCGTTGAATTATCGTTTTTAGTGGTGGTAGGACCCTGTGTAGGGTCCGTCCGGATCGCTACCACCATCTTATCCATTAACCACCCGCCAAATAACAGTGTTCGCATTGTTGTGTTCCGGTGTGGGGATAAGACAACCGGTGAAATTACTAGCATAGAGGCATTCCATCTTAGTCCTTAGGGTTGGCAACGCATTCGAGGTCTTAGGATTGCAGTCTTAAGATTATAGCCTTGAGAATTCAAATGTCTATGTCTATGAGTCTCAGATTCCACTTCCCATCATAAAAAAAAAATAAAAAAAAATAAAAATAAAAAATGTTACGTAAATAAAATGATAATGCCGAAAAAAAAACAATTTAAACATTAAAAGAAGTTTTTAATTTTAACAAGTTTTGATTGTATATTAAATCTTAATAAAGGGGTAAAAACTTAGTGTATCAAATTGCGTTTTATATGCTTTTATTCTCAATTCTGATTATCTATTATTCGGGTTTAAGAATATTTATTTCTCAATAAGAAGATATATAAACTTCACTTACATTGAGAATCTTATTATTATTTTGTTTTCTATTGAGAATGGCATTTAAGAGCAAAGGTAATTGACTTTTATATCCTTTCTCGTAGATTAAAATCCATATACGAAAATTGAACTGTTTGCAGTATGGTCTCACGAGGTTAAGGGTCTCCCCAAACCTATCGACGCGGAATCGGCGTTAGCTGATCAAAAAAGTCTTTATGTCTACGCAATAAGAGCGAAAAGACGTCGAATCGGCGACTTTTTTGATCAGCTAACGCCGATTCCACGTCGATAGGTTTGGGGAGACCCTAACAAAACAAATAAAACCCTGTTTGGTCATAAGTGGTGAGGCCCCTTTATGAGGCCGTGGGCGAGGGACCACTTCGCCCACACCTAGCTATGAGATGAAGTTCACTTATTCTGAATTATTGTTATAGTGGAGCACCATGGACCTGGCGAGATGGAAACATATGCAATATTACCAGATCTACCTAACAGGCCAGCAGTGAAACCAACAAGAAAGTACAAGAAAAGAAATAAGTGTGAATCAGATGAAGATTATGCCCCAGCAAAAGCTAAGAAAAAGGTATGTACATAGTCAGATAAGGTGTCAACTGATACATTTTTTTTTTTTTTTTTTTTTTTATGTTAACAAGAAGGCACACGAGCACTCAGGCCACCTGATGGTAAGTGGAATCTGAGACCCATAGACATTTGAATCCTCAAGTCTATAATCCCAAGACCTCAAATGCGTTGCCAACCCTGAGGACTAAGATGGAATGCCTCTATGCTAGTAATTTCACCGGTTGTCTTATCCCCACCGCGGGACACAACAATGCGAACACTGTTGCTTGGCGGGTGGTTAATGGATAAGATGGTGGTAGCGATCCGGACGGACCCTGCACAGGGTCCTACCACCACTAACATTGCACAACCATGATGTTTCTGAATAATATTGGCAGCGCATCAACAGCCATCTTATCTGTTGAACTACCCCCAAGCAGCAGTGTTGTGTTCCGTTGTTGGGATAAGATAACCGGTGAAATTACTATCATAGAGGCATTCCATCTTAGTTCTCAGAGTTGGCAACGCATTTGTGGTCTCAGGATTGTAGTCTTGAGAATGCAAATGTGTATGGGTCCAGATCCCACTTAGGCATGTGTGCTTGTTGGCCTACTCCAAGCCATAAAAAAACTTCCATCAGTCTATGAAAGCCATAAACTGATACATCAAATCATCTATATAGAGGAAAAACTCACTAAGTATAGTAGGAATTTTATAAAATGTCGGAATCCCAAGTACATTCTCTCAAGTGAATTCCGACCTAATTGCCATCCCGTGTAGGTCGGAATTCACTTTAGAGAATGTACTAGGGATTCCGACATTTTATAAAATTCTTACTATACCTACATATAACTGTAACTTACTAACACTTACTTTGTTTTTCCTCTATACATAGACAAAATTACAACAAAAGAGTTTTGATTGGCTGATTTAACAGAGTGATGCGTTTTGGTTTGTTTATAAATAGATTTTTCATGATTGTTTATTTTGCAGGTTAAGGAGACTGTAAAGAAAACTTACACAACTAAAGCTAAAAGTAAGTACCTAAATTTTTACCTTATTTGTCACTCGCTGTTTCCTCGTTGAAATCATGGACACTCCCGTGTCTATCTCCATAACAAATTTCATCAAAATCGGTTCAGCCGTTTAGCCGTGAAAGCGTAACAAACAGACGGACAGAGTTACTTTCACATTTATAATATTGGTGCATGTAGTAAGTACGGTAAGTATGGATTAGACATTGTCACTGCAGCCAGCCACTGATACAGCGGTAAAGCTATTAAAATGAGTAACATGACTAACTGGGTCAATCAACTATTCTATGTACATTAAACCCTCTGTCACTCATGAGCAAACACCGGATTGACGGGGGCCAAAATGTACCAGTTCTATATTCTGTACTTTTAGGTATTTAAAAAAAGGTAAACAAACCATTAAAAGGGTTATTTATAAGGCAATGTTTTGTTCCTGTTCAATCTTTAGTATTTTAAAATACTTGAGCGAATTAATTCAGCCGTTACTTTCTAACAACACGTAATTACGCATAAACCTATCGAATGTAATATACATTTACGAATACGAAACTATTTCAATAATATTAAATGAATATTTTATTTTTTACAGTAAATTATCCCTAAAAAAATACCCAATATTTCAGAGGTTACAAACGTAAGGTTTCAATTCCCCAAGATGTAATGCGGCTAAATTAGATAGTAGCATATTTCGTAAATAGCAACACCTTCCTTACGTGGTTTTTAATTTGGTCGATTTGTTTAACAGTCGCCACTGCTTGTTGTGATCCAACGCGATTGCGATATTTGTAGTGTTTCCGAGTCTTGATTTACTGTTATTATCTGTTAATTTTGTTGCTTTCTGTTAAATGTTTGTTGAATTTGTTAGTTTTTGTTATTTTGTAACGGAGCTGTGAGTTTTACGCAGACATGGACGATTGCAAGCCGGGAACTAGTCGGGCTAGTTCCATGCTTACATTTCCTTCCCCGAAGAAAAAGCGAGCTACAACACGCCACCTTACATCACCCGAAAAAACAGTGCTTGTGAACATTTTTAAATATATAGAGGAATCGTGGCCAAAGGATAAATATCCATACAAAACTGACATAGTAAATAAAACGGCAGAAATCATGGGTGTCTCGATTCCTACAGTATACAGTGTTCTCAAAGAATACAAGACCCACGGTAGGGTTCAATCGCCACCGCCACCTGCGAATGCAAGGGAGTCATCGTCATCATCTTCTTCATCAGCGACAAGTGATTCAGAATAAAGTAATAATAATAATATTGTGTTTTATTTAAAACATACTGTAGATACTACATTGATGAATGACTAGCAAATATACTACTTTATATAATAGTTCATTTTTGATTATTCAGATCCATTTCGATATCATGTTTTTATGTAAAATGTGATCATTATATAAGAAGTTGGCGAAAATATACCTAGCACTATAAATACAAATATAAATTCGCTTATTATACGCGTATTTAGTGATAGGTATATTTACGTTTTTATTTTAGTTTTAAAGGTTCACAACACCTGGATCTGTCATTTTTGACAGCTCCCGTTTGTTTACACTTTTTTAAATACCTAAAAGTACAGACTATAGTGATTCATTAAACATCGACTAAGTTTATCGACATCGATAAAAAGCAATTTTTAATCATCATTATCTTAACTGTTTGCCAAGTTTGAATACATTTTAATCATGTGCAAACCTCTTTGAACCGTTGAAATTAGATTGAATAACAATTCAACCAGTACAAAAGTATTTTTGTATTAAAGTCGATTAAAAATGCCTAGCAAGAGAAAAGATCGTTTATCTTCTTGGAAAGCTGGTCATTCATATATAGAAGATAAAGTACTACTTACTTTTGCAAGAAATGTAAAATCCATGTCACGATAAACTTGTCGATATTTAATGAATCACTAGCACTAGTACATTTTTGCCCCCGTCAATCCGGTGTTTGCTCATGGGCTCGGTTTCTTTTAAGATTTTGGATTCGGGTTAATAACAAAGAAATAAAATACACATGTTTTTTCTGGTGTGATATGGAGGTACATAATGAAGGCAATTTAGTTTAAACTATGTTTTAGTGAGCATAAAGTTCAAATTGTTTGTTTCAAAATTGAAAATGGCATTTGAGAGCAAAGGTAATTGAATTTTATTTCCTTGCTGTTAGATTCACATTTCCACTTACAAAATTACCGCGGCAGTATGCTGCTTACACTCTGCTCTATGATACAGAGGGTTAAGTCTGTCTAATTATATAACACTGTTAAAACCAAAGTCTAGAAACTATATTTTTCAATCAATAGATTCATTGACAGTACAAGTGAAAATAAGCTAATCAAATCTGAATAACATTTTTGCCAAAAATAATGGTAACCTAGGGGACAAACCACTATTTTCATACAAACTTTGGGGACAACATGGTCCACTAAGTTACCAGTGAAAGAAGACAGTTTAGTTGTTTAATAAATATATCTACTGGGCCGTAGAATTCACTGTTCATCTACACCCATTTAATTTTTCTTTATGCTTAAAGCCTCACAAACTTAAAACAAATAGTGTAGTGTACAAAGAATAGTTGATTGACCCAAAAACTCTCAAGTTTCTTGTGATTCTTCTTCTTAACAGTTGATCTCCTGAGTCTTCTCCTGGGAAGCACTAGTAGATTTTGATGAGTAAAAGTGCCCGTGCGGCCTAATTACTGAAGAAACACCTTTAACCTTATGTCATCAGATTCAGTTTATAACTGGATATTTAAAAAAATACTTCTATGTGGGTAGCTGTTACAACCTGAGAGCATTGATGAAATGATCTTGGCTGAGACTGGTCCATCTCACGACCGGATAAAGTAAACGTCGTCACAAAAAAAAACTGTCATATCAGACGTGTTTTGAAACATGCATTTCAGCCTAGAGCAGTTTAAAAATATGGCCCTTAATAATGTATATCAGACAAGCTTTTGCTCTCACCTTCGTTCACGAAAAGTTAATTTATTGATGCTCCCTGGGGAATAATCCAATTTACTGGAAAGGGAATGATACATGTTGATTTACATAAAGTCTTCCTGAATACCGAATTTCATCCAACGTTACAACGTTAGATTTAATGGCGATCAATGTTGGTGTTCCTCAAGGTTTATTTCTCGGTCCTACACTCTTTCCCCTATACATTTTCGTCCACTCAAAGCAACTACAAAAACAAATCTCAATTTCCAGAGCAAGAGAATAATTACACAGAAGAAGTCACACAGCATATAGAGGTTGTCACGATAACCGAAGAAGAGAGACAGAGGGAGTTTAAAGAGCTGTGGCACTCGCGGAAACATATGCGGTATACATGTGAGCTGTGCGCCATAGGATACGTGATGATGGATCCTTATACGTTGCATATGAAGTGTCATTCGTCGGTAAGTGTATAAACAGTAGTTCGTCTTCAAATAACAGTGTATCGAGCGGCTTGCATGTGTGAGTGCCTCGACTGTACGCGCCGCGAGTTTTCATAAGCAAACATAACAGGACCACCAAGCCGGTTTAGTCGGGGCCGCACTGTCGACTTGTAGTATCGAGCACCCTACAACCCTAGCGGGCCAGCGGCAATAGTGAACAGAAACTCCCAAAGGCCCGAACAAATTTACTATTTATACTATGATATAAAAAGGTGTCAACACTTCATCGAACTTCAGTTCATCGAATGTATAATTTCATCGAATTTCAGTTCAGTTTAACTACTGATCAAACAACAGGCCCTAAGGGATTCCCTTAGACCAGCCTTTGCCATCTTAAGTCCTCAGGGTTGGCAACACATTAGCAGTAATATATATTTACAATAAATAAATAATTTATTTTATAAATAATAATAAATATGTAAAATCTGAGACTCCTGCCAATAATATAACATAATATAGGGGTTTATAGTGACCTAAATTGGTTATGTATTAATATTATAAAATGTGACTTAATCACGTAAAATATGAGGGGACTCCGCACCAAATTAAAGGAACTACGT
The DNA here is from genome assembly GCA_949316455.1 of Acleris holmiana. Taxonomy (NCBI): domain Eukaryota; kingdom Metazoa; phylum Arthropoda; class Insecta; order Lepidoptera; family Tortricidae; genus Acleris; species Acleris holmiana. The sequence goes on along the minus strand of OX438786.1, from coordinate 11,864,061 downwards.
TTGGCTTCTCTGAGTTGTACCTATGATATTATTGTTGCAACTGAAACCTGGCTGCATGAAGGAATTGGTGACGCTGAACTGCTAGACTCTAGATATTCCATATATCGATGTGACAGGCAACTCAATAAGACCGGTAAAAAAGATGGTGGTGGGTGCCTCATAGCCGTCTCCCACAAGTTCCACTCTTCGCGACTGACCTGCTGGGAGGGCGAAGGAGAAAACGTCTGGGTCACTGTCCACGATGTAGGGTCCAATTCAAAATTAAAGTTAGGAACGATTTATATACCGCCAACCTTAAATCATCTTAAATACGAAGAATATTTTGAAGGTCTAAGTGACAAATTGAACACTTGTGATGATCCAGTGATGATTGTGGGTGATTTCAATCTGGGAGCAATTCAATGGTCTCGCGATAACTGTAGTTATCTAAACCCAACGCCTTGTAACTTCCCTGCTGCGCATGCTCTGTTTGATTTCATGTCCCTCAATAGCATGTTTCAGTATAATCCGGTGCTCAATGCCAACTGTAAAATATTAGACCTAGTACTAAGTAATTATGAGGACCTTACAGTAAGTCAATCCCAAGATGTTCTTTGTAAACTAGATAGTCACCACCCAGCCCTCGAAATTGTTACCAATGATGTCAACAAAAAGCAATCATATTGTAAGCCAAAACAGTTTAGTACTCATAACTATAGGAAAGCTGATTATACTGTTGTTAATCAAAAGTTGCGTATGATTGATTGGAATTCTATGTTATATTCATGTGATACAATAGATAGCATGGTTTCAGCATTTTACGATACTTTGAATAAGATTATAGAAGAAACTATACCCAAATCTAAGTCTAAAAACTATTTGTACCCATCTTGGTTTAGTTCTGCTCTCATTAATATGCTTAAGGAAAAAGAAAGAATACGTCAAAAGCACAAAAAAACTAAGAACCCGCGTGACCTCATTGAATTCGATCTATTGCGAGGTAGGGTTAAAAATAAAATAAAAAAAGACTATAATTATTACTTGACAAAAGTCGAAGACACCTTGCAACGTAATCCTAAGAAATTCTGGTCCTATGTTAAGAACACAAGGAAGAACGTTAAAAGTAATTCTTCTATTCCGTCCCGTATGACTCTTGGTGACACCACTGTTGATAACAATATTGATATTTGCAACTTGTTTGCATCACATTTTAAGTCAACTTTCTTGGATGTTAACCCATCGCCGGGCTCTCGGTTAAATTATGACAATATTTTCTCATCCACGTCATCAAATACTCTTTCTTATGTTAATGTAAACGAATCCACTATCCTAAAGTCACTTAAAACCCTAGATGTTAGTAAGGGACCGGGCCCTGATGGTATTCCACCTTTATTTATAAAGAAGTGCTGCAAAAACCTTTCCGCTCCCCTAGCGATAATTTTTAACGAGTCTTTAAGACTATCAACTTTCCCTTCATATTGGAAGGAAACAAATGTTGTACCTGTATTCAAAAAAGGTGATAAGACTCGTATTTCAAACTATCGACCGATATCACTACTATCGATATTTTCAAAAATATTTGAGTGTATTATTTGTAAAAGGCTAATGTGGCATATAAAAGAAAGTATTTCCCCTCGGCAGCACGGCTTTGTAGCTTCAAAGTCAACTACTACTAATTTGGTCCAATATGTCAATGACCTAGGTAAGTCAATTGATTCAGGTGGACAAGTGGACGCCGTTTACACTGATTTTAGCAGTGCCTTTGATAAGGTTGATCACGGCATTCTTCTGTGGAAACTCTGTAATCAGTTCAGAGTGACTGGTGAAATATGGAGATGGCTTAAATCTTACTTGTCTGATCGATGTCTGCGAGTAGTCAAGGATGGATACTTTTCGGACTCGTATTTAGCCACATCCGGTGTACCCCAAGGATCACACCTTGGTCCTTTGATGTTTATTACATTCATTAACGACTTAGTAGACTCTATAAGACATAGCAATTGCCTCCTATATGCCGACGATCTTAAAATATACAAGTATATTTCAAATTCCTTAGACACCTCACTTTTGCAGGAAGATCTGGATGCCGTCACAGCTTGGTGTAAGGTTAATAATATGAGCCTCAACGCCAGCAAGTGCTTTAACATTAGATTCACTCGCAAAAGACTTCCCATCGTCGCGGAATACTATCTGGACGGCGTTGCACTCCAACAAGTTTATAGTGTCAAAGATCTTGGCGTTCATTTGGATTCCAAGCTTAATTTCATTTTTCATTTTGACAGCGTAATACGAGAAAGCTACAAAATACTCGGTTTCATAAAGCGCATTTGCAAGAGTTTTAAAAACGTCATAACTTTTCAGACCCTATTTAACTCATTAGTGCGCTCGCGTCTAGAATACTGCAGTCAAGTTTGGAATCCACTCTATCAGATCCACATCAACCGATTGGAGAAAGTACAACGATCTTTCACTCGGTATCTAGTCCATAAGACCCTAAAATGCGGTATTGGTCGTCGTGTTGGTTATGAGGACAGATTAACACTTTTCAAAATGAACACACTGCAAGATAGACGTCGCTTTCTCGATCTGGTTTTTATGTATAAAATAATTAATAGTAAAATTGATACCCCTTATCTATTAGAACTGGTTAATTTTACAGTTCCTAAAACCAATACGCGAACATGTCGGCGTACTACGTTTCGTCCTGGTAGTACAAGAACCAAACTTGGAAAATCCTTGCCACTTTATCGCTTTCAAAAGTCTTTTAACGATCTGGCTCTAGCTAATGACTTTGTGATTGACATCTTTCATGACTCCATACCTGTCATGCGGCGTAAAATGCTTGATTCCCTGCTGACTTCGTGATTTCTTTTATTTTATTTTACAATTGTTCTATTAAATCTAGCATGTTAGTTGTACAATCTGTTTTGATAAATGTTTTTATTTTTACTTACTTATTTCGCTTCTTTGAATTTTCATAATTTTTAAGAATGTGAATTTTATTGTAATCACTATTTGTTGTTTTTTGCTCTTAGTGTTAGTCCCTAAATAGACTATTTAAATGCTGGCGCGTGCCTGTTATTGGCGCATAAACTTTAATTTGTACCCTTTATATATATATATCTAAACTTGTAATGTTTATGTGCTGTTGGCATGTCAAATAAATAAATAAATAAAGTAAAAGGAGCTTCCTTTTTGTTAGACTTAGAATTGTCAATCACCTATCCTTCACAGGAAGCTGGTGACCACGAGTGTGACATATGTCACTGCCGCGTGAAGACAGCTGACACGTTGTACCGCCATCGCTTACGTCACTTCCGCCGATACCGCTGCACCATCTGTCTCTCTCAGCACAAGGACAAGGTAGGATGAAATCACGATCAGGATGGACTAATTTTACATATTTATTTATTTATTTATTTATTTATTGAAAGGTACACTTACAGCAAGTACACAAAGCATTTATAACATACAATCAGATTAGGTTATTATATCTAGTGTACAAGCCAATTACAAGTATACACAGCATTTATAGAAAACTTAGCGGACTAAATAGAAACAATAGGTAACACTAAACATTAGTACGTAACAAACAGGCCAGAATTTTAGTTTTAAATTTTGCAAGCGAATCAAAAAACAAATCCAGATCGGGCAAAGCTGCACTTATGCAATTGAATGCATTACAGACACGAGGCAACGGAGAATGCCTACCAATATTAGTACTATATGAGGGGACTGACAGGATTTTACTAACAGGTTTCCTAGGTGGACGAGGTGGCACAGAAAATTTAAATAGAGGTAGTACTAACACAGATTTAGTGCATCCGTTAATACATTTTTTGAGAAATGTCAACTCCTGAAGTTTCCGACGATTGCGAAGCGAAATAAGGCCCAAAAAGTTCATACGAGCACTGTAGGAACATCTGTGTGATATAGACTGGGAGACATAAGCTAAGTGTCTGGTGACCGCCCGCTGCATTGACTCAATACGCTGGGAATGTACGACATACGAGGGGTTCCACACGACACTCGCAAACTCGAGATGACTCCGCACTAGGGATTTGTAGAGTGCAAGTTTGCATGACACGTTGAATGATTGCGTGTTTCTCCTGACAAATCCCCACATCCGTGCTGCCTTGCTGATAACAAGATTTACATGAGACGTAAACTTGAGCTTGGAGTCAATCAGAACCCCCAGGTCACGAATTTCACTCACTCGCTCCAAGTGCTCACCACCAATCGAGTAAGCCGAATACACAGGACGTAGTTTATTAGAGAAGCTGATGTAAATACACTTAGTAACATTAAGCACCATACAGTTAAGCTGACACCACTCTTGAATTCCATCCAAATCACTCTGAATGAGCTCAACATCAGAATCAGTTGCTACAGACCTGTAAATTTTCAAGTCATCAGCAAAAAGCGAAAACTTGCAATGTTTGATATGGAGAGGAATGTCATTAATGTATACATTGAATAGCAGCGGACCGAGATGCGACCCCTGTGGCACGCCAGAACCAGCGATGAAAGGTTGTGACTCGTGACCGTTAACAACAACTGACTGAAGTCGCTGGAACAGGTATGACGAAAACCATACTAGAAGTGAACCTCCCACTCCATAGGCCTCCAACTTACGCAACAGCACGTGGTGATTCACCTTGTCAAAGGCGGAACTCAGGTCTGTGTAAACTGCATCAACCCTCCCACCACCATCAATACCCCGCGCCACATCAGATACGAAACAGAAAAGATTAGTTTCCACCGAATGCCCAGTTCTAAACCCATGCTGATAAGGAGACAAAAACGAATCAAGGTAGCTAGATACAGTAGGGCACAAAAGTGACTCAAAAAATTTAGATGGGCATGAAAGTATGGCAATAGGTCTATAATTTTTTACATTGCTTCTATCACCCCTCTTGTAAACAGGCACGATTCTAGCCTTCTTCCATAAAGCGGGAAAGTCACCAGCCGACAGAGAATAATTAAATATACGACACAACGGAAAAGCCAATGACACCGCGGCTCGCTTATAAAAGACCGCCGGGACTTGGTCAGGCCCAGCACTTTTGTCGGGATTTAAATTTTTAAGCATTTCGAGTACACTTTCCTCACGAAGCTGTATGGAAGTCAACTGACCGTCATGGTGACGGACGGAAGGCAAATCCCCGGGAGCATCATTTGAATACACAGAGGAGAAATGAGAAGCAAAGAGGTCAGAAATACCATCGCCATCACTGACTATGTCACCATCACCACGATGCATGGCTGCAGGGATCATCGCGCAGCTGCCACGCTTACCATTAACATAACGCCAGAAAAATTTACTATTCTTAATCACAGAGGCTTCGATAGACTGTTTATACCTCTGGTGATTCGTAGCGAGCAGTTTGTTGCACCTGTCACGGAGAAGTCCAAACTCAAAACCGTCACGAGGGTTCCTATACTTTTTGAAACGTATACGCAATTTATTCTTTTCTTGCAGCAGCTTAATCAAAGAGAACCCAAACCACGGCGGATGACTGCCCTTCCTGGATTTATGCATAGGCACATGCTTTAGGATAACAGTGTGAAGATGCCTATAAAAGACAGAGACCATATCATCAGCGGCAATGCAACCAGATAGTTCAGCACTCCAATCAATAGCACTCAGATCCGATACAATGGCCTCATAATTGGCCCTATAGTAATTATATTTAACATGCTTAGGCTTATTATTTTTCGATACAGAAGGTGTAAGATTGACAGTGAACAGTATGGGGGGGTGGTGAGTATCCACTCTACTGAGAACGTCCAGGGCAGCAGTCACTTCTCCCCCAGGTATATTACTGAGAACTAAATCTAAGATCCTGCCATTAGCATTTAGAATATTGTTGAACTGATTCATATTTGCTTCACATAAAAAGTCAACTAGAGAGCTCTCTATGGTGTTGAGAGAACCAGACGATACCATATAATCGCCTCCACTTACACTAACCCACGGGATACCTCCCAGATTAAAGTCACCGAGCATAATAAGTTCGTTAGTTTGTTCCAATACACTAACCGCATTACAGAGAAACGCTTTGAGCGTACCCAAGCTGGCTGGAGGAGGAATATAGACAACACAAATAGCAACCGTTCTTTTAATGCCATTGCTACACAAATCCAACTTGATCCAGAGATCCTCACAAATAGTCTCCCAGCTTAGGATTCTATGCGAGCGAAATTTACGAGAAACCGCTATCAAGACGCCTCCTCCATCCCGCTTAGATCCATCACTAGTCGCAAGACGATCTCTCCGGTATATTATGTACCTAGAGTCAAATAGCTCTCCGTCAGCGACACCGCAATTCAACCACGTTTCTGTAAACACAATTACATCAAAAGAGCACTGCAGCACATTAAGGTAGACATCATTGGTTTTGGACCGTAGGCCGCGAGTATTCTGATAGTAAATCGTGAATGTATGATACAATATCTAGATATAAACATTGACTCGAGAATAATTATGCGTTTTTAACAATATTATTTAGGGAATCTACACTACGAACGAGCAATGCCTGGCTAGTCTCATTTTTCCGGACGTAAATACGGCCATTTCGCACCCATACGTATTTAAAGTTCATCTCTCTCGCCCTTTGCCTCGTGGCCGCGTGGAGGCGCTTATTCGCAGGCGTCAGATGTTCAGCGACGAAGACTGGATTCCTGACTCCAGCCAAGCCAAGATGATGCGTATTCAGCTTATTATCTTTGTTCGCCTTGTTATACGTCTGGACATACATAACATCACGCCTTCATTCCCAGAGTGGGGAAGGCAGAGCTACAGAAATACCAACAACTCTAAACAGACTTGTTGATAATTCTGTAACCACATTTTGCACAATCAGGCCAAGACGTTTACTAGTGTATTAGTGACAGGTTGCAAGCCCATCGCCTAACAGTACTACAAGCCCTTACTCCCTTAGTCGCCTCTTACGACATCCACGTGAAGACATGGAGTGGCACTATTCTAACCCGGCAACCACGCGGGCGAACTTAATTTTAATGCGTTTCTTAATTTAAGGGGCCCGATTTATCCATTCTCCAGATAAAAAGGTATTTATGTGTCACTTCTCCTTTTCTGTAAAAATGTATTTGTCCTTAAATCATTACAATTTCTCCAAATAGGTTGAGTTTGGGCAGCTAAAAAGAAATACGTCGCATCTTTAGAATTATAGTGACCTAATCCAAATATTTTGAATTTCTATTTAGGTCTCTATAGTACTAAATTTATGACTCGAAATCGAAAGCTGAAAATGTTTGAATTAGGTCACTATAATTCTAAAAGTGCGACGTGTCTGTTATTTTAGGCTACTCTCTAACATACAGGGTATTTTTTTTATCAATGCATCAATTTTAACATATGATTTTGTATCGTTAATATAATATATGACGACAATAAAACGAGTTGAAAATAATGTTTTTTTTTTTGTTGCAAATTATCTACCTTCTCGTGTGGACACAAAGTCACACCAGAAATGATGACATGGGTTGTCAAGCTGTAGGTATGCGATACACTGTTATCGAAATTTGAAATTTCATGTACAGCTTATCAGACAACAAGCCCCTGTCCTACTGATATTCTAAATTTGAAATTTCATTTATTAACTGGATTAACAACACTCCCCTCTCCTCGCACCCCCGCATTAGAGGGTCCATGAATATCGTTAACATAGTGGAATCATTGAATCGGCAATATCTGTAATATTTTTTAAGCTAGAGTAATAATAACACAACACGTGTTATTGATTAACAATAGCGAAGCAAATATTATAATTTGTGCACCTATTAAAAAAATACCCTGTATAATAAAATAAATCAAACCGGAGCTGGACAGTTTGGTACCTTTCCTTGTAAGATTGTCCCTTTGTATACAACGTGTTACAAAATAATCCGTAAAAAAGAAATTACGAAAGTAGTGTCAACCCTAGTATATTGTATACCTAAGATACAGAACTGACGTTATTTAATAAGGGTTGACTCTACTTTTGTAATTTCTTTTTTACGGTTTATTTTGTAATCTCTGATCGAAGGCGTTGCCACCACGGGTACACTCGTAAAATCTATATAAATTTGATTAAGCTTATTAACGATTTGTGTTCCAGGAGACGGCGGCAAGCCATGTCATGAGCAGGCACTCCAAGCGGGCGTTCACCTGCACCGAGTGCGGCAGCGGGTTCAAGTGAGTCAATACGTGTAATAACTTTCGGTGAAACATTTGTATCTTGACTTTTAATGTACGCTCAGTAATGAAAACGGGTCACTTGCTATGGAAATTCTATACAAAGTAACCCGTTGTCATTGCCTTTAACTTTAAATGTATCTTCTTCTGGTGCCTCTCTCTCTTTTATTGAAGGTTAACTTAATAAAACTATTATGTATTGTATAGCCTCGTGACCATACTAGAAACGGAGATTTTTGTAAGTGGGAATTTGAATCTACTATCAAGGAAATAAAGTTCAGTTACTTTGCTCTTAAATGCCATTTTCGAATTTGAAACAAATAAAAATTAACTTTATGCTTATTTGAGATGTATGTGTGTAGGCACACACAGACATGCGCGCAGCGCCGCGTAAAACAGGTGGTGGTTTTAGTAATAAATGGGCATTCACAAGAACGAGTCGTTTTATTTACTTCAACTGGCTGATACTGGCTAGTTTTCTTGCGTGACTGCCGATTTTGGTCGACCTTCACGCACGTCGTCCGTGAGGGATAGACGGCCACGTTGAAATTCTGCATACCACCTGTATATTGTCGTCTTTGAAGGTGCTTCATTACTAAAAGCAACAATCATCCGGTCTCCACATTGTTTTTGTGATAATCCACTTTTAAAGTCGTAATAAATCATAGCTCTTAAATTTTCACGGGACAATTCCATTTTCAGCAGCGACTCGACGACTTCAAAAAACAATTGAAACCGAACCATCGCTTTTTTTTTTCTATGTGGCCAGTGTGTTAAAATAATGAAACTTAAGAGATTATAAAAAGGTATGATATGTGTCAAAAATATGTTTCTAAGTATTAGATTCCCGAAACTTTCAGTGCAGCCCTCGTATTACAACTGCCACATAACGACGACACGTTGGCGTAGTTGGTAGTGACCCTGCCTTCGAAACTAGAGGTCCCGGGTTCAAATCCCGGTAAGGGCGGATATTGGTGTGATGAGCACGATTATTTATTCCTGAGTCTTGGATGTTTTCTATGTATTTAAGTATATATTTTTCTATTTAAGTAAGTTTATCGTTGTCTAGTAACTATAGTAAGTACAAGCCTAGAGCTTAGTTTGGGAAATTGACCATGCAATTTGTAAAAAATTGTCCCCCGATATTTATTATTCCTTAAACTGCTGTAACTGGAAATGCAAGTGGGTGAACAAAAAATCTACCAATAGGGAGCATGCATAAAATTCATAAAAAAAAATCTTACGCTCAGGAAAGTGTTATGAAAGAAAAGTAGAACTGTATACGAAAAGCAATTGTTGTGATATTTTTTCATAAAATATGAAGCTTTCAAAAGTCATAGTACCCCTTCAAAAACACGGCCGAAACCTATATTCAAACCGCGGACAGATAGCCTTACTTCGGATTAAAATTTGACACACTTTGTATGGGCAAATGTCAGATTTTAACCCTAAGTAAGCCTTATCTATCCGCGTTTTGAATATAGGGTTCGGCCGTAAGTGTATAAAATCGACGACAGGAATGACGAACTCTGTACTTCGTTTTGTCAAATTAAAAAAGCAGTTTAACGGATGTTCTCAGCATCGTATTAATAAACAGATCCTTAGCGAAGGCGCTGTGTCCAGACGCGTCTGGAATCACAGCTTCCCAGGACTTGACGTGTATTAAGACTAGCACGTTACTCAAAATCAGCCCCTTATTTCACCATCGTGATGACACGTAACAAGTGACAATACGGTATACATTGCAAAGTTAACACGCTGATACATCACTGGGTTTCATATAAGCAGCGCTATGTACACTGAAATGTCACTTGACACACATCAATACGTGTTATATTGTTACAGGCGTCCAGCGTATTTAAAAAAGCACGTAGCCCAGCAGCATACCAAAGCCGAGGTACACGAGTGCCCAGTCTGCCAGCGAGTGTTCTACGACAAGACCGGCTTACGGTGTCATGTGAGGTCAGTTCACTTAGGAGGCGCGCGGGCTTGAGCGCCTCAATATAGGCGCTGAGCACCTAATCCGAGTCAGTTGTCCGCCCGCCACTGAACAATCAACACGTGTTTAAAGATAGCCTAATGTTAAGTTTACACGAGTAACACGATTGCATATACGCGTAGTTATTGCGAGATTTATTGCCATCTCACTTACGCAACGATTTTTGCCATTAATTTAACTCTATTGCTCCTTAGTGCATGTATATGCCATTCTTTTATAGCTGTGTGTGTGGTGTTGTGAATGCAGGTTTCGCGTCACGCATTATTTTAGTGTTTTGTGCGACGACAAAATGTCTTCTCCTTTTGCCTTAGTGTTAGGTTACATATGGTAGCCCACGCTCACACAAGAATCGATAAGGATGTCTTTATGTGTTCCCGCTTGAAGAACGTGAGATGAAGATAATTGCTGTATACTCTAAAACCAGATTATTAAAAAAAATGTTTTACATAATTAACCCTTCTTTGAATGAAAATGAAAAAAGTCGTGAATTCAAACCCTTCTTGATTATTAACCAGCATAAAAAAAATTGCAGCAAAAAAAAAAAAAACAAAAATTGTGATGGAAATTGCCATCGCAATGCAAACAAAGGTTAAGAGGCTATAAGTACTTAACTATTTAATCAAATTCGTCTTTGAAGGTTGTACGGTTTCGAAGATGCACCCAAAAATATGCGAAAAAGTGTCATGTTTGATAAATAAAACTACCGAGGATTTGACTCTATTGTTTTTCAAATGTGTCATTTTTGGGATCCTATCATTTCATGACCAACGCTTCACGAATGATTCATTTAACAAACATATCATTTGACAACCCGGTTTTTTTCTGTAACTACAAATATTTCAGGATTTTTATAAAACTAACCTAACCTAACTTATAGGGTTCTACACAATGGTACTGAAATAAATTCAGTATTATTTACAGTTTCGGAAAAAATCGCGGGTTGTCAAATGATATGTTTGTTAAATGAATCATTTGTGAAACGTTGGTTATGAAATGATAGGATCTCAAAAATGACACATTAGAAAAGCAATAGAGTCAAAACACGAAATACCATTGGTGCAATTGAGAATTTGATAACAAACATAAGTACATTTATACGACGATAATATAACTTAGTCAAGTCCAAATTAAACGGCTCGTGATACTATTTGCCGCTTGCAAACTTACTGTGCCTTTTTGGATTAAGTCAGATGGTTATGTTTGACATAGTTTTGGAATCAAATGTAAATTGCACCATTTATAAAACAGCTTGTTCTCAATTTTTCCCAAAAAAATCGGCATACGACAGCGCGGGGACGGATACGGGACAAGGTATACGACGGATAAAATTGTGCGAGTCTTTCATTATCTCGTTATCCCAGGGCAGCGACGGCAAAATAGAGAAGCATGGGGGTAATTGGCGCAGTTTAATGTCGTGCTCGCCCCTCCGGCATAGGAAAGGTTGACGGTGTCGTGCCCCCAGGAACCACGACTCGGAGGCGCGCAACGCGCCGGGCGTGAGCGTGGTGTGCGACACGTGCTCGCGGCGCTTCCGCAACAAGGCGCACCTGCGGCGCCACGTGCGCGTGCACGCCGCGCGCGCCGAGGCCTGCGCGCACTGCGCCGCCACCTTCAAGACGCGCAAGGGGCTGCGCCTGCACCAGGAGTCCAAGCACCAGGACAAGGCGAGGTACGCGTGCCACGACTAAAGGGCTGACGATGGATGCTATATATTGACGAAAGCATAAGGTGGATAACACTATTATTCAATTTCAAGTAATATTTATTTACAGACTTATCAATAAGTATTTTTAGAATTGTTCGTATTTCTGTAGCTCTGCCTACCACACTCTAGGAATGAAGGTGTGATGATATGTTATTGAAGTAATATTTATGTAAAAAAATATGCAGCTTTTGTAATACATATTTCAGTAAAGCATAATACACCATATCCATGTATTAAGAAAGTACTGGCCTCTAGTAAATTATTACCTCTTGAATCTTGAGGCTATTAAGTGTTTATATCTATTGAATACACGTGTTGTTTCGACGACACGTTGGCAGAGTTGGGAGTGACCCTGCCTCCGAAGCCAGCGGCGGTTTGTGTGATGAGCACGAGTATTTGTTCCTGAGTCTTGGATGTTTTATATGTATTTAAGTATTTATTTCTCTATCTAAGTATGTTTATCGTTGTCTAGTACCCATAGTACAAGCCTAGAGCTTAGTTTGGGACTAGGTCAATTTGTGTGACATTGTCCCGTGATATTTATTATTTATTTATTTATTTAATACGTCTTAGACATTGATTGTTAACTACAACAATAAAATGATGTAACTATTTTGCAATTATGTTCTCTTTTCAAATAAATTTTAGTAATATCCATGTTACGTATATCGTTTGACGTGATTTTGTTGTAATGTGTATCCGTAGTCCGACCATTAGTGATGAGCACGATTATTTGTTCCTGAGTCTCGGATGTTTTCTATGTATTTAAGTATATATTTCTCTATATAAGTACGTTTATCATTGTCTAGTACTCATAGTACAAGGCTAGAGCTTAGTTTGGGACTAGGTCAATTTGTGTGATATTGTCCTACGATAATGTATATTTATTCGTACTCAATCAAACCCCATGTGGTTGCCGGGTGACAATAGTGTCACTCCATGTCTTCCCGTGGATGTTGAAACAGCGACTAAGGGAATAAAGGCTTGTAGTACTTTCTGTAGCTCTGCCTACCCCACTCTACCCACGTTTACGGGGAGTAAAACGTTATTGCATTTTGAATGGTAATTTTTTGCTTCACAATCCTCTTGATTGGGTCAATCGACTTTTGTTGATACCTCGTTGCCATGGTGACGTCCCTTGGATCACAAGAACTGTTATTGATGGTGTCTGTGCAGGTCGGAGCCGTCGGCGTGCCCGCTGTGCCCGCGCACGTGCACCAACCCCGTGCTGCTGCGCCAGCACATCCGCCGGATGCACTCCGACCGGACCAAGAAGTAAGTCCCCATCATTTAAACTTTTCAACGCCATTGACGGATATTTCCACATTTTATTTCGGTTGTGTATTTGGTTGATAGCGCAAAATACACCCGAGTGTCTATGAGGCAAGGTTGACATTTATTTATTTAATCTTTATTGCACAAAAACAAGTACAAATGGCGGACCTAATGCCTAATGGCATTCTCTACCAGTCGACCAAATAACCAATCAGAAATGTACATTATTCAGTGGGTGCACAGAAAAAGAAGACAGATAAAACTAAAAACTTAACATAATTATACTATCTATTGCTAATACCTTAATATTACAATAAATATATACGTCATATACATACATACATACATTCATACATAAATCACGCCTGTTTCCCAGAGGGGTAGGCAGAGACCACTTCTTTCCACCTGCTAGGATCCTGACAGAGCTCTTTCGCTTCTTCCACATTCATACATCGAGTCATGCATGCACGTCGGTTTCGGGTACTTAAGATTTGGCCCTTTTCCAGTATTTCCCCGATTTGATTCAAAAAAGTACGCCTAGGGCGCCCCCTTCCGACCCTTCCATCACTTTAGCACTGTATATTTCTTTCGTCAATCTTTTTTCATCCATCCTTTCCAAATGACCGAACCATCGAAGCATGCCCTTTTCAATCTTAGTCACTACATCTTCTTTCAGACCACACTTCTCTCTGATGTTTTCATTCCTTACTCTATCACTCAGTTTCACACCACACATACTACGCAAAGAGCGCATTTCTACTGCATTTATACGACTTTCATGCTTATCCTGCCACACCCAACATTCACCACCATACATCAGAGTAGGGGCCAACACTATTGTGAACGTCATATACTCGTACATATAATACTCATATTAATATATTACTTATATAATACATAAATATATATATAAATATAAATAATTAATATACCTATAAAAACAAAAGCAGATAATGAAACGTGATGAGATTAGCTAAATGCCTTGTTCAAGAAAATGCCTCCGGAGCATTCCCTTGAAAGAAAGCTTGTTAGGGGCTCGTCTAATAAGGAGACATTGGCTCTGGTTGTAAGCTATCATTGGCGTGTGAGCGACGTCTTTTGTATTTGACATGGCGTTGAAAAGGTTAAATATAAAGCCAATTGTTTAGTACCCCCGCAAGAATTTTATAAATAGTGTAATGTCATACCTAAAATTTCATATTATATGTAAATATATAAGATAGTAATAAGCAAAGAACGGAATTCTTCATAGCAAAAATCAAACTGTCAGAGGGATTGACCTAACGGTTTTATCGACTTATCGATAAATATTTGTCACTTAACGAAACAAAGTTAAAGTAATGAAATCAGGCTTTTGGATATACATACAAACAAATTAACGTTGTCCCTAATTAGCTGACCGCCACTGTATTTTAGTATAATAGTAAAGAATAAAACAGAAAATACTTTTTTTTTTATTTTCTATATGAAACTTATCATTAAAAATTAAAAACAAATATTGCTAAGAGTAGGTAACTAATCTTCATTCAAAATAACAAAGTCGAAATCTAAATCTGTACTAAATATGTTTTCTTCATCTTCCCTGTAGTAAAAGAAAATAGTCATTATTTTTTCAACATTGTCACCTTTCAAATTCCTCCTTTTTTCATTGTAGATCCATTTATAAGATGAAAACGAGCGTTCTACCTCAGTTGAAGTAACAGGAGCATATTTGTAGTACTCGATAACGGTGTTTTGGCTGTAATCACTTTTTTCTATAAAATCAGCATATTTGCGTATCATGTCGTAGTCCGGAATTCTATCTAGTACTTTTTCAAGTTTTATTTGCACTGTCTGAGATCCACACCAATTTAGAATACTTCTCACCTGGTCAAGTATTAGAAGAGAGTCTAATAAGGATAAACAGGATGTTTGTAATTTGATTATTGCGTCAGGTAAAATGCCATAACTTTCTTTTATGTACAACAGATCATTTCTCAAATGATTGTGCTTAAGTACTCTTTTAGCTTCTCTTATTGCAGCCGACTCTTTTGAATTTAAGTTTGAAATTACTTCTGTAATACATTCCAAATTTTCTGCATAATATATAGCTGCATTAAGCCATGTGCCCCACCTAGTTATAATAGGTTTTGGAGGCAATGGTACGGATGGACAAATTTGTTTGAATAAGCGGACTCTATGTGGAGACTTTAAAACATTTTTTTTTACGTTGTTTATTAAGGCGTCAACACTTTTATATTGAGATCGTATGTGCTCGCAGACTCTATGTAATCCATGTGCCAGACATGTAACATGTAGTAGATTTGGAAATGTAGCTTTTAAGATTTTACCAGCCTTTAGCATGTACGCGGCACTATCAGTGCTCAAAACAAGGACATTTCTAACGTGCTCATTATATGAATCGTGCCAAATAAACTGCAATTGCTTTTTTAAGTATTCGGCCATTGAGTTACCATCAACTTTTTCAAAAATTCTACTTCTGATTAAGTAAGATTTGCAACAAGAATTTTTCTTTAGTTCTCTTTTTTTTTAATTAGTGACACTTTTGCCCATTTTATTTAATGTTTCGTCGACTGTTATCCATATATATTTTCCTATCAGGTTCTTGCGTATGTCTTGAACTGTTTGTTGGTAAACTATATCTAAGTATACTTTTCTCAGCAATGATTCATCAGGAAGTGAATTTGATGTACAGGAACAACAAATATATTTTTGGATAAAAATTATAAACTGTGGATTGTTAATCTTTTTCCATGGAACATTGCACGAAACTAAAAATATGATTAAATCTATATAGAATGTGTCTGAACTCGTACTTTTTGAGCATTGTGGCAAATGAGTTTTACTCACTAAATGACTTTCAACACAATGTTTCTTTAGCTGGTGTAAATGAACGTCACATTTAGAGCAATATATTGTGGAAGAATCTTCTTTGAAACTAAGAGAAGAATCTTTCTGTATCCATTTTTTTATTGTTTTTCTTTTAGGATTCACCATTTTAGTAGCACGGCACGGAAATCATTCATGAAAACTCAAGTGACATAAATGACATATGTGACGCTGACATGATTTACTTTAATATGGAGATGCAAGTTGCTTATCAAAGAGGTCAAATGTTACAGAATAATCTTTTAAGTTGATTATGGATACCTAATGCGATATTATTCCGTAACATCGATAAGTCGATAAAACAGTTAGGTCAATCCCTCTGACAGTTTCATTTTTGCTATGAAGAATTCAGCTCTTTGGTAATAAGAAAAACACCAATAAAAGTGACATCGATGGCCAATGACGCCCAAGGAGCGGTATTACTTTAGGGAGGTCGATGACGCGACTAGCGCGTCGCAACATTTTGTATGACCTGCGTGACGTATTTAAAAATATGTACATGTGATAAGATAATGAATCGGTTAAGGGGCTCGGTCTTGACGCGCGAGTTTCAAATGAAACAGAACATGGAAAAAATGTCTGTCAGTTATATTGGAGTTTTATGATTTTCCTCCGAAATTACTAACTCTTGCAAAAATACACTTTTGCAAAAATATACAAAAATATACTAACTCTTGCAAAAAAATAACTTACTGGAGAGTAAGTTATTTTTTATAAAATTGACGGATATTTTTATATTCTGCATACAAACACATAATTTACCATTAATTTGGTTTTTGAACGCAAACATTTTTCGACTGGTTCGGATTATGGGTCTTACTTTCTTTAAAAATAGTGTCTTGATGTTGATTAACCTTTTCAACGCTATGTCAAATACAAAAGACGTCACGCACACGTCAGTTTAAAACCAGAGCGAATGTCATCCTTGCCTCATAGAAACTAGGTCTATTTTGCGCTGTCAGCTATGACGGATATATCCGTTGGCGTTGTAGGCTGCCATTGTAAGTGTCCCCCATGTGTAGGTACCAGTGCGACCACTGCAAGCGGTTCTACTACAGCAAGGGCGAGGTGCGGTCGCACATCGCGTGGTCGCACGTGCGGCACGCGGGCAGCGTGCACGCGTGCGAGTGCGGGCGCGTGTTCCGCACGCGCACGCGCCTGCGCCAGCACGAGGACGCCGCGCACAAGCTGCTCGTGCCGCCGCGCAGCTACCTCTGCCACTGCGGGAAGGGGTTCACGGTCAGTACCTACGCGCCCACTCGCCACATACACCACATGATATACATCAGTACATCTCACTGACTCATATTCGGAACATGCGTGACAAAACAGTAAATATTTTAATATGTATAAATTCAAATTTATTTAATTAGACAAAAAAAAAGTAACGAAAGAACTTACAAACCTACTTAAAACTGTTCTAATCTAACAGACCGCTGCCAATGAGCATTGTTCCCAAAATGCTGGCAGCATTGCCACGTTGAATGACAATTGAATCGTTGTGCCAAGTAGAGGCCAGCATTTGATTTGTTCCTGATTCGTCATATTCCAAATTGGTCATCTTCCAAACTCGAGAATTTCCTAACTCGTCATATCCCTAACTCGTCATATTCCAGATTCGTCATCTTACAGTCAAATTAAATCGCGAACACGTGCTTACACGAATAATAAGTATTACTTACATAGATTATACTTAGTGGTTATAGTTTGTACTGCGACTATTAGATAGAAGAAAAAGTGGTTTTGCAAGTGAAAAGGTTGGGAAAGCCAAAAGTCAGGATCCCCTAATATATATCTAAATTTTCAGAGTAAACAAGTGCTATCCCGCCACATGAAAGGCCACGAAGGGCTCACCTACCCATGCCCAGAATGCGGTCTCCGCTTCAAATCCGAATCCTACGTGAAAGTCCACTTCAAACTCCGACACCTCAACATGACCAGAGCCCAAATAAAAGCGGAAAAACAACCCAGAACACTGACCTACATATCAGGAAAGAAAATCTACCACAAAGGTATGAAGATAAATATTAAGGAGAACGAGATGGAGAAAGACATGGAGAAGTATGATGTCGAGAGGAGAGAGGTGCAAGTGAAAGAGGAGGATGTTAACGCTATTAGGGTGCCGCTGTTTGATTTTGTTGATCTAAAGCAGGAGCCGGAAGATTATTATGGTGATTAGCATTTTAGATCTATTTGGTAGTCAGGAACATACCTGGGATATCTCGGGGCATTTATACGAGAGTGATGTAGCAAAATGTTTTATCGACAAAAAATATATCGATGTTACTGCCAAAATCTAAATGTTGTGCGACATAAATGAATATTACTAATTTTCTCCTCATTTTTAAATAAAACAAATTAAAACGTATTATTTATATGTTTATTTTAAAATAGTTTTCATGATATACATACAATATTTTTTTCCATATTCTATGGTATTAATGATTGCCGTCTAGATGAAAATACCCACTTTAAACTGCTAAACGTTCTATCAACGACCACAGTGGCATTCTTTTAATATTTATAATGACTCGAAGCCAATTTCTCATTTATGTTGGTTATTGAAATTTCCTCACCTTTTATAAGACTGTTTACTTTTTTCGTGGTGTCATAACCAGTATTTAATTACATCGACATCTTTTTTATCGATATCAAATCCCTAGAACTTGCCTCGAGTTATCCCAGGTATGGTCAGGAAAAATTTGGCGTCAAGAGAAACTTGCCAATTTTCGACTTGTACAGTTAAATGAAGTTGGTTTATCACTTGATGTTCTACCGCGGATAGGTTAGATTCGGCTTGATATTTGACATTTTGTATGTAAATGTAAAAGGACAATGGGTTCCATGTATGGAACACGGGGAGGCTGCCGTTTGGCCAAAATGTTTTTGGTCAAATGTATCATTTCCCAATTTTTTCATTTGCCAAATCAATGTTAGATATTTTTTTCAGAATTTATTTTACTACCATCGTATAGAACCCTTTGGGTTAGGTTAGGTTAGCTTTTATATAATCCTGAAATATTTACGGTTACAGAAAACTAAGCGGGTTGGCAAATGAAAATTTGGGAAATGAAACATTTGACCAAAAATTTTTTGACGAAACGATGGTAACCCATGGAACATGGTATAGGTGAACAACGTATATAGTTGTAACACATCTTTATAGACTGTTGGAAATTTTGACGTGAGTTCCATATTTTGTGCACGACTACAAACAACAGGTCCACGTTGACACGTTGGCCTAGTAGGCGGTGACCCTGCCTTCGAAGCTAGCGGTCCCGGGGTCAATCAATGACAATGTCACACATAATTACCTAATCCCAAACTAAGCTCTATGCTTGTACTATGGGTACTAGACAATGATAAACTCACTCATATAGAGGAATATATACCTTAACAAACACTCGTGCTCATCACACAAATATCTGCCCTTACCGGGATTTGAATCCGGGACCACTAGCTTCGTAGGCAGGATCACTACCCACTAGGCCAACGTGTCGTCTAAAAGCGCCCAACTCTTAAGTTAAGTGATGAACCTAATCTACCCGCGGTTTGAATATTGGGAACGGACTTTATTGACTGTCCAATTCGAACCTATCTCTAAAATATATGCCGTATGATCTTGGCTGAGTCGTTCGTTTCAAGGACACGTTGGAAATTAGTTTTGTATGAGTTGACGTTTGCTTTGACGTAGCCTAAGAGGATCGTGAGGATTTGAATCTAACAGTAAGGAAATAAAGTTAAATTAAAATAAATGAATAAATAGATATCACGGGACAAATTGACCTAGTCCCAAACTACGCTCTAGGCTTGTACTATGGGTACTAGACAACGATAAACATACTTATATAGAGAAATACATACTTACATACATAGAACACATCCAAGACTCGGGAAAAAATATTCGCGCTCATCACACAAATAATTTGCGCCCCCTACCCAATTTGCAGTAGTACCTTTTTCAATTTTGAAATAAATAAAAATGAACTTTATACTCATTTAAATATAGTTTAAAATAAATTGCCTCGATTATATACCTCCTATAGCACCGGTCTCACGTAGATAAATCTCGTAGCTGTAAATTTTTTTCCTTACAGATCTAACTCTGGGCGGTAACTTTTCTCGCCCTTAATCAAGTCGGATTTCCACGATTTTTTAATATGTTGTAGTTATTATGAATAATATATACAAGAATTTAAACTAGTGTGGGTCATTATTGGACTATTTCCAAAAAAAAGTACCTATAGTTGAGGACTACAATTAACAACGTAACTTTTTCATTACGTCACGAAAATTAACTATTACTGCTTAAAGAGAAATAGTGGCATCTCAGACAAAACTGTAGCAAGTTCAACCATATTACTAACAAGTGAGGTTTGAATCTGCTATGCTTATTTAATTTGAAATACCGCCTAAGGCTTATGATGGCAGTAGGTATATAGAAACTTGTCAAGTTTTCGTGACGTAATGAAAAATTACCGGTGTTAATTTTTTTCCTTAACCATAGGTAGTTTTTTTTGGAAAACGCCCTATTATAAACAAAACGAACACTAAACGGTGTACTCGCATATTATGAGAATGCGCTCGAAATAACACATTGCCTCGATGAAGGACTCCTAATGAGTCCGAAACATGTCGGGCCGTTACCTGACCAATAATGTGATTAAGCCGTTCAGTGTTCCTTTTGTTTATATACACGAATCATATGGAAATGCTTAGTATGGGAATTTTCAGCCTCACAATCCTCTTAACCTCTGCCAAGATCGAACTCGGTCTTAAATTTAAAAGCAGTTTCAAATTGCACACCCTGGGTACCATCTTACAAAAGAAACTGGATCCTCATAGATGTTGGACTTTTTGCAGTATTATATAAACATTAGGTATTCTCTAGCCGCAATGTAAACAGTTATGTAGCTCGTGAGGCTTACTGTACCACACATAGGGAGATTTTTGTTATTGGAAATTGCAATCTATCAGCAAGGAAATAAAGTTCAAATATGCTCTTAAATGCTAGTTTCAACTTTGAAACAAATTAATATGAACGTTATACTCGTTTAATTAAAGTTTAAACTAAATTGCCTAGATTGCGTACTTCCTATAGAGCACAGAGTCTCACGAGTACAATAGATATAGTTTAGTATAGTAGAAATCTTCCAATAGGTACTTTTATGTGTATATTTAATAGTACAGTATAGGTATACCAGGACCTACCTCATATACAGTATGCGGTAATGTAGAAAATAATTGTAAAAATACGGATTTTATAGAAAACTGTTTTTACTTATACACATTTTTAACAAATCCTGTAATAGCCGAGAGCTGAAGTGATATTTAATATCTTTTTGCCACGCTAATGGCGCAAACTGAAATAAATATCCGTAAACTTAGACAGTATTACCTAGACTGGACACGAAAAAATAATACGAGTAAGAGAAGCATGTATACGGAAATGCATGTAAATAAAGAAGACGGCACCTTTACTTTCCATCTCGTTCAGCGTATACGCACCAGTTGGCACCAGTTCTGGTGCCAATTAATGGAGTGAATGGCTTTTAGAGGGCTACCCTGGGCCACTGGTCTTGATTTCCTGACTTCTTTAATCTTATCTTTCAAACGGAACACAATATGAAACGAAGACCGTTAGTTTTATAGAGGACTAGGCGACCCGCCCTCGCTTTGCTCCGGCTTAACGTGTTATACATAAAAACCTTCCTCTTCAATCACTTTAAAGATTTAAGCATACATAGGGATATAGGGACAGAGACAGCGACTTTGTTTTATACTATGTAGTGATAACATACTGTTTTTTTTTGTATATTGCAAAAGTAAAGAGGAGTTTAATTGTGATTTGGTTGAGTTAGCTGTATTGCTATCTCAAAGGGTGTAAGCGAGCAGCTCGTCTAGGCAATTTTCCAGGTGGACCACGGGGACTTTCTTGGCGAGAATGCGTTACGTTACGAGCATTGTAACGGCAATACGCCCGCCTCCGCCCTCTGTGTGGACAACTTTCATTTTATAGGCACAGTCTTCCAAATAATTTGTCGTGTCTGACGAACGAAACTCAACCTTACGAGGAATCATGTTTTCGGTAGACTGTACTTTGTGTTAAGTGTATGTAATATACCTTTTAAGTGTTCTGGTTTCTTCGTGTCAAACTTTTTTTATCCAACTGCAAGAGAACGAGGGCAAAGATAAGTCAATTGTCATCAGCAAACCCCAAATTGACGAGGGCAATAATGTATCAGTGCTAGTGATTCATTAAATGTCGACTAAGTTTATCGACAACTTTTTTTTTGATATGGATTTTACTTTTCTTGCAAAAGTAAGTCGTTCCTGTATCTTCTCTATCTGAATGATCACCTTTCCATGAAGATAACCGATTTTAACAAATTAGAATATTTTTGTACTGAATGAGTTGTTATTCAATGTAATTTCAATGGTTGTCAAAAGTGACTCGAGTCCAGAGTCAATGTCAGATACCGGTTGTTTATACTTGCGATAAATATCAATAATAGAGTTTTGCACATAATTAAAAGGTATTCAAACTTGGGTTATGATAATGATGATTAAAAACTGCTTTTTATCGATGTCGATAAACTTACCCGATATATAAGAATCACTTCCAATGGTACATTTTTGTCCCCGTCGATCCGGGGTTTGGACATAAGTCCTTCCATTACAAATCATAACCTCAAATCCAAGAATAGGTTATGAAGTCTTTAATTAACGGCTCTCTCTCCTATTAACCCTTCTCCAGGCCGCACCAATCTATATGGTTTATGAAATGTAATACATATCCAAGTTATTTGCATTTTGGGAATTCATTTCAGAGCAAGTAACTTTTCGCGTAAATTCAAACAGATTTGAACCCTAAACTAAGGTACTAAAGTTATTTTTTGCCCTTTTCATTACCACAATTTACGTATATAATAAATTACTATAGTGAAACTTCTAAATCTAATGAAATAAATGAATTTGATTTGAACTTATTAGGGAAATAAGTCCATGGATGTCACACGCGAGGACAATTAGGTAAAAGAGCTAAAAGAGTATTTTCTCTTGTGAACTCAACAGACACACATGGAAACTCCACGTGCTTCTTAGTCGATGTATAGGTTATAAATTTTACTGCTATGACAAATGTCAGAAGTGACTTCCTATCCTCCCTTTACTATGTTTTTGACCTGTGTCTTTCTTCAGGAAAGAAGAAAAGATATAAAGTTTTTTAAAGCTTCTTGGTTCTAGACAGTATGTTAAATCGCATATTCGCAAAACACGATATCCACAAAACATGATATTCGCAAAACATGCTATTCTCAAAACATCATTATTAACAAGACATCAATTAGACAGTATCGAAAAACTCCGCTGCTGCGGAGCTCCTATTTCTGGGTGGTTTGGCCCTCCGGGCCTGCTGTAAAACTAACATAACCTAAACCTACCTACGATTCTTTAATCTATTTCCACTATTTGCAAATATCATGTTTTGCGAATATCATGTTTTGAGAATGTGATATTCTGCGAAGTATGGGTTCTAGAGTGGCTCCAGCATAAATATATAAGTAGTTAGTTCATGTTCTACAACAAACTAGTTAAATTTAGTAATAGGATTAAATATTATTTATCATGGTAATATAATTCATAGCTATTTAGTATGATTATTTTTATTGTTGTAAATTATGATTGTGTATAGGAGCGCCCTGAGAGCATTCGCGTGTAAAATTCGAGCGGTGTGGATTGAGCCGAGCGTTACTGTGGTCCACACAACTCGAATATTCGACGCCGAATGCTCATTACACGGGAATGCTCTTAGGGACGCTCAATACGGAACGTTCGAATATTCAATCGGTATCTTGTTTGCTTTAACTGGCTTATTACAATTGAATAAAGTTCAAAGTTGCAAGAGAAAAACCAAAGAAGGTGGCTAACTATGTAATAGTATAAGCATTTTAAATTGTATGTAGCTACAAATAGAGTATAGAATGCTTCGACAGCTACATTGCATTCAGCCGCTTTCTTTAGCAATACGGCAGAACAGACGTAATAACCCCTTTATTTTCCATCTATGTGTTTAACCGCAAAATCAAATAACAATTTTTTTTTGCCTACAGTTTTTTAGGTTTTTTTTAGGCTCCCCTTTTTAAATCAACCTTTGGATCGTCAGGATGAGATCTTCATCATTTTATTCAATCATTTCATCCAAAAAGATAGTAAGATAAGTACATAAGGTCAAAAATGATCAACGGTAATTTTTCCATGTGTGGTGGCCGGATTAGAATAGTGCCACTCCATGTCTACGCGTGGATGTCGTAAGAGGTGACTAACGGAATAAGGGCTTGCAGTACTGTTAGGCGATGGGCTTGCAACCTGTCACTAATACACTAGTAAACAACTTAGCCTAGCCTACTTGTGCAAAATGTGGTTATAGAATTATAAACAACTCTTTGAGTTGTTGGTATATCTGTAGCTCTGCCTACCCACCCTGGGAATGAAGGCGTGATGTTATGTATGTATGTATTTTTTCCATTACGTCACGAATGTTAGTCATATATTTATCTACTGCCCTCATAAGCCAACAGGCGGTATATCAAATTAAACAAGGATAGCAGATTCAAACCTCACCTGTGAGAATTTGGTTGAACTTGCTACAAAAGTTTTGTCTGAGATGCCACTATTTCTCTTAAAGCAGTAATTGTTAATTTTTGTGACGTAATGGAAAAATTACCTTTGTTAATTTTTGTCCTTAACTATTGGTTTTTTATTTTGGAAAACGCCCATATATTATTATAGCATAGCAGGGTTTCAACTCTATAACTGGCTACTTTGTGGTATTTCACTTGGTTGTTTTTTGACAAATATTCTCGTTACATTACTTTTATGTCAAATGCGAGACGTAAGACCAGTATTTAGCTAATAGTGTTGAGGTGAAGTACCGCCATTAAAAGTGATCCAGTTATTGGTTATAGATTATTACTACGTGAAAAATGCTCAACGTTATAATAAAATAATGTAATGCAAGTCTAAAAACGCACCCGCGGCATTCTCTCATTTGCGTGAATTACGTATGAATTACATTAAATTTAAATTGTGTTTAAATATTTTTAGAACCCGTTCTCGTTATTGGAATGGGCTGTATAATACACATGTAAACCCGATGTCAATGCAATATAATTGTGTCTGAGAGCTTATCTGATGATTTAATCTTATCTGTACTAAATAACCACCAGTTTGGGATCATTAGATTTGTCTCGATATTATGCAGTTAAAGGAGGCAAAAAAAATATCTTAATAATCCCTTTGGTACGGTTTCGTAGCCAGTTTTCGTAGCTGGAGACAAAATAGGAATAAAAAAAATCCTGTATGTAGGCTGCCTACGTAATTTTCGTATTTCAAAGCTGGTTACCAACCGCAGTTGCCAATCAGTAATGGAAAAGTCCCGTTTAATAGCCAATTACAAAATGGGGTTTTTTCCCGTTTCCAAGCTGGTTACGAACTTTTAGCTACGAAACGGTACCAAAGGAATAATCTTTTTTTTTATAGATATAGGTATGGACATTTTTTCAAAGATTTAGGAAATTTTATTTGTATTCTGACAAAGTGGCCAGTTACTGGAGAGTGGCTAAAGCGCGGCCGGGGACGAAGAATTTCGTACATTGACCTTTATTGCAGGACGCCGTACTACTATAGCCAAAAGGTTTGGCGGGTAATGTCGCTGTGCGAGGGCGACGCCAATATGATTTTTCGCGAGCGACAGAGACAACGCCCGCGCTTTAGTTATTAAAATTACTAAAGTTTAATATTTTACTGGAGTCCTGTAGTTTGATCTCAAGTAAAATGTGATCTTTTGATGTTTATAAGCAATACTAGGACGCAGTATTTTATGAATACATTATAGAAATTTATAGGATAGTCTTATATAAAAATAAAAAATAGTAACGAACAAAAGCTTTTAATTACGAAAAAATGCCATATAATAATTAGTGTATAAATATTAAACAGTTCCATACCTCTTAACATGAGAATAGGATCCCTTGATACACGACAACATAATTTGGACATAATTTAACCTTTTCAACGCCTTACGTCAACTACATATATGCGTCACTTACAAGCCAAGCATGTATTAAAAGTTATGCAAAATTTAACTTAATCCATACGAATAACGTCTCTTTAAACTGTACCTGTAACAACTGTGTTGGTGGCGTTGTAGGCACGACACCTCATGACTACTTTAGGCGTCGTTGGCGTTCAAATGATTAACGCCTGACGCAAAAAGAGGGCTGTTATAAGTTACGTGCGTGTCTGTGAGTCCGTCTGGGGCATCATAGCTCCCAAACAGGACTGATTTAAAGAAAGCTAGTTATAGTAAGAATTTTATGAAATGTCGGAATCCCTAGTACATTCTCTCAAGTGAATTCCGACCTACACGGGATGGCAATTAGGTCGGAATTCACTTGAGAGAATGTACTTGGGATTCCGACATTTTATAAAATTCCTACTATAATTGGGTTGGTTTTTAGCTATGATTAATGAAAATCAATATTTTATCTTATCTTTATTTTTCTACTGCGCATGCGCACTGCAGTTTTTCCTGTAGAAAACAGCAACCAACTTCAACATTTGCTTCATTTTAACGCGGAATGAAATGACTTAAATTTTTACGCGTATTTTTGGTAAAATTCATAGGAAAACAGGAACGTAATAAAAATCTATAACATTTTAAAATTGGAAAGTGATTAACTTTTTACGTTGTCGTATGGACTCTATCGCTATCGTTTAGTTTTTGCATAGTGTTCCGATTACTGATAAAAACCCCCACAGACTGCTGAATTTCCATCGGACTATATGGTCTTATCCCTTTTATAAAGTGCAGGGTCAACATCGTGGGCTGTAAGGGACGGAGTGATGCGTTGTATAGTTGATTAAAGAAAATACATTATAAAGTTTATTGGTAAACAATAAAAGTAATTATGGGCGCCACTGCGCTGGGTTCTCAGGGTAGCCTTAAGGTGTTAATGCTCTTTACGCTGACCTGTCATCTATAACGTTGAAAAATCCGCAAAAATCGAACGTTTCTTTCCGTATTTTTCGGGTTTTTTAAGAAAAATAACATGAATAATGTCAATTTATTCATAGTCTCTGTCACTCACCACCTATTTCAATTGTTTCTGCCACCATATCGTCGATATTGCCCCATTGTAGGTGGAAATTAGACCGAATATAGATTAAAAATAGGAGCAGATAATCTCAATGTTTTTTTCTATAAAAATCCTAAAAAAAACGAGTTGTTTCGACAATAACGGGATTTTTTTCCGGACTTTTTCAACGCTAATCATCTCTATCTTTAGAGATGGTCACTAACAGTTGGTATCTAGTGACCGGGCGTGTCCCCGTCCCAGTCGACGACGCGGCAGTCGTACCAGACGTACTGGCCGCGCACCGAGTCGTCGGCGTCGAGCGCGAGGAACAGCGGCGCGCGCGCACCCTCGTCGGGCGTCAGCGAGCCGCGGTGCGACGACATGTCCGTGTCCACGTAGCCCGGGTGCACGGCGTTTATTTTTAAATCTGGGAAAGGTATATAAATAAATGAAAAAGCAGGTCAAGTCGAACTCGTACACGACGGGTTCCGTACATTATCTACACAACATTTGATATCGCCGCATATCACCATATCCCTGTCTTTAGTTTCATCTGTCCCGGAGGGGAGCCTGCCGTTTGGTCAAAATATTTTTGGTCAGTTTGGTTTTGGTTGGTTTGGTTATTTGTCCTCAGTTATTTCTCTTACAAGGTTGTCTGGAAGAGATCGCTATTTAGCGGTAAGACCGCCTGTTGTATACCTATGGTTTAAATGTACTGTTCCATGTTCTGTTTTTTTTTTTTAATTTTTGGTGTTCAATAAAGATTATTTGTATTGTATTGTATTAATTTCCCAAATTATTCATTTGCCAAACCAATGTTACATTTTTTTTTTCAGAATTTATTTTATTACCATCGTGTCGAACCCTGTTAGGTTAGCTTTTATAAAATCCTGAAATATTTACGGTTACAGAAAACAAAGCGGGTTGACTAATGAAAATTCGGGAAATGAATCATTTGACTAAAAACTTTTTGACGAAACGAAGGTAACCCGTCCCGGTGTCTATCTGTAACCACGGTCTGTCTGGTAAGCAAATCTTGTTTTAGGGAGCCCCCCCCTAACTTAGTTTACTTTATTTTAATTATTTATTTCTGAAATGAATATACAACTAAATATTCTGTGAACATTTCAAGCGGCCCTGTTGCCGTTATCAATATCGAGCAAAAAACGGAAGAACAAAATCACTTAAATATTTTATTTTATTCAGTTTTTAGTATTTGTTATTGCGGCAACAGAAGTACATCGTCTGTGAAAATGTCAACTGTCTAGCTATCACGGTTCATGAGGTACAGCCTGGTGACAGACAGACAGACAAGAAGAACCTTAAAACTACCGCGTTGCGAACCCTCAGGACTAAGATGGTATGCCTACTGGTCGTCTTACCTCCGCCCCGGACACTGCTCTTGACGGTAGGTTAAAGACATGATTTGGTTTGTTGATATTTAGTAAAGCATCTAAACAAATGAAATATAGGTGTAAGCTCTAGGCTTGTAGAATGAGTACTAGATACTTCTATAGAGAAATAAATAGAAAACACCCAAGCCTCTGCATACTGATGCTGATCACCGGGGCTCGGGCTTTTCATCGCGCGATAAGATGAAAGAAAATTATGGAGTCGATATTAAAATTAAAACTAAATATTCATATTCATGCTCACTCATATTAATAGTCCCGTCTTTTATTCCCCGTGTGGTTGCCGGGTTAGAATAGTGCCACTCCATGTCTTCCCGTGGATGTCGTAAGGGGCGACTAGGGGAGTAAGGGCTTGTAGTGCTGTTTGGCGATGGGCTTGCAACCTGTCACTAATACACTGGTGAGCTTCTTGGCCTGATTGTGCAGTGTGGTTACAGAATTGTCAACAAGTCTTTTTGGAGTTGTTGGTATTTTTGTAGCTCTGCCTACCCCATTCTGGGAGGGAAGACGTGA
Source organism: Acleris holmiana (assembly GCA_949316455.1). NCBI lineage: Eukaryota > Metazoa > Arthropoda > Insecta > Lepidoptera > Tortricidae > Acleris > Acleris holmiana. The sequence goes on along the minus strand of OX438786.1, from coordinate 11,834,951 downwards.
TGCTGTGTATGTATGTATGTAATTAATTTTATTTATTTTTATAAAAAAAAAATTCTTTGTTCTATCTCATGCTTCGTCTGTTGACATTGTTTGGCTGTTTTGGAGGATGTATGTATGTATATATTATATAGATGTATACTTATATGTATTTAGTATGTATTTATTAAATTATTTACTTTATGTATTTATATTTAGTCTATTTATAAATTGTTCTAATTTCAAAATTGAAATAATTTAATTGTTTCTTGTAGTTATTTAGTTTGAGTTCTAAACGAAAAACTTTACACCGCCTGCCATGAATTTGTATCCTCAGTTATTTCTCTTACAATGTTGTCTGGAAGAGATCGCTATTTAGCGGTAAGACCGCCTGTTGTATACCTATGACTTAAATGTACTGTTCCGTGTTCTGTTTTTATTTTTTATTTTTTGGTGTTCAATAAAGAGCGATTGTATTGTATTGTATTGTATTAACGTACCTAGTTTTACAGACTATATTGTTGCGATAGACCTTTATCAAACTTGCCGCTTTATTACTTTAAATCGTGTGCGTCATGTATCATGTCAATCACTAACGACTTTAGAAGGTGTCATTTGTTTATATTTGCTTACGGTGCACACGGCGTGAATTATTAGGTGAACATTTTATTATGTCTAATCCGCAAGTTTGTGCCAAGTTTGTTTGTTACAAGGGTCTAAAATACGATCATTAAAAATGTGTTGTGACGTGTATCTCGTAGAGTAGACCTTACACAACTAAAACAAACATTAATCTTAAAACGTACCTACATTGTTCTCCACCAAAGTAAATCTCATGATTTAATTTTATGGTAAAAGGTGGCAGACGAGCGGGTCACCGGATGGTAAGTGATCACCGCGCCCCACATACATCCGCAACATTAGAGGAATCGCAAGTGCGCTGCCGACCTTCGAGAAAAGAGTAGGCTCGTTTTCTGAACGTCCCCGAGTCGTAATGGTTCGGAAACACAGACGCCGAGAGCTGATTCCACAAAGATAAGGTGCTTGGCAAATGGCTCGCGAAAAACGCATTGCAAGATTTCCAACTATCAAGATGGTGTCGATAAGATGACAGTTTCACCTTTTTTTTCGTTATTTAATTATGAAAATGACTAAAGTTTTATTTTAATATCGACTCCATAATTTTCTTTCATCTTGCCGTGCGATGAGAACCCCAAGCCCTGCTTATTATGCAAATAATATTTGTCCTTAAAGTGTAGGTACCGAGGCCAGGGCCGTTTCGCCAAGCTTTAAGAGGTGGCTACGGGACCGCTATAGCGCCAAAACGTAGCCCCTCCATGGCGGAGGACTTTTATTAACCTAAACAAGTACACAGTCTAGTGTCGCACGAGTCGCGACGAACTTGGTCCACAAGTCGGTGCCTAATATGGGTCACTAAGAAACGACTAGGAGGGCGATTTTTGCATCTCACCGACGATAAATGACTAACTTTAAAATCAATTTGTGCAGCGATTTCGGGTCTCCTAACACCTATCGACGCGGAATTGGCGATAGCTGATCAAAAAACTCTTTATCTCTACGCAATAAGAGCGAAAAGACGTCGAATCGGCGCGGCTATCGGGACGGGAGGTGAGGAAGACCCTTAATGCCTTAATCTACAAGCGGGCCTTCCTTTTGGTTTTTATATCATAACTCCTTTATCATATAAAATCTAAGGCGGGTCCGCAGTAGGTCGCTGCACACAGATTTTTCAAGTTAGTCATTTTTCGTCGGCGAGATTCAAAAATCGACCCCAGGTACGGAGTTACTTGCTGGACGTACGAGGAAATTTAATCATTTTGTATGAGGACCGTTCTAAAGATTGAAAGTAGGGTACGGTTCTACATTTCCCACACGCATAGAAGTCTTTCTTGAAGATGAGTGCGTTATGATGATCGTCCCAGTCTAAGTGAGTATTAATTGTTACTTCACTATAGTAAATTAAGTATTTCCCACGTTTATTATCGGGAAAATATAATTTCACAGTTGGCAACACTGTTGCGCAGCCATCAGCGCTTCGCGCCGGTCAATACTCCCTGACAACACGGGGAAGACGTCAAGTCGAGAACACCAACCGCCCAAACTTTGCGGTAATTTTACAGGTAAAAAGTTCGTGAATTGAATTGTTTCCGCAAAAATGGCCACCGCCGAAGAAGATATGTTTTCGGACGAACTATTACGTATGATGGAAGCACAGAATGCTATGGACGGCCTTTCTGATGCGGAGTCTTTGATGGATTGCGAGGTAATAAGTTAAATGATAAATTACTTTAAGCTAATAAAGATAAAATTAAGACAATTTAATAATTCTGTCACAAAATAGTATTATCTATGCTATAGTCATTAAACTTCGATACGAATACTTATACATGACGTCCCAAAAACTGACGTAAAGGTAAGCCGGCGAAGCGCTAATAGGGCTTCGCGTTTTCGCGCACAATTTCGTGTTATTTTTTTTATTAATTAATAAAAAAACTTGTAGCTACGGAAATATGATATTCGTAAACTTATAAATTTAATCTAAATTCACTTAGGTGAATTTGTAAAACTTTGCAAAGTTAACAAATTAAAAGATGAAACGATAAGGTTTATTCTCGTGACAATTTCTCATTTATAATGTGTAAAGCAACGATTTAAAATTGGTACATTTATACTTCAAAAGACGGCTTTAAAAGTTCCTTGTCGCAATTTAACAACCTACTTATGTTATCCAAGCTAAAGCGAATATTATAAGTTAATGCATGCTCCTGATTATGACTGTGCCGATACGGGCATGATTTTTAACACTATTCCGTGATAAAGTTAAAAAATACCGGCCGTGAGGATTACGATGTTTCGCACGCATTCGTTTATTTGTTTGACTCCAAACCACACTCAACGTAAAAATAATTGATTTCTTAAATGCTACCAACTCAGAACCCTGTCGGCGCATGCGTTATGGTCGCCTTTATCGCGGTGAATTTGAGGGACATATAAAAAAGTTACAAAACTCATTCCAAAAATAATGTAATCCATATCAGACCTCGCCTATGAAACTAGCGGGTTCAAATTCCGGTAAAGGCAAATATTTGTGTGAAGAGCACGAGTATTTGTACCCGAGTCTTCGTTGTTTTCTATGTATTTAAGTATATATTTCTCTATATAAGTAAGTTTATCGTTGTCTAGTACCTATAGCACAAGCCTAGAGCTTAGTTTGGGACTAGGTCAATTTGTGTGACGTTGGCCCGTGACCTCGATGTAATTTTTGAAGTATATCAGACGTCAAAATTATTTTCGAAACGGAGAGACAGACATAAGTAATTTATTATGGTTCTGATTTAGACATTTAACTACAAAATATTTGGTAGTGACCCTGCCTACAAAACCCGGTTCGATTTATACAGGGTAACTACCTCAAATATTGGAAATTGCTAATTCTACGAAAAGGATACTTTCTTTCATGGTGGTTTAACTTTGGGACTGGGTCGTTTTTAATTTAAATCAAAAAACACATGTCTATACAAAAATAAGTTTGTTTTTCCATATTACAGTCCTCCGAGGAAGAAATTGACGAGGAACGAGCCCAAGATGCCTCCAACTCCGGATCAACATCCAGCAAACATTCAGACTTTGTCTGGACCTCGGAGCGGTTCCAACCAGAGTTGAAAGAGTTCGATTTACGCCCACTACACATCAACCCAGCTTTACTGAGCGAAGAATCAAGAGAAATAGACTACTTTCAGTACTATTTCGATCCAGATATAATGGGGGTAATAGTCGCTAGCATCAATCAAACATACAACGAATTCGTGGCAGAAGAAGAGAATCAATCCAATCATCACTTGAAGAGATGGCATTATGTCACAGTTCCAGAATTCTACATATTCCTAACCGTGTGCATGCTTATGACAAGGAATAAACGGTTGAGGATGGACGAGCATTGGTCAACAGATCATCTTTTATATTCTCCCATCTTCGGAACGTTGATGAACCGCTGCAGATTCTCCACAATATTATTCCTGCTCAGGACTCCCACGAGCACTGCTCAGGTCAACATACTCGACGTCCTTATCAACCACGCGCGGAATAAGTTCAACAATGCCATAAAGAATCCAACTAAAACACTATCCATAGACGAATGTATCATTCCGTTTAAAGGAGTCAGTGGTCGACAAGAAAAAAAGACCGGTGTAAAACTCTACCTACTCCGAGACTTGCAAACCGGGTTGATAATCGACTTCACTCTATTCTTTGGGGGAGAGAAGACGGACCAATGCATACTCAACCGTTTAAAAGCTTCTGAAACTGTCATTGTTAACTTACTGAAACCATTCTTCAACACCCAGCGACATTTGTACGTTGACGAACGGTACACAAGCCCTAGATTATTCAAATATTTATACGAGAACAACATTTACGCTTGCGGAAAATATTTTAAAAACAAACCTGGCTTGCCGAAATTCACCAGGGACCTGGAATACGGACAAGTGTCAGTTGGATACTGTCCACCGCTCACAGCCATCCAATGGTTCCTCCGTTCCTATTCTTACATACTGACCACCATCCACGACGACAGCGTGACGCAGTCATACAAGAAAGATAAGATTAATGGCAACACCGTAACAAAACCAAAAGCATCCATAGACTATTCGAAGAACATGAACGATCATAACATGGACACGTCTGAAATGATGATGTGCACCATTAGAAGCTTGGGTCCTCTCCATTGGCACAAGAAGCTTCTATTTCACATAGTGGACATGCATTTACTGAATGCTTACAATTGTTTTAAGATGGTGAAAAAAGTGGGCAAGACACCCATTACGTATGCGCAATTTCAACTGCGTTTGATTAGGCAGTTGATAGAGACGTATAACAGCGGGGAGATAGCTTTGGATAAACCTTTGAAAACTAGTAGAGGCATCAAGGACCCGGTGAACATGCTGCCCCCCGCGGCCGCCATGCACATGCCAACCAAAGGTGAGAAGTACCAGCGCTGCAAGGTTTGCTCGAAACAGAAGAAGCGCAAAGACACTCGGTTGATGTGCACCATTTGCCAGGTCTACTTGTGCGCGTGTCCCTGTTTCCAAATACACCACGCACAACAATAAATTAATGGGCAACTAAGACTAATGGTCCGCCCGCCGATTTTCCCTGTCAGTTCACCCTGATAGTTGCGTCCCTCTCGGCCTGTCAGCCCGACTGTTAAGCTGCCGCACACTAGCCAGCGCCCACGCTTCGTCGACGCAACGTTAATAACGTCTTTTCAACGCCGGCGTCTTGCCAGCTTACATAGTGCCCACTCACGCACGTTTGCAGGACGCCGAAGCTCAAAAGACGCTAGTATGTAGTCAGCCTTAGTCTGGGGCGCTCGCAATAGATATTTTACGTATCGTGTTAATTGTAGTTGTTATTAATATTACAGTCAGCATTGTATAAATTAAATATGTTATTTAATAATGTTACAACTGTGCAAAGCGAATTTGGTTTTAAGTAGATGTGTGCTGTGTACTTTGATGTGTGTGTTGTGTGACTTTTGGTGGCATATCGTGGTTCTAGAATCCATGGAGTCGCTATTATTATATACATAACACTTTGATTTTGACCTTCAGTATTGTCATATTATTAATTCAAAATAAACAACTAAAGTACTAAAGACAAATTGGGTTCGGTTTAATTATTCCTACTAATATTTGTTTGTTTGTTAGCCTATCACATCGGAAGATATCCTCCATACCAAAATTCATTAAATTCCTTCAGCTTTTTACTTATTATTTTTTATATGACTACTGAAGGTCATAATCAAAGTGTTATGTATATAATAATTAGGAAACAGCGACTCCAAAAGTCCTAACCCTAATAATGTGGCTCAACACAATAATCTTCTTAGATGAATATTTACAAATTAAAAAAAATGTACACTAGTCTAATGTTATTCGGAATAGAGCCACTCACCTAGCCATTTTCTTTTTCTTGGTCACTGTAAGTGAGTGAGTGAACAAAAAACTTGCAAGTTTCAAGCACTTTCCCAATAACATCAGCTTATACGTCATAGGTGGTGAGACAAGGGACAATAACTGGTTAGTCTTTCATATAGTTTATTCTAATTTTAAGCATGGTTTTTATATACAGGCTGGTCATTGTAATCGGTCGCTTTGGGAAAGTCTGAAACTACAAGACATAGAAAGATCTGTCCTTAGGAACCATGTCATCGATTTTAATAACAAGAAGCCTTTAATTTATTTCAGTAGGTGTTCGATTTGACTACCATTTATTTCAATACATCAATCAACTCGTTTAGGATATGAAAACAATGCATTTTATTAATTTAAGACATCGTGTTACGTGTAACATTTGCTGCTTAAGACCTACACAATCGGTATCTAAATATAAATAGTGTTGGTTATATTTTTCAAAACGCCCGGGTTCGATTCCCGAGCTGAGTACAGGTTCTTTATTATTATTATTATTATTATATTTTATTTTATTTTGGACAGGCAGTTGACACTGATATGTCCAAATCACTGTTCACTTAGTATGATTGTCAAACTTATTTTTAAACTGGTTAACACTTATAAGAGTTCACGACATCAGATGGTAATTTGTTCTTTTTACTATCCTGTTTGCTATAAAGTTTTTGCCGATATTTGTATTGTTTTTTTTTTTGCAAGTTTAAACTTGTGTCCTCTTGTGCGTGTGTTGGTGTTACCAGTAAACAAGTCAATCAATTCAGGACAGTTATAGAGCCGTTTAGAATTTTGAAGGTTTCAATCATGTCTCCATGCTCACGTCTCTTTTGGAGGGATGTCAAGTTCAGTTTCTTTAATCTTTCCTCATATGGCAATGATTTTAAATTTGTGGGAATTTTGGTGAATCTACGCTGGACTCTTTCTATCATGTCTATGTCTTTCTTAAAGTATGGGTTCCAGACTTGGAATCCATATTCAAGGATTGGTCTAATGTAATGTATGAATGCAGTTTTTCTTGTTATTAAAATCGATAACATGGTACCTAAGAACAGATTTTTGTATGTCTTATAGTTTCAGACTTCTATTCAAACCGATCTAAATGAGCCACCTGTATACCCTGTACTTTGCTGACCGTAGTTAAGTAAATCTAGTCAAATATATGCGATTGTTTCTTCTTTCTCTTAACAGCGAATTAATATAAGTAGGTAATTAAATTATTAAACACTACAAATGTTTGCAATAAGACCATTACAAATTAAACATATCAAGTTCAGCTTGTATTAACAAATTAGTGAAATTAAAATGTTAAATCTTATTTACTGTTTTTTTCATCAGTTTTATAACTTTTTTAAACGAGACCCTATGACCAAGACTCCACTGTCCGTCTGTCTGTCCAACAAACACATCAAACAAACAAACACAAATTGACCCTGCAAGGTTTCCTTTTTAGGGTTCCGTAGTCAAACTAGGAACCCTTATAGTTTCGCCATGTCCGTCCGTCCGTCCGTCCGTCCGCAGCCTAGCGCAAAGACTATTAGTACTAGAAAGCTGCAATTTGGCATGAATATGCGTATTAGTTACGTTAACAAAGTGGTACAATAAAAAGTAAAAAAAAATTTTTTTTTAGTGTACGTCCCCTACACGTAACGTGGGGATGCAATTTTTTTTCTCGTCTACCCTATAATGTGGGGAATCGTTGGATAGGTCTTTCAAAAATATTATGGGTTTGTGACAACAGTTTTTCGATTAAAGACAGATACAGGTGATTAAAGTGTTTATACCTACTAAAATCGTCTAAGCCGTCTTAGACGATTTTAGTAGGCCAATTGACTTTAAATAGAAAATTAGTTATTACTTGTTACTATTTATGTTTGTAGTACTTAGCGGCTTCGGAACCCTACACTGAGCATGGTCCGACATGCTCTTGCCCGGTTTTTCCTTTTGAGGTACGGGATCCTAAAAATATGAATATGAAATTCTTAACCTTTTGAACGCCGCGGTCGGGTGCAACTTCGCACGCCCCAAACGCCAACGACGTTTGATAAACGTATGAAGCGTACTGAGCGCTCCGTGTCCTCGGCACGAAAATCCGATGATGTGATCGAGCAATCAAAGGGTTAACTCAGCTTTTGACAGAGTACAGTGTCACCTGTCAGTTGTCATTGTCAAGTTGGTGAAATAGGGGGCTGGAGACTCTCAATTAAAAAGAATGACTTGACAGAAGCGCGTGTAGTGGATCTGTTGTGTTTTTTGGTTAATATCCCTGTTAAGTGTCTATCCCTGTGTTTTGTTTTGTCTGGTGGTGGTAATATAACAATAAAATTGTCAGGTGAGTTATAATACTGTAAAGGTTCTCCAATTGGCCGTTTGGCCTTTTGGACAATGGCGGAGAATGAGAAGGAAAAACCCCCGGATGAGGGCAGTGGCAAGCTGGATAACATGGTCATTGACGACACTATTACCCCAACATCGCGAAAACGTACCAGCACAGCCTTGCAGCTGCCCTCTGAAGAGGCGAGACGCGAGGTCAAAAAGACTATTGTCGACCCCGAAAACGCTAACCCCTCGGTCGCCAATATGTATAAACATCCGTCGTTAGAAAATGATGGATCCCATACGTACGGTAAGGAAGACTGCGGTCCATTTATTGTCCACGTCTCCCGCGTTTTAGAGTCTGCTAACTCTGGTGTAGGTCTGCGACCAATTAAAGTTGGTCTTATCTTTGTGCAGAACAATATTCAAAATATCAAAAAAGACGGCATTAAATCACTCGGTCGTAATAGGGTTTCAGTAGAATTTAAAAAAGCAGAGGATGCAAATAAATTAATTGGGAACCCTTGCTTAGCCCGCCACAAACTCTCAGCCTCAATCCCCTCGTACAATGTGTCTCGGATGGGACTTGTCCGCGGAGTCCCCGTGGAATGGTCCATGGAAGAATTTGTAAGTGCAACTGAACTCAGGGAAGGATGCGGTAAAATCTTGAAGGCCCGACGCTTACACCGCAAAGAAATGAAACCGGATGGCCCTACTTGGATACCAACTCAGTCTGTTGTCCTTACAATTGAGGGACAAAACTTACCTCAAAAGTTGTATGCCTTCTACACATCGTTAATAGTGGAAACATACCAGCTCCCAACCATACAATGCCGAAAATGTGTTAGATTTGGACATGTTCAAAGCCAGTGCCGTTCGGAGGCACGCTGCTATCGGTGTGCTCAAAAACACCCAGGTGACCAATGCAAGGTGGCCCAGGAAAATTCTACCTGCCTGTCATGTTCTGGCAGGCACTTTGCCACTGATACCAACTGTCCTGAATTTTCTAGACAGAAATCAATCAAAAGAGTTATGTCTGAACAAAGCATTTCATACGCTGAAGCTGCAGCGCGCTTCCCTTTGGTACGGAGACCTTACGCTGATATTGCAAAAGTTATGTTTGCCCCTGTTTCTGAGCCTCCAAGGCGCCCCTCCACATCACACTCCTATTCCCCTATCCCCTTATCCCCTCATAAGACCACCTCTTACCGCAAGTCCGTGGAACGTTCCCCCCGCCCTAGGTCCCCCCTTCAGGAGGGTTACGACAGGCATGCTCACCAAAACATTACCGCATCGCCGCCCTCACAACTCCCAAACGGGCATGGTTATCCCAGCCCTCCTCAAAGGATAGGAAGGGTCACCCCGAATGATGACCTCATAGAGCTTTTGCTCAAGCTTCTTACTAACATCGTCTCCAAATGGAGTGATGTGTTACCGTACGACGTTGCCCCCCTTATGATCACCCTCGCGGAAAAACTTTCCAATGGCTTCGACGGCCCCCTTGCTGACACACATCCTTCAGTGGAACAGCAGGAGCGTTGTTCCTAAAAAAAACGACCTTATTGATCTCATAAATTCAAACAAAATATCTGTTGCGGCCATTTCGGAAACATGGCTGAGACCTGGAATACGCTTTAGAATTTCGGGTTTTTCATGTCTCCGGGATGACCGTGACGATGGCCGTGCAGGTTCTGCACTTCTTATTAAAAGAAATATCCCTTTTTCATCAATTCCCCTCCCTCCCCACTCCCAAGATATTAATGCCGTGGCTGCTCAAGTCATGGGCATTAATTATATTTCAATATATATTCCCCATCCTAACCTTAACCTCATTCCTGACTTGTCTTCTTTACTCTTTTCTGTCCCCCCCCCTGGTAATACTGGGAGATTTTAATTGCCATCATACTTCCTGGGGCTCTTCTTACACTGACTCCTTTGCTCCATTTCTGCTTGATTTATTTGATGACATTAATGTTTGCGTAATTAATAATGGATCACCCACTCATAGAGTGTACCCTGGTCAGAATAATAAATCAGTCCTCGACCTCACTGCTTGCTCCCCTAACCTCGCATCCCTGCTGTCATGGAAGATCTTAACCCAGTCTTGTGGGAGTGATCACTTCCCTATAATTGTCACTAACCCCAATACTGTACTTCCCTATTCGGTTCCCGAACCACTATTAAAATATAAGATTCAACTAGCCGACTGGCCAAATTATTGCCTTTATGCAGATCAGAAGTTTAAAGATTTAGACCCAGTAACCTCTAATAATTATCTCAAACAGTATTACCATTTTCTTACAATTTTATTAGAAGCTGCAAATAAATACATCCCAATGAAAAAGCCGTCCAACCCTAAAATTTCCTCGCCCCCCTGGTGGGATGCAGATTGTTCGGCGGCCGTTAAAGAGAGGAATGAGGCTGAGAAATCTTTTAACGAGACTGGGAATACTGACGATTTTATTAACTTTCAAAAAGTTTCAGCGCGTACAAAATGGTTATTGGCCAAAAAAAAAAAGAAGGGATGGAAAGGTTTCTGTGAGAGTTTAGCCCCCAGGACTCCTTCCACTGTTGTTTGGAAGAACATCAAACGGTATAGAGGTTCATTCACACCTGACCCCTTATCCTCGGACAACTTATCTGTGTGGGTGGAAGACTTTGCAGACAAACTGGCCCCTCCTTATGTCCCTGAACATTTACAGCTTTCTCTTACTCCTCCGTCCTCCTCCAATGATGCCTTCGACCAAAACTTTTCACTATCGGAGCTTGTCATAGTGATTGACGGCGTCCGTAACTCTACACCTGGTGAAGACGGAGTTCCCTACATCTTCATTAGTAAGCTGGGTTCCGTTGGACGAAAATACCTACTCGAGATCCTTAATAGCTGCTTTACATTTGGTGAGATCCCAGATTCTTGGAGAAGCCAGGTGATAGTACCTATCCCTAAAAGTAATAAAAACACCTTGGAGGCAAATTCCTATAGACCCATAGCCCTCTCTTCGTGTATTGGTAAAATATTGGAGCATCTGGTAAAAAATCGACTCGAATGGTGGACCGAAAATAAAATGGTTTTGGCGACAGCCAGTTTGGCTTCAGGAGAGGGAGGAGTACTATGGATAGTTTGGGCATCCTAACTTCTGACATCCGTCTTGCCTTTTCTAGAAAACAAGACCTTTTTGCGTGCTTCCTCGACGTGAATGCTGCATATGATAATGTCCAACTTCCGCTGCTCAGAGCCAAACTGCTCCAGCTGAGCATCCCCGCGAGGATCGTTCATTTCATTTGCAAACTATTCATGGGTAGAACAATCAAAATCAGAGATGGTGGCCTAAATTTCATTCAAAGAACTCTTTGGCAAGGAATCCCCCAGGGCTCTGTCCTCAGCCCCCTCTTATACAGCATTTATACCTCTGATCTTGACCAGTCGGTTCTCCCTTTTTGCCAGATTCTCCAGTACGCTGATGACTTGGTGTTATATATCACAACTGATTCCACCACTACTGCTTCCTCACGACTTAACGGAGCCCTTAGTTACTTGACAGACTGGATGGATGAACATGGTTTGTCACTGTCCCCATCTAAAAGTCGGGTTGTCACGTTCACGCGAAAAAGGGTTATCCCAACAATTGACGTATCCTGCGAGGAGAATGTAATCCCTAACTGTGAATCTGTAAAATTTTTGGGCGTTATTCTCGACTCTAAAATGACCGGTGTTCAGCATTTAAATTATGTTGTGAGTAAGTGCGAGAGAAATATTAATGTTCTCCGTAGTCTCTCTGGTGTCTGGTGGGGCTCTCATCCGTACTGCCAAAAAATTATGTATAATGCGTTGATTCGCAGCCATATGGATTACGGATCCTTTATTCTTGAGCCCTGCAACAAAGTAGCCCTTAAAAAAGTCGATCTGGTTCAATCGAAGTGCCTGCGGATTATACTTGGCGCGATGAGGTCCTCCCCAAAGAACGCTATGCAGGTTGAATGTGTGGAGCTGCCGTCTTACCTTCGGAGACAATACTTAGCAGACCGATTTATGTTCAAGGCTTTATCTCTCTCTAGTCACCCTCTGCACTCACGTTTGGACTCTCTATCCCGTGAGATGACTGACAATAGTTACTGGTCCCATAAAGACCCTCCAAAGCTGATTTCAAGTTATATCAAATTAAAAAACCTTGCCTTCTCATACTACAAAGCTGTTAAAAATCCATTATTTGATACTGAATACAATGCTCTGGTTTACCGTCCAAATGTAATTCTTGACTTCGGAATATTCAAAGACGACCCTGCTGCCAATATGAAGTTTAATAAAGCCCTAGAAAATTGGCAGGACTGGCTACCAGTCTTCACAGACGCCTCAAAATTATCAGTCGAAGGGGAGGTTGGTGTCGCAGTCTGGATCCCAAAATATAAAATATCGCTAAATTTCAAATGCCCTCCAATGACATCGGTTTTCATTGGTGAGTCGGTAGCTCTATTTGAAGCAGTATCTTACGTCGAATCTCACGGTATTCCTAGATCCATCATCTTCTCTGACTGTAGAAGCTGCCTGCAAGCAATTAGTGGAAATCAATTTAAAATGAAAACTAAATTCCCGTTAGTTTTGAAAATTAAAGAGCAGCTACTTTTATGCAGGAATAAGGGTATAGAGGTCGTACTTGCGTGGGTTCCGAGTCATTGCGGAATTGAAGGCAATGAATCCGCAGATACATGGGCCAAAAACGCGATTGATACTGGTTTACAGAGCCACTACATTATCTTTCCTTCTGACCTCCTAACGATGGCTTATGCCGACGCGAAAGCTTCATGGCAGAAAGAATGGGACCTCTCTAGGCTTGGCAAAGGTAGACACTATGGAGCGATCCAACCTAACATTCCAACAAAGCCCTGGTTCTTTCGGTTCAAATCGACTAACAAGCAAACTACTTCTACTATTTGTCGTCTTCGCTTAGGACATGTTTGTACCCCAGTCTTCCTTGCCAAGATCAGGGTTCGGGATAGCTCTCTGTGTGAATGTGGGCTCGACGAGGGCACAACTGACCATATCTTCTTCAACTGTCCTAGATTTAGTTATTCAATGTATGACATTTTGCCTCGGGATATTCCGCGTCCAACTAACTTTCAATCTCTTCTCGCCTGTCCCATTTCACTTAAACTGCTTATAAAATATATACAATCGCATGAAATTAAACTTTAGTGCCAAAATGTTCGTAATTCTGTGTTCTAGTAAAGTGTTACTGTGATATCTTCCCTACCTACTGTTGTTACTAACTTTTTTTTTTCCACTCACTTAACACAATTTCCGCAGTAGTCCGTCAAATGTTTTGTGGCTTATTTATGTTTGTGTCGTCCTTAACTCATGTTATTTGTTTTAGGTTTCCTGAAACCCGGATCCTTTCGCATCATACAAAATTTCTCCACCGAACATTTTCCCAACGTGTCTAATGTCAAGTTGTCATTGGCGAAATACATCCTGATAAAAAGATGTGAAAGCCATTACTTAAAAAAAAAAAAAAAAAAAAAAAAAAATTAAAAAGAATAAAACTTAACTGTGTACATTAGTAATTAGTTATTTGTGTGATTTGTTAGTAAATTAATGTAAATGAAATTGTATTTTTTTTATGATAGATTTACTGATATGAGCAGTTTTAATGCCTTTGTTTTAACATTATCTCAACTAATTTCACATATCTACTCTTTTGACCAAGTCAAGAGGGCAGATAAGTAAAAGTAGTTGAGATAATGTTGCTGATAACATTGAAATATAGCATGGAAAATCTCCGCGCTTGTGTTTTGCTACAATTAGCTCATTTTGCATTCCTATGCAAAGCACTAAAAATTAAATTCCGGAAACTATTGCTTTCACTCTACAGTTATTAGCCATCCAGAGAAATAACAACATATTATGCGGGAGCAACATATTACGATACAGTTCTAAAAATTAAGCTTAAAAAACACAAAGTAATCCAAATTTTGAGCATGGATCCATGCTTAGGCATTTAAGGGGTGAATATAACTTTAAACCTAAACTCCAATGTATCAAATATCTGTGATTGTTTCTACATGTCATACCATTAGCATGTGAGGTTGAGTAATCAATTCCACAGAGCTGACTATTTGTCAATGACCACTCAATATATCTTACAATCTCACACAAATTGACCTAGTCCCGTACTAGTTCTAGTTTGTAGTACAGGTACCAAACATTACATAGATTCATACCTAAACCATTACAGTCAGTGTTTTTTTCTTTGTATTTAAGCACTTGTTGCTCTATATTATGTCAAATACCCACAATACATACTTTGGGAACATTACATTGTACAAAGTGACACTTAGCATTGTATGCTTAGTAGGGAATGCAAATAACCGGGTAAAACCGGTTTTTAACCGTATTTTGCATACTAAATTCGGTTATTAACCGGTTATTTGCATTCCCTGATGCTTAGGCACGGATCTGTGCTCAAAATTTGGATATCTTTTTGTATTTTTTTAAGTTTAATTATATGGACTATATCGTAATCAGAAGAGACTAGAACTTGGTATTTGTTTGACCTCCCGCATATGAGGGGTTAAGCCATATTTTTTTTTTAAATAAACGTGCAGTGCACTTTACACTACTCCTAGGCAGTTTGGACATAAAAATGTTTTAACTTAAACATTGCAGACAGTCTAGCACGGTGATGAGCTCTATAATTGGGCTTCAGATGGGTTATGCAATGTATAGTTGTATACCAAAATGTCACGTCACCTGTCACAGTTAGCATTGGGTTATAGGGCATATCTGGGGCATGTAAAAAAACTGAGGGTTGTGGCATTGGAAACTATCCAATCTTTGAGGTAATGTAAATTCAGTCAAATAAATATTTAGAAAAAATATTTACATACATACATAACATCACAGGGTAGGCAGAGCTACAGAAATACCAACAGCTGTAAAAAGACCTGTTGATAATTCTGTAAACACATTTTGCACAATCAGGCTAAGAAGTTTACTAGTGTATTAGTGACAGGTTGCAAGCGCGTTGCTAACTAACAGTACCACAAGCCTTTATTCCCTTAGTCGCCTCTTAAGACATCCACGGTAAGACATGGAATGGCACTCGCTAATCTAACCTGGCAACCACAAAGCCAAATAGTGTCCTAAAAGAAACAGGTTTAAATATTAATAATTTGTTCAAATACTTACTTCTCTTGTGGAAGAGGCGCTGCTGAATTCTTGTGAGCGCCGTAACTCCAACTTTGGATACAACATATGAAGAGTTCCCCCATTCCGCCAAATGAGTTCCATGCTTCGCAGCCTCAATATACTCCGACATAAGCTCGGATAACTGCGTCATCGTCAATTTCTCATCTTTAAACTTCTTTCTCAACTCCAGACTTGGAATGTGAGAGAGATGGCCACAGGAGCTAGAGATATTTACCACTCTAGCGCCGTCTACTAAAATCGGGAACAAGATCTCGCATGTTTTGATCAAGCTAAAGAAGTTCACACAAACAGTTTGTTCAGCTTGCACACCCACTGGCTCCTTGGAATTGTTTTTGAACGCTATAGCGGCGTTGTTTACCAAAATATCGATGCCACCATGTTCCTTTTGGATGTGGTCCCGGAATTTTTCAATGCTTTTAGGCTTGGTGATGTCTAGCTGGTGGTATTTCGGCGCTAAACCCTCTACAGTGAGTCTGGTGATCGCGTCTTTGCCGCGGTTGTCGTCGCGTGATGTGAGGTAAACGATGCCGTCGAACCGCTTACACAAGCCGCGTACAATGGCGAAACCTATGCCCTTGTTCGCCCCCGTCACTACAGCAACTTTAACTCTTGCACTCATTTTTTTATTACTTTTACAAATCAAAAACAATTTTGTACGAGACCGGTAACTTTGACAGTTCAAATGAAAATAAATTGAATAAACACTATAACACAACACAACACCGTACCGCACTGTCTGTCAGGCACAGGCAGTGCTGCCAATCATTAAAATCGGGATTTCGTAGAAATGATTTGAAAAATTTGTAGGTATTATTGAAATTTAGTCGTCACTACAACCAGATCAGGTGGCTTGAGTCCGCGCGTGCCTTCTTTTTACCACAAAAAAGTAATTGCTGAATATTTTTGTTTTTTTGTCTGTTCATACGTTCAAACATCGTCGTCCCTTTCACTTTTTTATATATTCGAGTTAATAAAATTACCTACTGTGCAAAGGAAAATCGAAGCAATGATTTTGACTTGTTAGGCTTTTCTATGTAAATCAACAATTACGGAAGTGATAAGTTTGTGTCAGATTCTCGTTAACGGTAGATCGGTAGAATATAAAAAAAATTGGTTGAAATACCGTTTTTTGGTAGCATTGGCAACATTGGCACTCAGTGCTGACAACCTTCGTCTCATTTACAGCTAAATAATGTCATGTCATACTAGGTCCCAATGATAAAGGAAGAGAATGGATATTACATAGGTACTTACAGAATAAACGTGCCTACCTAAACTACCAAACTACCTAACAAAATGGCGGACTGTCAGATGTTTAAGTGCTGCCCCGATTCGATAGTAATCAACCACGAGGTTCTCAACTCATCTGTTCTGTGCGTTTAGTACTTCGCGTGTCCTGTATAAAGATGCAGTAGCAGTGGGATACCTGAAAGTGTTGCAAACCGTTGTCTTGAGCACAGCCAGCACGGTGGGCCCTTTCCACCTTAAAGGAAAGGAAAGGTCGTAAATGTTCCCACAGAAAAGTTGGAGTGATCTGATGATGGAATCCATGGGTAAACGACGGAACTCCTTAAAAATTGCTGACATATTTTGCTATTTTCAGCATTTGCATTCCAAAAGCTTTAGGCTAGGTTCACATGAATGCGTGGTTGACGCGGCGCGCGGCACAAGAATCTAACTAAGTAGTTCTATCGTATACATGATGGCGCGTGCTGCCATGCATCTTCCTTTATCATTGCTAGGTTAGAGAAACAGCGGCAATTTCAAAAAACCTTCAGCTGTTTACACTGACTGTACACTGACTAAACGGAGTTGATACTTTTTGATTTCCTGATCTTTTCACATCAGTGTTGGAGTATCAACTCCATTTATTCAGTGTACAGTCAGTGTTAAAAGCTGCAGGTTTCTTGAAATTGCCGCTCTTTCTCTGGGACAACTTTCGTTTGCCAGACTCTATACATTTACTTACACATATTGTAGTCATGTGATTATCTAATTAATATTATATCAGTTAATTATGAATTGCTCGTGTCATATGACGCGTTGCAGCTCTGCATAGCTTCAATCTAAGGATAAGAATTTGACTTTGTATCAAGTCTGGCTACCAATCAAGTTTCCATGCGAAAATAACTAAGTAATGTGTCTATTTAGAACGTGTTTCCCAGCTCCCTTCTAATATTGCACACAATTTGAGCGGAAATGCACCGTTAAGCCACCATATACGGAACGATCCGTGTCGTTACGATCAATCTGAAACGATATCGTGAAGATCCATATTCGATAGAAAATTTGGATGCGATATTGCCCCACACGTACAATCCATCAGTCGATCTTTATATTATAACGACGGATCGTTACGATAATTGCCTCGTGTATAGCGGCCTTAAAGCGAGAGTCACGACCATAACCCTTAATCAAACGGGACAAGATAAATAAAAACTATAAATTTAGTGGGAAATAGTTTCCCAAGATTGAGACCGTTAAACTTAAATTTATTTGTACTGTTTGTAATCAACAATCATATTTTGAAGCAAATAATCTATGAATTGTAATAATATTCAGTTATCAGTTGGCATTTCCCCATCCCAATCGACAATTCTGTTGTCACTCCAAATGAATTGACCCCGAATGGAGTCGTCAGCATCCAACGCGAGGTAGAGAGGTGCAGCGGCGGCTTTGTCTATGGACAAGTTGCTGTAGGCTGTGGTGTTTGTTGCCACGTAGCCCGGATGGACTGCGTTAACTTTTATATCTAGAATAATAAAGGATAATCAGTACTAGTCTTATACAAATACGTTCAAGTCGGAGGATGAAGGTTTGTGTCGGAATGAGATATAAAGTTTTGCCCTTATTAATAATAGTGGAGTAACAAAGCCATGATTTGTCCTTATCTGTCGAATTCTAATGTCCATAAAATAAGAACTAAGGCAAAGAACATCTTAATAAATATAAGCCTAATCTTAAGCGATATATCAAATATCCTGCATGTTTCCATTTATTTTATCGCTCCTTCTATGCTTTTATTATTTTGTGTACAATACACATCAATAGTTGCACTGTGGTGGCTCCACACTTGCGGCGTGAATGCGAGTCTATATAATAATGCAATAGGTGAGAGAGACTGATGGAAATACTTTCACGGGTGTTTTTCTCCATTCGGGGATGATCGGCGACCCGAAGGGTCGCGGTAGTAATATAAATCTACGCGTCGTATGTCAGAATACTTATACTTATACCGCCTCTTTATTCATCACAAAATAGTACTTAAGGTTTTCTTCTAATTTGTATTTTACTTCTAAAACAATTAGTTTACAGCACCTGCCATGGTGCCTTTAGGTATTTCTCTGTCCGCAATCAAGCGACAAGGCCACCTGTAGTATAGCTATAATAAAATCATAATGAAATCATACTCCGTGTTTTGTTTTTGGTGTTAAATAAAGAGTACATTGTATTTGTATTACGTGAATCATCCTCTTGACTTCAAAGGTTAAACTAATACTTTTATTCTCTTTGGTTATTTTTGGACAATGGATATCAACAGCTGACCGGCAATTCATCAAGCTTATCAGAAAGATCCTGTTGATAATAATATCGTGTATGACAGTATCAATATCAACATCATGTTATGACGCATGTTATTATGATTCATACATACATACATATCATCACGCCTTCATACCCTGAGTGGGACAGGCAGAGCTACAGAAACACCAACAACTCTAAAAAGACTTGTTGATAATTCTCTAACCACATTTTGCACAAACAGGCTAAGATGTTTACTAGTATATTAGTGACAGGTTGCAAGCCCATCGCCTAGCCTTTATTCCCTTAGTCGCCTCTTACGACATCCACGGGAACACATGGAGTGGCATACTAACCCGGTAACCACACGGGAACATTATTATGATAAAATATAAAATAAACATACCTTTATCATTGACCATTTTCTGTTGTATTTTGGTTAGAGCAGTAACGGCAACCTTAGACACTGCGTAAGATGAGGCATAACCCCATTTTAAAAGTTGATTCCCTTGCTTAGTGGCTTCTACATACTGAAGCATCAACTCAGATAGTTCAGTTTCTGTAAGGTCTGGGTTGCTTAGCTTTGTTCTAATCTCTTTGCTAGGAATATGGGACAAATGTCCTAAAGAACTTGAAATGTTGACCACTCTAGCGCCATTTCTAAGTAAGGGGAAAAGAACTTCACACGTAGATAGCAAAGAAAAGTAGTTAACATGTAAAGTTCTCTCGGCTTGTTTTATTGCGGGCATTATTGTGTTTTTCTTGAATGCTATGCAAGCGTTGTTGACTATAATATCTATTCCACCGTATTCTTTTTTAATATGATCATGGAATACTTCAACATCGTTTCTAATTGTGATGTCTAGCTTATGGTACTTTGGATGTAGACCTTCCTGTTTAAGTTTTTCAAGAGCGATGGCCCCTCTTTCTTCATTTCTTGATGTAAGGTATACGACTCCTTGGAAACGTTTGGACAGTCCTCTCACAATTCCAAAACCTATTCCTTTATTAGCTCCGGTAACCACAGCTACTTTAGTAGCCATTTTTGAAACAACCGCTATCAAGTGAAGTTGGTACCAAAATAAACATTACATTTGCTGTGGAAGATTTGATAATTTATATCAAGATTATTTATCATAGCAAAGAAAGGTCGCGATAACACATTTGGCAACACTGATTTTATTACTTATCTTGTTTCTAAGTGATAAAAATAAAATTGTATGAATCTGTTCGTTCGAATATTTTTAAATCGAATTAACCATAATAATTAAGCATAGGATAATTCGCTATGTACTTTTTATCTTCATGTTCATGTTACGTAAGTCACAGGAGTCCATCATACAAAATTGAACTTTATTTGTAAGAACAATGGTAGAGTATGGATTGCTACGCTTGCCTACAGATATGCATGCGAACATTTTCCTATGCTGCACACGTTCCTTGTAGATGTGTTTTGAAACTTCCCGAAACATCTTATCGATTTTCCAAAATATATTTAAATCTATTATCGTTTATTCAGGACCTAATTTAGGTTAGAGACTTGGAAAAATGAAAACCAATATTAAAATTAATACATTTATTAAAATAACAATTAAATTAAGGCACTTATAGTCTACTTTACATAGTTATTAAAACATACATAATTATTATCTACGTCTTAAAGCTTATAATTAATGGACGAACTTTCATATGCACTAAAACTTTACATGAATTCCACACCTCGAGATCATAATTATACATAACATTACATTCACACACATGGCAGTCATGTTATTCCGTCTGTTGCAAGTCAATAGAAATATTCATTAAAATTTATTGCACAATTTATATTTTCAATTAATTTTAACACAAATAATAATTATTTAACTGAGCGTAATTGACACATAAAAAACGATTCATATTTTATTAACAGGGCGCCGAGTGTCCAGTGGCGCCCTCACTACTTTTATTGTGTTTTCTAATAAACTAAAGTATTATATTAAAATCAAAGAGCACTACACAACTTATAGAGCATATGAATATGACATAACAACAATTGAACGAAGAGTGAGCAACTTAACGGAAAAAGGAGTTGGCCTATGACTACACGAAGATTGAAGGTTATTAATCCAGGCCTTGCTAAAGTAAGGATACAAGCAAGAAATGGAATAGAGCCACGAATTCGTAACTTCCTGAAGAATACTGATCCATGAAGTCATATTTCAGGAAAGTTCAATTAAATTGGTGGCATAAAATGTAAGAAGTTAAGTTTAATTTTGAGCGACATGAATGTGGTCGGTGAAATGCACTATGCCTGGAAAAGGGTTAAACAGTGTCATGCATGCTATTACATTGTGTATTAATTTATACAACAGTAAAGTGCTCTTTGATTTTAAGATAATACTTTAATTTATTAAAAAACACAATAAGCATGCGTAGAACATGCGCGAACTTTCCCCCACTACCTTACATTTTTAAATAATTAGCCGGGAACTATATGAGGATTTATTTGTTTTAAAATCATCGAAAACCTTATTGTGGCATTCTACAATAGACTCGTGACGTCACAGGTCATTTCTCCATATAAATCTCCGTAAAGGTTATAAATATACATTTTATAAAACTTGTAGCGTCAGTCAATAGTCTTACAATTAAATTAGTTTGACCACTGTTATAGCATGTCAAAAAGGTTTGACGTAGTCAAAGGTCTACCTACAATATAGTAGCACCACATTTAGTAGCAGTTTTTGGGTAAAAAAAAAACGCAACATTGTGCCAATTTCACTTCAAACAGCCCTCGTAATTTTTTTCAAACTCTTTCAGCTACTCCCCGAGGTCTTTAGTAGCTGTCACATAAGTCACCTAGTAATGAGCGGTGGTTCAATATTGAAACCTACCTATATACTGGATACATACCCAGTGCTCGGGTATATTACTTGGACGTAAACAGGGTAATTTTTTAATAGGTGCACAAATTTTAATATTTGCTTCGCTATTGTTAATCAATAACACATATTGTGTTATTTTTACTCTAGCTTAAAAATATTAGAGATATTGCCGATTCAATGATTCCACTAACTTAACGATATTCATGGACCCTCTAATGCAGGGGTGCGAGGAGAGGGGAGTGTTGTTAAGTAAGTTAATAAATGAAATTTCAAATTTAGAATAGCAGTAGGAGTGGGGCTTGTAGACTGATAACCTACATGAAATTTCAAATTTCGAATATCAATACAGTGTATCGCATACCTACAGCTTGACAACCCATGTCATCATTTCTAGTATGACTTTGTGTCCACACGAGAAGATAAAAGAGAGATAATTTGCAACAAAAAAAAAATTTTTTTTCAACGCGTTTTATTCTCGTAATATTATTATATTAACGATACAAAATCATTATGTTAAAATTTGCGCACTGATAAAAAAATTACCCTGTATACCCAGTTTACTACTAAGGGGAGTTCCAGCATTGTCATAAGCAATATTTAAAAAAAAAAGACTGACTTTTGAGTTTTTAAATTATTCGTAATGTGACATAGACATTACTAATGTCTATGTCACCTTCCGTGTTGTCGCCGAGCGGTCCCAACGGAAAAACAGCACTGGCTTCACAGCCAACACATGTTAAGACCATAGACTAAAGCAAAAGGGGAAGACATGTTGTCGTCGCACAAAACACTAAAATAATGCGTGACGCGTCACTTACATTCGCAAATAACACACACACACAGTTGTAAAATAATGGCATATACATACACTAAGGACGAATAGAGTTAACCCCTTATCGCATAGGAAGCCATATATGGCTTCACGCATGTTTTATATTTTTAAATGGGTACTTTTGATGATTTCAAGTACAATTAATCAACAAAAATAAGAAAAACGATGCAATGTCTTTAGAGTTCATTTTCAAACATACATTTTAAGTAAATTTCAAACTTGTAAATTATGAAACAAGACTCGTAGCTTTGTCAAAATTCAAATTTGGAAATGCACTTTAAAGACAGCGTTTCACTTTCGATATGCTATGCGTTAAGAGGTTAAATTTATGGCTAACATTACAGATAGACATATTTGTTTAAATTCATACCTTATATAAATATATATAGATTCTGAATAAACAGGCATAAAGCCGCAGTACAGTAATTTTTGCCTTGAGTGTTCATATTTCATACACCGAAACCCCGATTCCCCTGAGCTAACTGCATAAATACCTCCAGTTCTTTAGTATAGTTGACAAGGACGAGGTAAATGTTGACGAGAAGCCCTTAGTGTCCTGTTACAACATCGTTGCGTAAGTGAGACGTCAATAGGTGATAGGACGCGTGTATGCAATCGCGTAAATTTTATATTACGTTATGTCGCTCAAACACGTGTTGACTGATTGGTGGCGGGCGGACAACTGACTTAGATTAGGTGCTCAGCGCCTATATTGAAGATTTCTGTTTTCATCTAAGGTTGGGACCGTTTCGCGACAACTACAATTTTTCTGTTGTCTCTTTTCCTAATTTTTCTGAGTAAATATATCTATCGCTTCGTTTATCCGTGTGGTTGTTGGGTTAGAATAGTGCCACTCCATGTCTTTCTGTGGATATCGTAAGAGGCGACAAGGGAATAAGGGCTTGTAGTATTATTTGGCGATGGGCTTGCAACCTGTCACCAATACAATAAACATACACATGTTAGCCTGATTGTTCAGCGTGGTTACAGAATTATTATCAAGTTATTTTAGGTGTTGGTAATTTTTAGCTTGGCCTCTGCCTCTGGGGATGGGGGCGTGACATGATGTGTGTGTGTGGCTAGCGCTCAGCGTTGAGCAGGTAGGGCACGACGTCGTCGATGCTGACGTCGCCGACGAAGCCCACGAAGAACACGTCCTCGAGGAAGGCGGCGCGGAAGCCGCGCAGCGCCGGCAGCTGCAGCAGCAGCGCGGCGCAGCGCTCGTCGCCCCCCGCGCCCGCGCCCGCGCCCGCGCCCGCCCGCGCCCCCGCCCCCGCTCCCGCTCCCGCCCCCGCGCGCAGCGCCCGCACCAGCGCCGCCTGCAGCTCCTGCAGCTTCTTACTTAGGAACTCTGGAGCGCCATCTAAAATTACGGCTTTTATCAGGGCACGAGCACACAGGCCACCTGATGGTAAGTGGAATCTGAGACCCATAGACATTTGAATTCTCAAGACTATAATCCTAAAAGCTCAAATGCGTTGCCAACCCTGAGGACTGAGATGGAATGCCTCTATGCTACTAATTACCGCTACTAATAACGATTTTCTATTTCCCACACCGGAACACAACAATGCGAACACTGTTGCTTGGCAGGTGGTTAATGGATAAGATGGTGGTAGCGACCGACCGATAGTTAGTCTGCCTTTGTCTTTATAGAATTGGTACTTCAATGTTAGTGGCCAGTACTAAAGAAAATAGTAAAGCAAATTATACATGAAGGTTAATTAGCCTATTTGAAATTTAGGTATTCTGGCACCTTGTTGTTTTTAACATACGGTGTCCTGTGATAAAACTATATTGTGACGTTTGTCCATTATGAGAATAAGACATTTTAAAATTCAGTCGTACTAAAATTAAGGTGTTATGAGACAAAAAGTTAGGCATTCTGGAATTTAGGTATTTTGTCACTAAATCCTTTTGAGATGTAGGAGTATTGGTAAATTGGGCATTATGTAAATTAGGTGGAATAAGCCCTACTCCTCAAAATGCGTACGTGACTGGCAGGCTCTAGCACCTAACCATATGAATTGGAAACATCAAATGAACATTATACAATAGAGAAGAAGGTTCAGATGCATCACAGCTTGTATACAATTCACGATGGTGCCATTACATTCACCACATTTATGAATAAGGACGTATTCATACAAACATAATTTGTTTCAAAATGATATCAAAGTAAATGAGATGTTTAAAAAAATATATGGCATTTTTATTTGTTTGAAGTACATAGTGACAACCCTGACGTACATCTGCAACGGATTTGCTAGTTCGATTGCGAGGTATGTTCATAAGCCAATAGGAGGTATTACAAATTAAATAAGCATAGCGGATTAAAAGTTCACGTGTTAGAAATATGATTGCTGCAGGTGTTTTGTCTGAGATGCCACTATTTCTCTTAAAGCAGTAATAGTTAATTTTCGTGACGTAATGGAAAAGTTACCGATATTAATTTTTTTAGAAAACGCCCAAGTATGTACTGACGTCTCGATAGTGCGAGGCAACATTTATAAATCGATGTCGATAAAAAAGTATCATATACAGTCAACCACTTTGATTCCTAGGCCACAATGGAACACGTCAAAGTGACGTCAACCTAATCATAAGTCTCTTACGTTTTGGTTGACAACTCAGATCAAAGAAACAACATGTTATGGGGGCGTGGTTCGTGACGCCTCGATATGGTCAAAATGGACATATCGGCTCGAGACGCGTCAAACGCTGTCACAGTCGCCGACCGATCGCTGTCAATACATGAACTCCCATTTAAATGTTAAAATTACTGTTATTAGCGTAAAAGACTGCAAAATTCGAAGTACAAACGTTAATTTAAAATCAGGCAGCATAACATACCACCGGTAAATTAAATTTCTAAGCATTATTTCTATTTTAGAATGAATGTTAATGTTTGTTTGGATTTCCGAGCGTAAGGATGCGAATGTGATTTTATCGACTATCGATAAATGTATTGCTCGTTCTACAGCGATCAATAGAATAAAACGCATAAAATACAAGGAAATAACTTTGCCATTTTTTTTTCGCTACAAGAAATTAGATTTCTGTTTTAACGAGCGAGTATACGTATACATTTTACACTGTAAGTAATATTCTGATTTGTGTACGTAAATAGGTACTTACTAAAATCGGAATTCGGTTCAAGTGTATTGAAGACATCTTCAATACACTTGAACCGAATGCATGTTTATCATTTGTGAAATATGTCGAAAAATGGGGAGTACCTTAAAAGTTAAAGAGATCTTCCTTTGGACGTTATGCCTGATCCATTGGGATGAAGACGGAAGTTGTTTATGTATAACAACTTGACTGGGAAAACTTTGACAGCGCCAAAATCATAATGCGCAGCTGATGTGTAAAACTCGGTACGAATCTGAGCGGCTCAGCCTGAGGCATGCTCGCCCCGCGCGGCGAGCTGCTCGCGAGTTAAACTGTTGCACATAAACATGCGCGGGCGAGGCAGCGTGCTCGCCGCGAATCGACATTGTGCGTCGTTCGAAAAAAGAAGAAATTGCCTCGCCAACAGACAAGTTAGAACTTGTCGTTCTGCTCGCGGCATGCTCGGATACACGTCCAAATTACGCGAGGCATGCACACGGAGGCGCCTTTGAGCACGGGCAACAGACCGACTCTCGGCGCACAGCGCGTGAGCGCGTACGAATTTGAGCAAAATAGGTGAGCCGTGCGTGCCTCAACCCGAGGCTGCTCTAATTCGTACCCACCTTTACTTGTTACACGTATTCAAATCGAACTAACCTGGAGAGAATAAACAAAGCGCCCTCAAATGCGCGTACTCCCTCTCGCTCACTCGCAGCTGCTCCATATTGCTGATGTACTGTTGCAAGCGAGACAGCGTGCTGATCACTTCTGACACGCGCTCGTCCGAATAGTCCGCTGTTGTTATCTGTGTAAACAATAAAGGCTAAAAAAACCCTTAGGCTATTACACGAGGTTTTTTAAAATCATTATTTTGTGCATTATACAACGTGTTACAAAATAATCCGTAAAAAAGAAATTACGAAAGTATCGTCAACCCTAGTATACTGTATACCTAAGATACTGAACTGACGTTATTTAATAAGGGTTGACACTACTATTGTAATTTCTTTTTTACGGATTATTTTGTAACACGTTGTATATTTTATATACAGTAGAGTACAGAGATCTGCGTACACTTTTGCACCTTACATAACTTTGTACGCGACTGTATGTATTTTTGAAGGTCAAGGTCACCAGCAGCTTATATACCAATCTGACACTAACACAGTCACCTGAAGACGTCTCTAACTGGAAACTAAGTTAAGTGGTACAAGGTCAAGGTCAATATAATCCCTAACACAGGCCATTAGTATAAGCTCAAGGTCACCCAGTAGCTGTGAATGAGATCAGTTGTATAAGATCACCCAGTAAGCCTCGAATTGAATTAGTAGTATAAGGTCAAGGTCACAGTGATACGAAGTACGCAGAGAATGCTAGATTTGAAAAAAATAACAATAAAATTACTGCACAGAGTTATTCCGATCCCTATGTAGCATGGAACCTATCAGGTATATGACACTTACCTCAGCGCCGCGTTCACTTTCGCACTCGGTGTTGCTGGCTCGCTCGCGCAGCACGCTCTGCAGATGCGACACCATAAGCGGAAACAAGGCGGAGAGCCCCAGGGCTTGGGAGAACTTCGCCAGACCCAGCACGAACAGTTCCGGCCAGCATTTCTTTAGTAGAGTCACTTGGATCTCGAATCTGAAAGTAGATGGGGGATTTTATAAACTCATTCAAAATCGACTGGCGTTTAAGTGAAGCGACCGCCGTATCAGGTGGACAAATTAGTGTAAACATGAGGCTGATTTGAGCGCCGTTTTAACCTGAAGCGACCGCCGTATCAGGCGGACAGACTAGTGTAAACATGCGACTGATTTACTCGCCGTTTTAATTTGATGTGACCATCGTATCAGGCGGAAAGACAAGTAGTGTAAACAGGAGAACTATTTTACCAACGTTTTAATTCTATACGACTCGCCAGTCGTTTATTAGGCGGACGGGCTAGTGTAAACATGAGGCTGAAAATGCCGCCGTTTTAATCTGATACGATTATCGTATCAGGCAGACAGACAAGTGTAAACATAAGGCTGATTTCACTACCGTTTTATTCTGATACGACATTCGTATCAGGCGGACGGACAAGAGTAAACATGAGGCCGATATTACAGTCAGTATGATCTGATGCCGTCGTATCAGGCAGACGAGTGTAAACATAAGGTTAATTTGACCGCCATTTAATCCGAAGATGTATTCGTGTTAATACGAGATCGGTTAATTTTTTTTCTGTATCAGGGGTGCGGATTGTCTTGTTCTTCGAAGATAACTGGTTATCCTTATGTAAGGGCAAAAGAGAGAGCTTAATAATAAAAAAACAATATGAAAGAGTAGGACAATAGAATTAAGTATTGGAGTGAGACAGGGAATTCATTTGTACTATGTGCCAGAGCAGGATGGAAGATAATAAAGAGATTGCCAAGATGTCCGTTTTTGATTAATACGCCTTTACATGGCGCTGCGGACAGGATAAACGCCTTTACACTTAAGGAAATGTATATCTGCGGTTGATCTGGTTGAACGAGATCTTATGAACAAACACCGGATTGACGGGCAAAATTGTACCAGTGCTAGTGATTCATTAAACATCGACTAAGTTTATCGACATCGACAAAAAACATTTTTAATCATCATTATCATAACGAAAAGCCGAGTTCGAACACCTTTTTGATTATGTGCAAATCTCTTTTATGTATTATCGAAACTATAAACAACCGGTATCTGATATTGACTCTGAACTCACTTTTGACTTCCATTGAAATTACATTGAATAACAATTAATTCAGTACAAAAATATTCTTTAGCAATCCGACGAATTGAGAAGCTTTTTATTTTTTAAGTCGTGTTTTAGAATGCCTTGCAAGAAAAATATCCTCATCTTCATGGAAAGCTGATCATTTAGATGTAGAAGACAAAGGTACGACTTACTTTTGCAAGAAATGTAAAATCCATATGTCAGGAAAAAAGTTGTCGACAAACTTAGTCGATATTTAATGAATCACTAGCACTGGTACATTTTTGCCCGCGTCAATCCGGTGTTTGTTTATGAACAGAGGGCGGAATTTCTCATGGCAAAAATTGATATGTCATAGGGATAGAACGAAGTATTTTATCGACTATCGACAAGTAGTTCTGGTTCACGTAGCACAAGATCTTTTACCAGATAGAATTATACATCCTATCGATACATTACATTTAGCAAAATATTTTCCAATGTTAACAATTCCCCTCTAGTAGCAGTCTTTTAGATTAACGTAGTATTTGGTAAATGTAGGTGTAGTTTTCATTATTATTGTATAGTTCTAAATCTTAGATTTAGCTTTATTTTCATTTGTTATTTACCGTTAATAAAGACATGTGTTTTAGACAAAAACAACATAATATTTACAAATTAAATCCTAAAACTTCACGTATCGTTGAAAACAATAACTAAATGCGAATCAATAATGACATTTGCATTTTAATATAAAAGCAAAACTAAAATAATAAAGAGATTAGTGATTACACAATATCGATAACTGGAAATGTCGATAAAGCAAAACGTTCTATCCCTATGACATTTCAATTTTTGCCATGAGAAATTCCGCCCTCTGTTTATGAAATACTAGCGACCCGCCAGCGGCTTTGCCCGCTGCAATTTTTTTAGACGTGCACGCCCCACTCCTGTATTTCAGTGCCCCCTCCACCCCGCCCGCCGCGATGCCCGGCGCGCTCTTCAGACTGCATCGCAAACAACGGCCACGGCGCTATGGCGGTTTTGTTTACTGTTTGAATTTTTTAATTCGTAATATCTTTTGAATGGAAAGTCCAATTTAAATAATTTAAAAACTATTTTATAGGTAGTTAAATGGTCTTGACCATAAAATAATTTGTTTGGATAAAGATTAATATAAACACATAAATAGCATGGTTTGAATTTGGTTAGCATTTTCATTAATGTTTAAAATGAATAAAGTTGTTGTAGTGACATAACTACAATAGTTGGACATATGCTACCGCGGAGTTTTTTGTAGACATTATGATGTTCTTCAATATTGTTGTACATTATTTTGTTCTATCGCTAATAGTTTCGGCAGCGCATTCGACGAAAGA
This sequence comes from Acleris holmiana, assembly GCA_949316455.1. Classification (NCBI taxonomy): domain Eukaryota; kingdom Metazoa; phylum Arthropoda; class Insecta; order Lepidoptera; family Tortricidae; genus Acleris; species Acleris holmiana. The sequence continues at coordinate 11,805,047 of OX438786.1, read as the reverse complement.
CATTTTAAGACTCATTTTTCTACACCTTCGGTTACATTGTTCAAATTTTACCAAGGATCCCTAATTTTTTTCATAATGAAATGTAGCCTATGCCATATTGGAAGAATGTAGCATTCTATTGGTGAAAGAATTTTTTAAATCGGCCCAGTACTTTTTGAGCCTATTCATTACAAACATACAAACATACAAAAATAGGTACAAGGGTGAATCAACTTTTAAAGTCCTCCTTTTCTACACGCTAATAAAACTTACTAGAATATGTGAGATTGATAATGGTTTACACAAGTTAAAATTAGATAATCAGATTTTCGGATTTCACTATTCATAATCATAAACCAATTCTATAATTTTGTAAAAACATGGTAACGCAGTGGAAAATGCACGTTTTTCATACAAAACCCGGGGACAATGTCGTCCCCTGCGTTACCTGATATATTTGTGTAAATCATAGACGAATTTTTAAAATTGTCAGCTAGAAAGTAAGTTTAATTGTCTGATTTATTCAATATATTGACCACATAAAAAAAAAAATTGCATTCTACCAAATTAAGGTGACATAGTGAGACATGTCGAAAATTGGGGAGTACCTTAAAAGTTGATTCACCCACAAATCTTTCCTCTTTATAATATTAGTGTAGATAGAATGAGGTTACGGTAGAGCGGCGGCGGCGGGCACGGCGCGCAGCCAGCGGCTGGTGGCGGCCAGCAGGCGCGCGCCCGCCTCGCACGCCGCGTGCAGCCGCAGGTGCGGCGCCGCGCCGCCCGGCAGCGCCAGCGCCAGGCTCAGCGACTCCGGCGTCGACAGCACGCACGCCGGCTCCGCTGGGAACGGTACTACTTATTACGATCAGGGTATTGCGGCACGCAACACACAACAACGTACTTCGGAAAAAGACAAGCCACTAAGTAACTTTAACACGACAGTCAACTAATCTATTGTAGTTTTTAACTGATTTGACTTATCACTCAACTAATCTATTGAAGCTTTTATCATGTAACCGGTAACTAATCTTTTGAAGATTTTTTCAAGTAACTGGTAACTAATCTAGTATAGCAACCGATTTAACTTGTCAGTCAACTAATATATTGTAGCTTTTATCAAGTAACTGGTTTGAATTATCAGTCAACTAATCCATTGTAACTTTTATCAATTAACTAGTTTGAATTCTCAGTCAACTAATCTATGGTAGCTTTATCAAGTAACTAATTTGACTTATCAGTCTACTAATCTTTTGCAGCTTTTATCAAGTAACTAGTTTGACTTGTCAGTAAACTAATCTAATGTAGCTATTATCAAATAACTGCTTTGACTTGACAATTAATTAATCTATTGTAGTTTTTATCAAGTAACTGATTTGAGTTGTTAGTCAACTAATCCATTGTAGCTTTTTTCATAAATCATAATTCTTTATTGTGTATGAAATTTGGGTATAGGGTTGTTTAATTATTAAGCTTGTATCAACAAGTTCTATCTTCACAGATGTACACATAATTCTGAATCAAATAAGCAAAAAAATAAATAGTACTGTAATGAAAGAAGGATGTAGCAGTACATACTCCTTTCATTGTTTTGTTTTAAACTATTATGTCTTGTCTTTTAATAGGCGCCAGCTCTTCGATAGCTTGGATGCTTGGCCCCGTATAATTGTTTGTTTTCAGATGTCTTTAATGGTGTTTATTAATTTCATGTACTGATGCTGAGTTAAGCTGCCATCTGGCGACGCTTACGTTCGCAAACTGTACTACTGATATATGGTTTTTTTAATTTAATGACATGTAATTAAATATCTTAGCACAGCTGTAGTTAGTAATAAAAAATTTTTTTAGTAGATATTGATAGGAGATAACGATTGATGGTCTTTCAGAGCATGAATTCTTATCACGACTTAAATAGGTAGGTAAAACTAATATTCCTTCAGAATATTAGTTTAGTTGTCATGCCAAAGTGACATGACATATCTGATGTCATCTCACTTAGAAATAGTGCCTGTGGCACCACAGACAGTAACTCTCTCTCTGATGAGAGGGGATGTCTATGGTTCCGCAAGTAAAGGCGACTGTGTGCGCCAAACCCTAAGGCGTTAAATCATAGACACGGGTCTATTTGTTTTTTAATGTCGATACCAACCTCCTTGGTACGATGTTTAATGCTTTTGTAATTTTATGCTGGCAACGTATAAAGGGAATTGATTCTTTCTTGTTGACCAGGCACCTTCAGTGTTTGGGCTGTCAAGCATGTTTGACAGTAGATATGTAAGGTTAACCATGGATCGCGTCTTTTATTTTTGGCAGGGTTTTTGAAGAGTCGAAGTTTGCTATGGCAAGTAGCGCAGACGATGCCGATGACGCATGGTACGTTACTAACACAAGTTTTGGCATCAGATACGATATTGTCACAGGAAATTATCCTGTAGAGCAGGACGATCCCCCTTAATGTATTGTTCCCTCCTTAGGTAGTCATTTAGGGTTTCGTATAGGATAGCATAGGTAGGGACCTTGCTTCCAGAGGGGCGAGGGATGTAATGAAAGAAGGATGTAGCAGTACATACTCCTTTCATTGTTTTCTTTTTTCTATTTTGTTATGTCGAAATGTCTCGAAATCTTTTGAATAAAAAAGATTTCGAAATATGGAATGCCCGCCGGTGGTTTTCAGGGGGACGCTCGAGAGTCTCCAACGGACCGCGTTGGCATTCACATGTGAACTAATGTATATTTAAACGTTAAAATAAATGAAAGAATATATCAACACTGCAAGACGTATACTTTTATTCTACGTAGCTTAGTTAAAAGTGCGTAAAGTATTACGCTTAGGAATAGGCGCCTCCCAGGCTTACAGTACCTAGTCATAATACATCGCAATACAACTTCAAACTTTTATTAAGTAACTGGTTTGACTTGTCAGTCAACTAATCTAATGTAGCTTTTAATCAAGTAACTGGTTTGACTTGTTAGTCAACTAATCTAATGTAGCTTTTATCAAGTAACTGGTTTGACTTGTCAGTCGACTAATCTAATGTAGCTTTTACCAAGTAACTGATTTGACTTGTCAGTGAACTGATCTTTTAGCTACAATAGATTAGTTCATCTGCCTACCTTCAAGTTGCGTCTCGGCGGGCTGCAGCGGGGCCAGCGGCACGTCGGGTGGCGTGGCGCCGTACGCCGACTGCAGGTACTCATTGATGGCGCCTGCAAACAACCATTCTTTAATAACTAACTTACACCCAACGGCGTACCTTATGGGCCACCCGGCTTATATTTCTCTACGTACAAACAAAACTTCAGGCATACAAAATCCAGAGGGGTGGAGCTATATTTTTCAATAAATTTTAAAACTAAAAATTCGCACGCAACCTTTTATCGTCACGTTTTGGCTGAATGGTTTTTTTTTCATGTTAAGGAGAAGGTAAGTGGAAACTAAGACCCATAGACATTTGAATTCTCAACACTATAATCCTTAGACCTCGAATGAGTTGCCAACCCTGAGGACCAAGATGGAATGCCTCTATGCTAGCAATTGGGATTGTTATTTTTTTTTCTTAAGAGCTATTTCGAAAACCATTTCGAGATATGAAGGTTTGAATAAAATATAGACACTTACTTCGAAAAAATAATCAACGATTCAAGATATTTTCATAAATATACAAATGACCTTTGTTTAACCTTCCTCACAGGCTGAATCTGTTAAAGTCTTGGACTTTAGTTATGAAAACGGTGACATTGACAGATGACAACTAAACTAACTAGCGACTGACATTATTAATCTTTTTTTTGTCTTTCTTGTGTCTCTGGTTTATAGATTCAGCCGCGACATGTAATTTACGAGAAATCCTATCTCAAATTTACAATAAGTTATTGGAGCCATGAATTGCTGAAATATTCAATTTAGTTTCTTAAAATACAATCGATAAAAAAATATATGGGGGGGGTTAGCAAAAATAAACAATCCCAGTTTCACCGGTTGTCTTATCCCCACACCAGAACACAACAATGCGAACTGGCGGGTGGTTAATGGATAAGACGGTGGTAACGATCCGGATGGACCCTGCACAGGGTCTACCACCACTAAAAGGTCACTTAGCCTTACCCATAAAGTAAACAGACGCAAACGCCACCAACCATTATATTCTTATATCGACCATTCATATTTCTAAGCTCCCAAGCGACTCACCGAACTGGCCCATCTTGAACAGGTTCTTGGCGAGCTGTGTCTGCAGCATGAGCTGCTGGCGACGCGCGCCCTCGATGTCCGCCGGGTTGCCGGGGGCCAGGTACGGGGACACTACAAATATTCAACATTATACATATCATCAATTTAGGATTAAACGTTAACGGGTCATACACACTCTTAAAATCAAAAGTTGTCTCTCCTGTGGGCAATAGCTAAGAGCTTGTGTGCATATAAGTTATGCTTTTATATGATAGGTCTAAAGCAGTCCTGACGGCGTTTTTGCGGGTATGGGCTTAGCCAGAAAATTAGGCCTTAAAAACGTTAACTTTCGGTGTGTCCACAGGAAAGATGGTAACCTAAATCTGTGTATGACCCTAACACCAACGGGCCAACATACAAACTTAATATCGTTTTAATTTTAGAACGCGTCAACAGAAAAAAAAAGGTCGGCGAATAAGAAAATTGCAAAATGTATATCCAAAACTAGATTCGCTTGAGAAAAAAAACAGGAAACCGTTCAGGGGGACAATAAATACATAACATCACGCCTTCATTCCCAGAGCGGGGTAGGCAGAGCTGCAGAAATACCAACAACTTTAAAAAGACTTGTTTATAGTTTCAAAATTATTAATTTAATAAATTGCTACAACTTTGCAGTCGTATAGATTGTTGATATCATAAATATTTCGATCCTACAACAACTAGAATATAAATAACAGCCCCGTGTGGTCGCGTGGTTAGAACAGTGCCACTCCATTGTGTTCCCGTGGAAGTCGTAAGAGGCGACTAAGGGAATAAGGGCTTGTAGTACTGTTAGGCGATGGGCTTGCAACCTGTCACTAATACACTAGTAAACTTCTTGGCCTGATTGTGCAAAATGTGGTTATATAATTATACGCAAATCTTTTGAGGGTTGTTGTTATTTCTGTAGCTCTGCCTACCCTGGGAAAGAAGGCGTGATGCATGGTATGATTATGCCTTCGACGCGTATTAAGTCGCTGGCGTTCTCTAGTAACCAATGACAGCTTTGTTTAACTGCAGTCAACATTACTGATATTCAGAAACCTCAGTAGGGTATTATTGGGGATTCTGGATCATTTGTCCTCGCTGCGCTCGGATGATCCAGAATCCCCAATAATGATCCAGGATCCCCAATAGTTTCCATCGATCAGGGATCTAGTCGGATGATCCAGGATCCCCAATAGTTTCCATCGATCAGGGATCTAGTCGGATGATCCAGGATCCTCAATAGTTTCCATCGATCAGTGATTCAGAATTCCATAAACTCAACAGGTAAACGAATGACCTGACAATCCTTCAATGGTAAATTTGCATATTCTCGCCTCATAAATTTCTATTACAAAATATTTTGTATAGAGAAGCAAAACCGGAGTGCCGTATAATTCAATTTTATATTACTTATATTTTTGTTTACGGCACTCCGGTTTATTTTTCATAAATTTATTACTTTGTTTATTTATCTTTGTTTATTCATCTTTGTCCCTGTTAACACTTTCCACACAACCATTGCTGTACTAATGTTATAGGATAGTCCCGCTAACAGTTTTCTGGAGTGGCCAATTCCATACTAATTGTTTAAGGACAAGGCGGTCTTTCGATACGTTCCAAAGGGGCGCCTCCTCTGTACTGATATTTACTCAACCAAGATAATACTAGAACGCTGATCTATATATGCGACCGATCGTAAAAACTTTGATAGCGTGATTCAGGTCTTTTTCAATTATTACTGTCAAATCAAAATAAAAACTGCAAACTTTTTTTGATTTCAAGCTATCTTCAGTTGTTATTAAAAACCACATTATTAAAAGTTTTGATTAAAGTGAAATACATTAATTATTCCAATATTTGTGTATTATTCAAGTAATGAGAGATTGTTACGACATCTATTTAAAAAGGTAGGTACTTAACATCTGCTAGTCTGACGATAAAGTGACTCACGCGCTACTGTTACTAAGAACTACTCAATGTTATTGTTAGCGTAAGATGGCGCTATTTGACAATGCTATTTGAATGGAATAATACAGTGAAATGAATCTGCGGTCTTTAATAAAGTAAAAATTTCGTAGGTGAACTGAAACTTTAATAAATAAATCGACTGAAACTATTAAGTTTATCTCAACACTGTAATCGTTCGCGATGTACATCAAAGTTCGAACATTGTTACGACATCTATTTAGGTAAATCAAGTGTCAACTTTATTGCTGATTGACAAGAAACTCCGCGCTGTGTTTACTAATCAAGAACTTCGTTAATCAATGTTAAGATGGCGCTATTAATACAAATAATCGATATGAAACTAGCACGATGTTTTTACTGTTTACTAAGAACTTCGTTAATCAATGTTAAGATTGTGTGCATGAATGCAATAAAGTAAAAATAATTTCGAACCTTGAGAGCCATTACATAGCATGCTTTATGACATGTAAATAATAGGAAGCGTAAGTAATTTATGTTCATGCTTCACATGATTCGAACAAATATATGTGTTTTTCTTTCTTCTTTATAGCTAAAGCCGATTCACAAATTCTGAGAGTTAAACAAGTTATTTAAACAATAAGTATAGTAAGTCGTTGCTGTCTTCAAGCCAACCAGTGCCTGTTTTATATTTCCTTATTTTTTTTTTTTTTTTTTAATAATAAATATCAGGGGGACAATCTCATACAAATTGACCTAGTCCCAAACTAAGATCTAGGCTTGTACTATGGGTACTAGACAACGATATAAATACTTATATAGAGAAATAAATACTTAAATACATAGAAAACATCCAAGACTCGGGAACAAATACTCGTGCTCATCACACAAATATCTGCCCATACCGGGAATCGAACCCGGGACCGCTAGCTTCGTAGGCAGGGTCCCTACCAACTCGGCTAACGCATCATATCGTCTTCATAGTTAGGCTACATTCGGTACATAGAAACGCATTAAAGTACATGCAGCTACCAAATACGAATAAGGTTTCAGGTTAACGCAACAAGCTGGCGCCGCGCCTTATAGGTGTAAAGGATTGGGAGTGATTCACAATAATTATATTTTATTTTCTAATAGACGAACGTCTGTAATGCAGAATTAAGGTTTGATTTTGTTTGGACAATCTCATTTGAAATAAAATTATATTACTAATAATTTTAATTGGTAACATCTAAATGCAGCCTTAGTTTATAGGGTTATAAATGGAGCTTCCATTTATTTGAGCATTCAATTGGTAGTGGCAGTGCAGTGAGTGAGACAAGTAATTAAAAAGAAGCAGCAAGTATGTACGTAATATTTTTTATTTTTTATTATTTATGTTGATTGTGTTTGGTTAGTGATGCTTATTCAAATACTTTTAATAAAAATAGGTCGGCAGTGTTCAATCCGTTCGATTCCGATGAGGAGATTAGCTGTGCCCAGCAACAGACTGCATCTACCGCTTCTACGAGTGCAGCGAAAGTTAAGACGGTAAAGGCGAAGCAGAGAAGAACTAAGAAGGCGGCGGAACTGCACGGCTGTGATTCAGACCTGGACAGCGTCGCGAATGCATCAGCTGCTCAACCGAAAAAGAGACGAGTCGCTGTGTTTCTTGATTCCGAGGTAAGATGCCTATCTTGGGCGATTGTTTATCAAAACATACTTCGAGGATACGATAGCTTAGTTGGTAGTGACCCTGCCTACGAAGCTAGCGGTCCCGGGTTCGATTCCCGGTATGGGCAGATATTTGTGTGATGAGCGCAAGTATTTGTTCTCAACTATTGGCTAGGTCAATTTGTGTAAGATTGATTTTATTATTATGATGATTTCATTAAAACTGTTTTTACCCAACTTTAAGCCGATTTCAGTTGGACTGACCTAGGTCATGATAACAGTTTGTCGCTGGATTTTTTTAATAATTTAAGTGATTTTCTTAATTGTATTTATAAAGGTGAATAATATAAGGTTGCTAAATAATTTCAGGGTGACGAAGAGGAACCGATCAGGGCCGCTCCGCTACGTAATTTTTTGACAAGAAGGACGGGCTCCGGGTACACGCTGCAACGAGATCCCAGCCGGCGCGGGGAGTACTACGTCGAACTCCGAGTCTTCACCACGCGGGAGCTTGAGCCGGTAGCGACGGAAGCAACCAGGTGGAAACATGCCTTTTTCACATATAAAGGGGCTGTAAATAATAATAGCCCAGTTTTCAAAGCGGTCAGACAAGTTGCTCAGGCTGCTAAAGAAGAGTATAAAGGCGTGCAGCCTGTGTTGTACCCGTCAAATACTTTTTAACTAATTTTAGTTATGTGTTTATTGTAATCTGCTACTTTACAGTCGGTTTAAAGGCAAATTTAAAACTTTTGCGGTTTTCAACAAATGTAATTATTACAAAACAAAGCACGTCTTACATAGAACAAAAATAGTATAAGATGTTCTTTTGCGATGTATGTAATGTTTCCGTTCCAAAATTAGCAGCACATAAAAAGACTAATATCCACAAGTCTAATAGTTTGTTAAGTACGCGGCTTGAAAACGTTTATATAATAGCTAATGCTTTTCGGAGTAGAATTGTTAGTTATAAAGTCAATCCCTCAAATACGAATATTACCCCAGATTCATTTTTATGTGAAAACTCTGATATAGCACAACAACTTATTAAAGATTCATTACAAAAGCATGTCTCACTCAAAGTTAATTTGGAACTTTTCGTAAAGTATTGTTTGCCAAAAAATAGTGAAAGTTCCATTAAGTCATTTAACACTAAATACGATATAGTTTTGCAGAGTACAGACGTTTTATCATTATATAAATCACTTGCTGATGTACTAATTACTAAATGTGCGGAATTTGAGCTCTCGGAATCAGGATGGACAATCGAATCAGTTAGTCACTTAGAGATAAACATAGTAAAATACAATCCTTTGAGAGCTGGATCGTTTATACCATTACCAAAACATATTGCTAATACAAAAGCTTGTTTGAATATAAATAATGAGGATAATCACTGTTTTATATGGTCTATAATGGCTCACTTGTATCCTAGCAAGGTTAACTCAAACAGAGTCTCATCTTATCCCAAATACCAAAATGTTTTAAACACTTCCGGCATGGCATTTCCACCAAGCATCTCTGATATAAGGTGGTTCGAAGCCAACAATACTGATATTAGTTTTAACATCTATGGTTTAACAAAAAATGGTAGTGTTATGGGCCCTTTATATAAAACCGCTAATCGTAAATTACAGCACATCAACTTGTTATTAATAACTAAAAATAGTAAGGCACACTTTTGCCTAATAAAAAACTTTGAGAAACTTGTTCGCAAACAAATAACTAAACATAAATCTAAGATACATTTGTGTGAAGATTGTTTTTTATATTTTTCAACAGAGGAAAAATTAATTCAGCATAGTTGTGCAGGGGTACAAACTGTTTTACCAGAGGCAAATACACAACTTTTTTTTTCTAATTTTGAAAGAACTCAGGAGGTGCCTATTGTGATCTATGGTGACTTCGAAAGCTTATTACGAGAGTATTCAGATAAAAGTAAATCTATGTACGTGGAAAATATT